>LPNX011046189.1:0-38745 GCA_001517045.1 Pseudotsuga menziesii
CATGATCAGATGTAAGTGCTGTGCCATTCTGACATGGTGAGAGGATTGGTTCCTTCCATGGTTGGATGTAAGAGCTGTGACATGGTGAGAGGATTGGTTCCTTCCATCGTTAGGTATATGTAGATGGCACATCCAGCATGAAAAAGGGTTGGCTCTGTGAAGACACATCTAGTATGAAAAAGGACTAGCTCTGTGTAGAAGGCACATCCAACATGAAAAAGGGCTGGCTCTGTGAAGACACATCTAGTATGAAAAAGGACTAGCTCTGTGTAGATGGCACATCCAACATGAAAAAGGGCTGGCTCTGTGAAAACTCATTTAGTATGAAAAAGGACTAGCTCTAAGTAGCTGCCAGATCTGGTATGAAAAAGGACCAGCTCTGTGATGCCTCATCTGGTATGAAAAAGGACCAACTCTATGATGCCTCATCTAGTATGAAAAAGGACTAGCTCTGAGAAGGCTCATCTAGTATTAAAAAGGACTAGCTCTGAGTAGCTGCCACATCTGGTATGAAGAAGGACCAGCTCTGTGATGCCTCATCTGGTATGAAAAAGGACCAGCTCTGTGATGCCTCATCTAGTATGAAAAATGACTAGCTCTAAGAAGGCTCATCTAGTATGAAAAAGGACTAGCTCTGAGTAGCTGCCACATCTGGTATGAAAAAGGACCAGCTCTATGATGCCTCATCTGGTATGAAAAAGGACCATCTCTGTGATGCCTCATCTAGTATGAAAAAGGACTAGCTCTGAGATGATACATCCAGTATGAAAAAGGACTGACTCTGAGATGATACATCCAGTATGAAAAAGGATTGACTTTGTAGAGGTTCCTATGACGAGAAGAATCAAAAGATAGCACCTGTGATGATGCCCAGTGATGATCCAGATCGAGTGATGATGATCCAGCAGAAATGATCCAGATCGAGTGATGATCCAGATCCAGTGATGATGCCCAGTGATGATCCAGATCCAGTGATGATGTCCAGTGATGATCCAGATCCGATGATGAAGATGACTTGAAGATGAAGATGACTTGAAGATGAAGAAGACTTGAAGATGACGAGGACTCGATGATGATCCAGAAGATACAGAGAAGAAGACTTGTGCTGAAAATTGTGTCGAAAGAATACCTTCCTAGTTAAGAGGGAGTGTTGATGTATATGTAACTTCGGAATGTATTTCACTTGTATTTCTTATATATTGTAACTTGATGTTTATTCCGGGATGTACTTGAGTTATGTCATGCCCCAATGTTCCTGTCGGGAAGGTCTATCATGTAAACAAGTCATGTCAAGTCATTGTGGGTAACCCTCCTATTGTCTAAGGGTTAAAGTCCCCGCAGTTTCGAGGCACTAGGGTTATTAGACTCTCCTAGTAGAGGTCTGCCCTAGTAGGGTTTTAGTCATGTCGGGATTAGTATAAATAGAGAACTGGAGTATCTATTTATCACACAACTCATACACACTCAAGTGTAGCGCATAGTTGAGGAAGGAGAAGACATTGGGGCTAGACAAGAAGAAGGTTACTGCTGTCGGGAGATCACTTCCTGTTTTGGGGTTTTCTATTTTGGTGCTGATTCTATCTCTGAGGAAGTTGCGGAGTTTTCACTATTTATGGTTTCCTCGAGGATAAACACTGTGTTCATTGTCTCTTGTGTTTGATTGCTATGCTTGTTATTCTCTCAATAAAGATCCAAATATAATGCTAGCTTAATGATGAAATTCTAACAGAAAGATGCTCTGAAGTTGTAGTACATTCGTATAGATGAATAGATTGCAGATATCTTGACCAAGCCCCTGACAGCATGAAAGTTCGTGTTCTTTCGTGACAAGCTTGGTATGGCAAAGAATGCCTCTCTCGCTGAGACGAAGTGTTGATTTTTCTGAGCAGCATTGAGAGCCCTTCTCTTTGGAGAATGGGAGCACTTGGTCCGGGACCACGGTGAAGACTCAACCCAGTGTTGAGTGACCATTCTGTTGAATGGTAGATATCTGGTTTGGGACCATGATATAGACCCAGATCTGCCTTGGGTAGACTCAACCTTGTGTTGACTAGACATTTGGTTTGGGACCACGATGTAGACCAGTTTGGGACTGGTAGACTCAACTTAGTTCTGAGTAGCCATTCTCTTGGAGAATGAAGACACTGTAAGCTCTAGACTAGGTCTGGGCATGTGTGTGGCACTTTGACCCTTGATCTATGGGCTTGGTGTGGTTCTCCAAGGATTAGCTCCCCTTGATTAAGTTACCCTAGTACCAGATCTAGGTGTCACACAATGTGTGAGGTAAAAGCATTAATAACTCTCTTGGTTTATGATGATGTACTTTTGAAATAAAAAAGGTACCACAAGGGCACTTGGAAAAAGGTCAAAGTCAAAAGTCAATTTAACTAAATACTTTTGTACCACAAGAAAAGGACCACAGGTGGAATAAAAATTAAATAAGAACTTTTGGTAAAAGGCAAAGGAAAAATAAAAGTACCTTTTTTTGGTAAAAGCGAAAGTGAAATTAGGAAAAGAATAAAAATATTATTATTTTTATTTTTCCTAATCTTGTCCACTTACAAGTGAACAAAAGCGTACCTTTTTTTGGTAAAAGTGAAAGTGAAATTAGGAAAAGAATAAAAATATTATTATTTTTATTTTTCCTAATCTTGTCCACTTACAGGTGAACAAAGGCTATAAAAGAAGATCAAGTCTTCTTATTTACAACACACAAGTTTTCTCTCACAGGTGATGCTGCTATTTTACTGAAGTTTTCTTGAAGATTGTTTTTGCCTCAGCTAGGGCATTAATTTCCAACAAACCCTCAGCTAGGGTTTTTATTAGAAAATCAATCTTCAGCACTTTGTGGACAACCACTTTCAGCATTTCGTTTTTGGGGCAGTTTTCCTCTTTTTTCCGAGCAACCATCTTTTCCCTTTCTCTCTTCTCACGGGCTGTCCATCTTTCTCTCTTCGGGCAGAAAGAAAAGACAAGTTGGGTAGTCGGGTAGCAGAACAGTCAACGGGCGGCCGTACAATCAGATCCGTATGGCCATACAGTTGTATGATAGCAAGGTACAGCGAGTCAGGTATTTTTAGATCTGATGTGGACAGTCTGATTTTTGCAGACAAGAGAGAAAATTTTTGTTTTTTGAAAAAGCCCTAATTTGGGAAATTTTTGTAATTCTGGAAATTGTGGGTAAAATTATCAGTCTGATTTTTACCAATAAATGTTACAGTACTGTGGGTAAATTCTAGATCTGGAATTGAGGAACTTTTTGAAGAATTTTTTTAGTCATCTCATTGACGAGATGAGCTATTAATGCTTTTGGGGTTTTGTCCTTTAAAGGTTTCCCCAGTGAAAAATATTGTGTCCATGTGTGCTAATGTGATGAATGTGTTTTTACTACATTGTTGATTTGTTTAAGTTCATCTACAAATTTTTAAAGTTTATGCTAATGCTAAAAATTCAACATGTGGCTCTAATACCATCAAAACCCACGTGTGGCAAACTTTGTCTTGACACCAGCTTTGAGGTTGCCTAATGCCTTACCCATTGTGGCTCTAATACCATGTTAAACTAAGCTATGAAGAAATATGCAAGAGACAAGAGAGAATGAACAAGAGATCTATTATCCATAATGTTCACAAGTTACATAAAGCGGTGTTATATACATGTGTAGCCTAAGTCATAAGGTTTGGTGAACCTAAACCATTAGGTTCAAAATCCGCTGAACTTAAAAAAAAATTAAGTTCATTTAGGTTCCCTAGTTCATTTAGGTTTGGTGAACCTCAAAGTTGAACCTAATCTCAAACCCCAAAACGAACTTATTACAACTTTGAGGTTCGCCAAACCTTATCACAGTTGAACTTGGCAGATTTAAACATGCATTAGACTGGTTTAGGGTCATCGATTTCATGTTTTTTAGGGTTTTTTTTCGTCCTTTTGTTCTCTTTCGTGATCTGTCTCCCGCTCTCCACCCTTGCCCTCCAAGTTCCATGATTTGTTTGATCGTGTCCAGACTCACCCTCAACACTTGCCCTTCAAGTTGCTGCACAGCTTGAACTTCAAACTTGAACCCTCACTCACAGAGTCACATGTGGCATCCTTGCATGATATATATATATATTTGAAAAATGCCTATAGATGAACCTAATGGCAAAACCTCATCCGAACTTCATCGGAAAATTCAAACCCGAAACAATCTTAAAGGTCGCCAAACCCGAATTTTCTGACATAGTGTGTAGCAAGTTTTGTTACTTTGTTTAGGAACCGCTTACCTAATTTACCAAACTTCATAATTACATTAAAGTTAATACTTATTTCACTTTATTATTATGTGTGACTTATTTCACTTTATGACATTATTATCATTATTGCTTTATTACATAAAGTAACATTACATAAACATTATAATATTTAACAATTCCTAGATCTAGCCTAGGGTGGAGTAAACAATTGGAAAATACCCCACCTTTCCAACTAACTAAGTCAAAACACATATAGAAAGACTGGTCAATGCCACATGTACAAGTATCCATCAAAGTCTCACCATGCAAGGTAGAATGCTCCAAAAAATAAGATAAATAATACATGAGTAACTGCCTTAGATCTAGGGTTTGTCCCCCCTAGATCTCTCCCATGCTAAAAGAGCTTTAGTAGGATGCAAGATAACCAAGACAAGGCACCTCTAATAGAGGATGGCCTCAAATCATGCAATTAACACCCTACAAGTGGAATGGCCTTCATAAAACCATAGATAAGATGCTCCTCAAGATGATGGGCCATGGCCCCTCCAAATAAAGCAAGAAACACACCAAAACAGTGTTTGTTCCTCTAAATGGACAAAACCCTTCCAAAGGCTGAAACAAGCCCTTTCAAAAATGGGGCATGGAACCATATGAGCAACCTCCAAAGTGGACATCATAATGAATAGCCATTGAAAGAGTGAAATGCTCTTTCAAAAGCAAGCTCAAAGGGGTGAACATCCCAACATGAGATGGCACAAAGCAAGCATTGAAGCCCTCCTTCAAGATAGGCCTCCATAACCACTCCAACAAACATGAGCAACTGTCCACAAAGGTCCTACCTCATATAACCTTAGTTCCATGTGCAAGAAACCACAAAACATGGCAATGAAAACTCTCAGACATTGACACGTGCAAGCATGGAAGTTCCAAAAGGGGGTGGCCCCTTCTCAAGCGATGGGCAAATTCTGAAAAGACCCTCTAACAAAGTGGAACCCTTCATGAAACACATCCAATAATAGGATGCTTCCATGGAATGTGTGCCAACTAGCTCCCATAGGATGAACGCTCCAACAAATGAGTGTAACTTTGCCTCATGTGTGGGCTGTAAAAAGGAAAACAGCAACAAGATATCCAGCGATCAGCCTCCAAATGCCATGCATTTAGGGTATAAAGTTTAAACATCCATTCATCTATCCCAAGTGATCATCCTCAAAAAAAGGAACAAGACCTGTGCAAAAATGGCTGGAATAAGCCTCCAAATGAAATTGGCCCACCTCAAAACAGCTAGTACAAGCCTAGAGTAGTCTGACTCACTAATTATGTCCAAAGAAGGCTGAATGCTCTTATCAATTAGCATGAAAAAGTATGGAATGATCTTCCAGAGCTGAACGCTGAAGCAAAGAAAGGCAAAGAAACCCTCCAAGGCGTGGAACCCCCTGGCACACAATGAAGACTATGACGATAAATCATGTGCAGATTTCTTCAAAGGGCTGAATACTTCTCTGCACAGATTACTGGGAGATGAATGCTGGTCTAATTGCTGGCAATTGCTACAGGAATCTTTGACAGTAAGGGTCTTCCTTGTGATCTCTGGACTTTCAATAGGAGGCTGCTACAGGAACATTCAAATAGCACTGGAAACACCATGACCATAGGACTGCTTCCACCAGAGTAAATTTTGAGTCAGACTTAGTGCCTTTTCTGTAATGTTTTAGTGACTGATCTGGACCAAATACTGAAGAATGTGGCAGCTGTGAGAATGAATTGAGAGATGTTTGAAATGATATCCCTTTGTGTCATTAATAGGCCCGAACTTGACTTAGTGTCACCCTTTGCTGGCTGCCAGGCTTTGGCTTTTGTTTCTGTCCTCAAATCAGAAGCCTAAACCCTCACAGAACCCCAGTCTGCTGTCTCAGAATGCTGCTATGCTGCTGAAAAATGTCCTTAAATTCAAAAAGGTACAACGACCAGAACTCATGTCGATTTCATTGTCCATACATCCTGGGTTTTTTAGTTACATAGGACATGGCTTATATGTACAGATCAGATCCCAAGGGATAGCAATAAACAGCAATTCATATCTTCAATCAATTGATGGAGCCACGATCGAATCCAAGCATGCTATGATATTATGCCACATGAAAAAATCAGACCCCATAGCTGAGACCTTACATGTGTCATGAGAATCCATAGGCAGAAGCATAAATGTAAGCATCCAAATCCATCATCCACCTGTCACCTGACTGAACTTGTGATGAAGAACACAAGTAGACACCATGCAAAATGGGGGTAGCAAGGTGTATGAGAGAAAAAATATGAGAAGCACATTTTTCCAAGAAGAGATCATACTACACAAGCATAATACAAGAAAAATGGCAACCAAATTTTTCATCAGAATTGACAAGGTCTAGCAGTCTCTGTCAACAATATGCCATCACAGTGTTGTGAAAAGGAGAATGGCCCCATCAATACAAGTAGCTTGTTGGTGCTGAGACACCTAACTAGTCTCATTATGAATAATTTTGAATACTTGACATAATATCGTGTTACAATGGCTTACAATATTTAGCAATGCGATATGTACATATTCATGAAATATATATTTGTTAATATATCCTATTTGGATGTGTAAAAAAAACGGTTTTTGAACTTACAGACATGATCAAATGGAAATGGAGAATAATAAGTGCATCTACTGATGATGTCCAGTCATCTGCATCCAAAGACATGGCATTAGGACTTGCCATATATTCAATACAACTACAACAAAGGCATTCACAGCTTCACCAGCCAAGTCACCCTTCCATGATTTAAACCTCGAGCATACATATAATGGGTATAGAATATTTATTACTCAATACTCCCTGTTTGGATGTATTAAAGATACTTATGTTTATTGATACCAAGCCTAAGAAAAGAAGTCTTTAAACACACAGACAAATGGTCAAGTGGAAGTGGAGAATAGTAGGTGTTATCACATATATAGTAGCCAGGCTACCATATTTTATTTTTCAGACACAGTACTTTTTTCAGCCAGATCTTTTAGATGAGCAGTTTTGCCGGATTATTATTATATTTGTGGACTATTGTACTCTCCCATGTCAGGACTGGGACTCAAGACACTCAGATTTGAGGACCGATGTAGCCATTTAGTCATTACAGAGCAGTTATTGATGCCCAGATGTATATCAATGCTTTCTCATTGGACAGATGATGTTTTAGATGGATTATATGCATGATTATGACTCAGCGTTTTATAGTGTGTTATGGTTATCATTGCTCTTATACTCATTTTTGTGACATGTATTAACATGTGGTGTCATGATTTGGCGGTCATAATTATATGGACTTGGATGTATTTGTATTATGTATTGATGTCTCTACTTAGACTTAGAAGTTTCTGATCTATACTCATTGGTTTTACCCTCCTTAGGGAGAATAGAGGTAGTCATTACCACCATTGTTTTGGTTTGCTAGTGTTGGCTTCATCATTCATTGTCTCCACCCATCCATTACCTTCTAGTTTAGTTTTCAACCCGATTGACTTCTTGACTTATGGCATGGAGGACCTTTTCTCCCGCTAGAACCTTTGTTGGGTTTCGGCGTTGGTGACAGAACTTGCCTTCGGCGAGTTGGATTGTATGCCTAAATCATTCTGGTCGGTTGTTCCAATGTTTGGCACTGTGCAGAACTCCCCCTAGTCACTTGAGATGTTGTTGGCTAAAACTGAAAGCTCATGTACTACTTGTATTGGAAAATGTTATGTATGTGCCCATAGAAAATGAAAATGCTAAACTGTCTTTCTTTACATATGTAAAGAGGGCAAGAGCAATGAAATGCTAAAATACCCCTTGAAGGGTATAAGAAAAGGTCCAAAAAAGCAATGGTTAAATATATGCTGACCTTATAAATTTGAATATGTCCCGGATGAAAGCTGCGATTAGCTATGCTTTTAAGCACCGGTGAAGTCCCAAAAGGGTCATATAGGCCAAAAAGGCCATGGAAATAAAATTGATGATCCTAATGAAACTGGATCAAGCTTGATGTAGTCATGATGCCTAAGTTGAATAAGCACTCTCTAAACAACTCAACCATTTGTGAGGCACCACCATTCCTTGTGTTGTTGTTTGTTCGACGGGGGGTTATAGCGAGTATTTCCCTGCCATATCCAAAGTGTCATGATGTTAAGTAGGAAGTCATCCTTTTCCCTAGCCTTGTAAATTTCATCCTTCACCCTTCACTAGCAAATTGACTACAACTATGAAGTGAGTATAGTCCTGAAAGTCTAGTCTAAGTAATAATAAATAAAGCCCTATATATGTATTTGGTTGATGCACTGCCAGTGAAATGACTGCTACTTGTTGTGATTGTTGCTTAAATGAGTTGTAGAGCATGTGTTAGCCTTATAACACTTGCAACAGATGGATGATAGTCCGAGTTATATTATTGGTATCTGATCATTTACAGATGGTTATATTGTCCATTGGATATGGTTGATGATCAAGTAAAGACCTGAGAGGGGTATGAGTATACACCTTAGATGGATTTGGACTCTCTGAGTCTAATGAGACAGTTTATTTTCAGTTTCAGGCACTTGCAGAAATGATCAGGCTCATTTTACCTTTTTGATGTAGTTTTGCTTCACAGGATCATGTGTCTGAGAAGGGAGATGTTTTATTTGGATCTCCTAGGGCGTCGTATGGACATAGGGGGTGCAACCACTTGTTTGTACCATAGTACCCCCATCCCAGAGAGCTTGGTGGGCTCAATTTGATAACGCAGGCACCCTAGGAGGCTCTTTTGGCAAGTTCACGTTTCCCGAGGCAGATTAAAAAATGATTAAATGGCTATTGAAGGAATTGATTTGGGCTACTGAGGAAAGGAAATGACATGGGATGAGTCATGATGATGAGAGTGATGTCCTCCACACCTTCTCCAGCAGTTGCAGCACTTGATTGGGCCCACACCTATTTTTTGGGCGTTTTATATTTTTTTCTGAAGCTTTTCGGAGGCTCACGATTTCCTCAAGGAGGCACAAAGTCAAAGAATTAAAATGTTTTATTATTTTATTGTGCCATGGGGCACCCATAGGGAGTTAGTTAACACTCCATGGACCCACCATGTGCTTCATTTATTTCTTGTTGAGTGGGGTACCTTCTTTATGGGTGATTTAGTCCACTTTGGTACTTTATGGTTATATTGATCCATGTGTTGTATGTTGAGCTCATCTCAACTATTGATTGGAATATTTTATCTTTTAATCTTAGCCACTCGTTTTGAAAGTGGTTAGGATTCGGTTATAATTGTGGTTCTCTTATTTCTATTTAAAGGAGAGAGCTTCTCATTTGTAAGGGGTCTTTGGCTCTTGGATCTGAATAATAGAAAGATTTTCCCGTGGATATTTTTTGGATCTGCTTTGCATCTGATGTTCTCAAATGGTGATTGGATAGTCTTCTACTTCCTAGCATTGTGGAAATTCATGTGAGATCTGTATTTTTTTCTGCTATCATTGTCTTGTCTACAGGAGGGCGTTTTGGTTGGAGCGTTTTTGTAGGGGGACCTCATCTCGTTCGGTTATCTTCGTCTTGGATCAGGGGGTTTTCATTAGTGTCATTGTGATCTATGATTACTTCTTTTTACTTTCCTATAGCATTTGGTTTCTTTATCTTGTCTTAGCAAATCTGATATTGTTGACGTTTGCTCATGCAGGGTAGGGGGCGCATTGGTGGCTTGGGGCTTACATCCGTCATAGAAATCACGTGGATCTTCCAGAATTGATCGGGATAGCAAGGATCATCATTGTTAAGGCTTCTACAAGCATTTCCAGGTACGATCTAACAGGTAATTCTCTTCTCTTTAGCAGATCTCAATCCATTGTACCTGTTTTCCTTCCATTTTTCTGAAAATCCTTAAAATACTAAAAAACCCCCCAAAAAATACTGAATCCAGGAACCGTCCGATCTTTGGCCAAACCACTGCTGGGTTTCATAGATCAGGCCTCCTCCTCACTGAATCTACTGCAACGCTGATCAAATTCCTGCTGGTTTGACCTAGATCTGAAATATTGTCTGAAAACTACATAGCGCCCCCACTGAAAATTTGACCTGCTAGGGTTTTGACTTTTTCTGATTTCTGACTTCATAGACTGATAGATCGGGTCTCACACATCCCAAATCACCCCCAACGCTGTTCAGATTCATGACAGTGTGACCTAGATCTGAATTTTAGACTGAAACAACCCTAGCGCCATCATTGAAAAACTGAACCTTTCCGGAGTTTACTGTTTTCGAAATTTGACAAGCTAGGCTGATAGATCAGGTCCTGAGCACTCCAGAACACCCCTAACGCTGAGCTAGATCCATTCTGCTTGCCATAGATCTGAAGAAATCAGTTTTTCATCTTCTTAGCCTCATTCATCAACTTTGACTTTTCCGGGATCTGACTTTTCCTAAATTTCTCTGAATCGAGTGTGTAGATCAGGCCCTCCTGATCCCATTTCCTCTTTCAACGTTGAGTTGGTTGTTTGCTAGTGGCCTCAGATCAATAGATTTGTCTCATCCAACCCTAGCGCTAGCCTTCATTGACTGAATTCCTGCCTTAACTAAGCCATCCGAACCAAAACACTTATTTGGGTCCACAGATCAGGGTCTACCCTAGGTGGGTTCACCTCAACGCTGGGTGTATACTGAATCCATTGCCCGATGCACGAAATGCACTGATCTCCCATCCTTAGCGCTAGCCCTGAATTGACCTTTTCCCCTTGAAGTTGGTTGTTCCTTGATGACTCAGAGAATCACACCTGTTCACCTTTTTCATTGAGTCTGTCAGCCAGGTACTAGATAGTCCCAACTATTTTCCTGCCCATCCTGCCTCGGTTACGCTTCCCAAGGCAGAGATCATCTTCTTTAGTTGCTAGTACCAAAACCCTAGATCTAACCATTTCCCCCAGAGGTCATCCAATTACTGCTTTGGATCAGCTAATATACTGTTGAATTCCTGATCCATATACTAAATCCTACTGTAGATCTAGAGTTTCTGAACACCTTACACCTTACGTACCTCAAAGTTTGTTTGATCTGATTTGGTGTCTAGGTTTGATCTTTCCTATCAGGAGTAGATCTAGGTCTCCCCCATTGTTGTCTTGGACTCAGACAACATAAAGCGAAGACTACCTTGATTGACGTGACAACCATCTCTTTGGGAGTCTAGGCAGTCTAGGTTCCACCTCCTTAGTTGCTTATTCCTCTACCATCCATCCTAGATCCATCTTGCACAGGCAGCTACAAGGTTGGTGATAACATTTTGGCGCCGTTGCCGGGGAGGTAGAGGCCTACCTTGGTTCGACATTTTTCCTCAAGCTATATTCCTGTTCTCTTTGCCAACATTTTGGTGCCGTTGCTGGGGAGGTAGAGGCCTACCTTGGTTCAACATACCTCACCTTTCCCTACGACATATTTTTTATTGGCGAATTACTTGTGTGGTTCACCTGGAAACTCCACTCTTCGACTCCACCGAGGACTGTACCCAACGTATTAATCTTAAATTCTTAGAGCATACCATAAATCACAATGAATTCAGATGTATTTCTGAGGCACATGAAGGAATTAACCAAAAACATGATTGAAACTACAAGACAAATAAACGAAAGGGATAGATGGAGGTCAGACTACAGGTATGAGGATGATATCGAGCATGACTATGGGTATGAATCTAGTTATCACAATATTTATGATACCCACCAACTTCCTCACCCATGCAATAAAGATTTCCCAACCATCCCGAGTGGACCTATAAGTCAACATGAACCTAGAAGTCAGTCCCAGTCAAAGCCTTATAGCCAAGTAATTAGAGTTGTTAAAAAACAAAACAAACGGTCTCCTTTTGACTTTTATGAAATACCGGGAGCACCTCATCCTATGCCAAACGATTAGACTAAGAGGTTGCCCCAGTTTAGTGGAAATAATGATATGTCTATTGAAAGTCATTTGGACATTCTCTGGGATTACATGGAATCTATAGGTGCAGACAATGAAGATGTTTATATGCGAGCCTTAGGAGAATCCTTGCAAGGTGATGTTCAACTATGGTTTGATCATTTAGCACCAGGATCCGTCACTGGGTATGACATGTTCACAGATTTGTTAATTGATAGTTGGAGTAGGAACACTGATAAAATTTTAGAGTGTCAGTCTAGCAATGATTGTGCAGTTGATAATCAATATATCGACAATGTGCTTTCTCAATTGGACCATTCCTCTCTTGATATGTTCCAAATTATGAGTGTGCCTGCAATCCATAAGAATGTTACAGAGTACTTCGAGAATAATGTTTCAAAACCTCATGTTGTAACTAAGAGGGATATCAATCAAATCATACGAGATACTCTGCTATTATTACCTAAAGCAGTCACAGAGCAAATCCTGGATTTGATCCATGGAAGGGAACCTAATCACCATCAAGAAGCATCCATAGTTGAGCCTTCCATTTGTGAGTCCATTAAAGAGCCTTTAGAAGAGGAACTCCATAGTCATTGCCTAATTGACGATAATTTGAGTTAGTTTGCAAGCCATTTGAATCTGGATTCAGACTTTGATGAAATCAATCAAACTTCCGATGAAGGGCAATCTTGTGGTCATATTGTGATTGAAGAGCATGCTTGTAAGAGTGATAGGGAAACTGAAACTGAACTTATTGATGTTTTTCCTTATCTAGAGCTTAAAGAAGAACAATCACATGATGATGTGATTGTAAGTAAACTCGATCAAGAACATTGCAACGAGGAGCCTTGTCTTGATAACATCGATAGAATTCTTCATGCAATCCTTAATCAGAATATGTTGATTCAATGTGTGGATACTGACCTTGTTTTGAATCTTGAAATCACTCCTAGAATTAATTTAAAAGCTTTTTCCTCTCATAAAATCCTGAGATCAATTATTCCAAGTATGGGAGAAAATTTTCAATCCACCCTTCTGTCCCAACTTTTCAAATCTTCTTGTATGGGTTTGTCTCTTAGTCAAGTTGTTACTTTTGAAATTTTGAATCAAAAGTTTAAGCATTATCACGTAATTGGGGAAAAGGCACTTCATGTCTCTCCTCAGTCATCCGTAATGAACAATTTTTTTCAATTTGTAAATCTGTATTATGGATGGCTTGAGAAACTGTATAAAGATCAATTTCATCTTTTCTCCATTTTTAAACAACAAATGGGCTTGATCTCATTTACAGTTTCATTACATTACAACTTGTCCCCATTTGATTCTCTTGGAGTAAATAGATTTGAATGTCCTAGTAGGGTAGAGGAGAAAACAAAGAATTGTTTGGAGTGGCCGAGTCATGAATCATATTGTCTTCCTCCATCAAGAGCGAACTTGCATTCCTTTTATGACCCTATCGGCATCTTGATGGATGAGTTTTTAGAAATTCAATCTTATCCCTGGCATGATTTCATTTCTCTTGATCCATATCTTTCTTTGATTTTCAAACAACAAGTTATAATGGCTTCAATTTTCATTTACATTACTTACAAGCCATCTTTGATTTGTTGTATCATTAACGATAAAGAAAGCTCAATAGATTTGTTTAGCAAGTGGTTGCATTGGATTTATGATTTTACCTAACACTTGTCTAAATTGGTTAGAGTAGGGTAGGTAGGACTTGAATAAGCCTTCCCCAACAATAGTGTAGAACCTTGCACCTTTGTTTGAAGCTCACCTTTGAAGCTCTTAGTGTAGTTTTGATTTCTACAAAATAAAAATCAAACTTTTATTGAAAGTTATGGTTGTTGATTAGATTTATTTTGCTTTTCAGTTTCATGCATCTTTATTTTCAGTGTTTTATATATTATCCACATATTCGTTCTGATGACCGTTTTGTGAGTTTGGTATAGCTCTAGACATGCTGCAGGTAGTTCGTGACATTTTGGTAGTGATTGCAGAGTTGGATGGATTGATCGAGGATGCGAGAAGTAGAGTACGAGGACCAGAGATTTTGAGGTTCTCAAGCGCTCTTTTCAGCAGAGCACTTGTCCCAGTTGGAGCCAGATGTTATCACATATATAGTAGCCAGTCTACCATATTCTATTTTTCAGACACAGTACATTTTTCAGCCAGATCTCTTACATATGAGATGCTAAGATGAGCAGTTTTGTCGGATCATTATTATATTTGTGGACTATTGTACTCTCCCATGTCAGGATTGAGTCTCAGGACACTCAGATTTGAGGACCGATGTACCCATTTAGTCATTACAGAGCAGTTATTGATGCCCAGATGTATATTAGTGCTTTCTCATTGGACAGATGATATTTTAGATGGATTATATGCATGATTATGAATCAGCTTTTTATAGTGTGTTATGGTTATTATTGCTCTTATACTCATTTTTGTGAAGTGTATTAACATGTGGTGTCATGATCTGGGGGTCATAATTATATGGACTTGGATGTATTTGTATTATGTATTGATGTCCCTACTTAGACTTGGAAGTTCCTAATCTATACTCATTGGTTTTACCCTCCTTGGGGAGAATAGAGGTAGTCATTACCACCATTGTTTTGGTTTGTTAGTGTTGGTTTCATCATTCATTGTCTCCACCCATCCATTACCTTCCAGTTTAGTTTTCAACCCGACTGACTTCTTGACTTATGGCATGGGGGACCTTTTCTCCCGCTAGAACCTTTGTTGGACAAACCTCCCTGTTTATATTGTGTCTCGGCTCTGAGTTGGTGACAGAACTTGCCTTTGGCGAGTTGGATTGTATGCCTAAATCATTCTGGTCAGTTGTCCCGATGTTTGGCACTGTGCAGAACTCCCCCTGGTTACTTGAGATGTTGTTGGCTAAAACTGAAAGCTCATGTACTACTTGTATTGGAAAATGTTATGTGGGCGCCCATAGAAAATGAAAATGCTAAACTCTGTTTCTTAACATATGTAAAGAGGGCAAGAGCAATGAAATGCTAAATACCCCTTGAAGGGTATAAGAAAAGGTCCAAACAAGCAATGGTTAAATATATGCTGACCTTATAAATTTGAATATGTCCCGGATGAAAGCTGCTATTAGCTGTGCTTTTAAGCACTGGTGAAGTCCCAAAAGGGTCATATAGGCCAGAAAGGCCATGGAAATAAAATTGATGATCCTAATGAAACTAGATCAAGCTTGATGTAGTCATGATGCCTAAGTTGAATAAGCACTTTCTAAACAACTCAACCATTTGTAAGGCAGTATTTCCCTGCCATATCCAAAGTGTCATGATGTTAAGTAGGAAGTCATCCTTTGCCCTAGCCTTGTAAATTTCATCCTTCACCCTTCACTAGCAAATTGACTACAACTATGAAGTGAGTATAGTCCTGAAAGTCTAGTCTAAGTAATAATAAATAAAGCTCTATATATGTATTTGGTTGATGCATCGCCAGTGAAATGACTGCTACTTATTGTGATTGTTGCTTAAATGAGTTGTAGAGCATGTCTTAGCCTTATAACACTTGTAGCAGATGGATGATAGTCTGAGTTATATTATTGGTATCTGATCATTTAATGATGGTTATATTGTCTATTGGATATGGTTGATGATCAGGTAGAGAGACCTGAGAGGGGTATGAGTATACACCCTAAATGGATCTGGACTCTCTGAGTCTAATGAGACAGTTTATTTTCAGTTCTGGGCACTTGCAGAAATGATCAGGCTCATTTTCCTTTCTGATGCAGATTTGCTTCACAGGATGATGTGTCTGAGTAGGGAGATGTTTTATTTGGATCTCCTAGGGCGTTGTATGGACATAGGGGGTGCAACCACTTGTTTGTACCATAGTACCCCCATCCTGTAGAGCCTGGTGGGCTCAGTTTTGCAAGTTCACGTTTCCTGAGGCAGATTAAAAAATGATTAAATGGCTATTGAAGAAATCGATTTGGGCTACTGAGGCAAGGAAATGACATGGGATGAGTCATGATGATGAGAGTGATGTCCTTCACACCGTCTCCAGCAATTGCAGCACCTGATTGGGCCCACACCTATTTTTTGGGCATTTTATATTATTTTCTGGAGCTTTTGGGAGGCTCACGATTTCCTCAAGGAGGCACAAAGTCAAAGAATTAAAATGTTTTATTATTTTATTGTGCCATGGGGCACCCATAGTGAGTTAGTTAACACTCATTGGACCCACCATGTGCTTCATTTATTTCTTGTTGAGTGGAGTACCCTCAATATGGGTGATTTAGTCCACTTTGGTACTTTATGGTTATATTGATCCATGTGTTGTATGTTGAGCTCATTTCAAGCATTGATTAGAATATTTTATCTTTTAATCTTAGCCACTCATTTTGAAAGTCGTTAGGATTCGGTTATGATTGTGGTTCTCTCATTTCTATTTAAAAGAGAAAGCTTCTCATTTGTAAGGGGTCTTTAGCTCTTGGATCTGAATAATAGAAAGATTTTCCCGTGGATATTTTTTGGATCTGCTCTGCATCTGATGTTCTCAAATGGTGATTGGATAGTCTTCTACTTCCTAGCATTGTGGAAATTCATGTGAGATCTATATTTTTTTTGCTATCATTGTCTTGTCTACAGGAGGGCATTTTGGCTAGAGCGTTTTTGCAGGGGGATCTCAACTCGTTCGGTTATCTTCGTCTTGGATCAGGGGGTCTTCATTAGTGTCAGTGTGATCTATGATTACTTTTTTTAACTTCCCTATAGCATTTGGTTTCTTTATCTTGTCTTAGCAAATCTGATATTGTTGACGTTTGCTCATGCAGGGTAGGGGGTGCATTGGTGGCTTGGGGCTTACATCCCTCATAGAAATCATGTGGATCTTTCAGAATTGATCGGGATAGCAAGTATCATCGTTGTTAAGGCTTCTACAAGCATTTCCAGGTACGATCTAACATGTAATTCTCTTCTCTTTAGCAGATCTCAATCCATTGTACCTGTTTTCCTTCCATTTTTCTGAGAATCCTTAAAATACTAAAAAACCCCTAAAAAATACTGAATCTGGGTACCGTTCGATCTTTGGCCAAACCACTGCTGGGTTTCATAGATCGTGTCTCCCCCTCATTGAATCTATTGCAACGCTAGTCAAATTCCTGCTGGTTTGACCTAGATCTGAAATATTGTCTGAAAACTACATAGCGCCCCCACTGAAAATTTGACCTGCTAGGGTTTTGACTTTTTTTTTCTGATTTCTGACTTCATAAACTGATAGATCGGGTCTCACACATCCCAAATCACCCCCAACGTTGTTCAGATTCATGACAGTGTGACCTAGATCTTAATTTTAGACTGAAACAGCCCTAGCGCCATCACTGAAAAATTGAACCTTTCCGGAGTTTACTGTTTCCGAAATCTGACAAGCTAGGCTGATAGATCAGGTCCTGAGCACTCCAGAACACCCCTAACGCTGAGCTAGATCCAGCCTGCTTGCCCTAGATCTGAAGGAATCAGTTTTTCATCCTCTCAACCTTATTCATCAACTTTGACTTTTCGGGGATCTAACTTTTCCTAAATTTCTTTGAACCGAGTGTGTAGATCAGGCCCTCCTGATCCCATTTCCTCTTCAACGCTGAGCTGGTTGTCTGCTGGTGGCCTCAGATCAATAGATCTGTCTCATCCAACCCTAGCGCTAGCCTTCCTTGACTGAATTCCTGCCTTAACTAATCCATTCGGACCAAAACACTTATCTGGATCCACAAATCTGGGTCTACCCTAGGTGGGTTCACCTCAACGCTGGGTGTATACTGACTTAATTTCCCGATGCATGAAAGGCACTGATCTCCCATCCTTAGCGCTAGCCCTGAATTGACCTTTTCCGCTTGAAGTTGGCTGTTCCTTAATGACTCAAACAATCACACCTGTTCACCTTTTTCATTGAGTCTGTGAGCCAAGTACTAGATAGTCCCGAGTATTTTCCTGCCCATCCTGCCTCAGTTATGCTTCCCAACGCAGAGATCATCTTCTTTAGTTGCCAGTACAAAAAACCTAGATCTAACCATTTCCCCCAAAGGTCATCTGATAACTGCTTTGGATCAGCCAATATACTGCTGAAGTCTTGATCAATCTACTGAATCCTACAGTAGATCTAGAGTTTCTGAACACCTTACACCTTACGTACTTCAAAGTTTGTTTGATCTGATCTGGTGTCTAGGTTTGATCTCTCCTATCGGGAGTAGATCTGGGTCTCCCCCATTGTTGTCTTGGACTCAGACAACATAAAGCGAAGACTGCTTTGATTGACGTGACAACCATCTCTTTGGGAGTCTAGGCAGTCTGGGTTCCATCTCCTTAGTTGCTTATTCCTCTACCATCCATCCTGGATCCATCTTGCATAGGCAGCTACAAGGTTGGTGATAACAGTAGGCACAACTATTGAGGGTATACTGTCATTGGCATCCAAAGACATGAGATGGGCATTTGCCATATATTGAATACAACTGCTACAACAATCCATTTATAGCTCCACATGCATGCCTTGGATTTCAACCTTGAGCACTGCTAGACATGGCTGTGTAAATCACTAAAGTACTAATTTGAGGAAGTTGTTTAGCAACAGGCTAAGAAATTTGTAAAGCATATCAAAGAGGCATGTTGTCAGCTATCATAAACATTGTAGAAGACTTGGGAGAAGTATAAGGACCTATATGATAAGTGTGGGGTTGACCATTGTTTCCAACTCAGAGATCAAGTATGGTTGTATATGTTGAAGGAACAATTTAAGTTGAAGAAATAAGGAAAACGCTATGTAGCATGGGAACCATTCTCGGCTTTTAGGAAACTCGTGGCTGAAGTTCCGACGTTCTAGGGAACTTGGGAACTTGTAGGAAACTTTCCGAATCTAGCAGGAATCGTTTCGGATGGTTGGGAACTCATTGGGAACTTTTGCCCTTTGAAATTGGGAACTTGGAAACTTTTTCTTGCATGTTTCCTTCACCGAGAGTTTCCACACATTCATGATCGCCATGTGGGTTGTTAACGACATTCCTATTTCTTTGCGACTATATGTTTACATGGTTGACTCAATCTTTTCTCTAGAAAACTAAGCTGCAGTAAAAGTCTATTTCATGCTACCTTGTCGAGTTGGTGCACTGATCTCTCTCCATTGCCCATGCTAGAGTATTCACTCTTCCCTATGCTGAATTGCAATTACCACTAATCAACAACATATGTAAATCTATTTTGACTTTTTATATATTAAATAAAAGAAAGTAAATTTATATATTTTACTGTTTACTTTATGAATTAAAAAAACGTTTAACTAATTGGAAATAATTTTAAATCTTACCTTAAAACTAAATTCATATATTACATTTAAATAAAAGTTATTTCGATTTTTATTGTATAATAATTTAAATTTGATTATTCATACACCTTTGCAAATATCCTAGCATAGAATGTCTTGTAAACATATAATATTCTAATACATTTTAATCATAGTTGACAAAAACTAAAAACTTACTCTATACATATAGCCACACATATAGGAACTATAGCTTATAAAAATTTCTACTTTAGAAGGAGTCTACCTTATAGAATCAATGATGTGGATGGTAATCTTGACTTTATTGCCATTTCCATCTGCTAATAGGTTATAGTTACAACTGTAATACGAGGGATAAGATAAGTCATTTGGTTTGTGTTAATGTTTCTTTACATCTCTATGTTTCTTCTCTTCTCATGTGTTTTTAATTATTTTATTTTATATTTTTTTAATATATATTATTGTCGTTCCCAACCTGCCATTTCCTGCAAATTTGGGGGAAACTTCTAAACGTATCCGATACTCGTACCCACGTTCCCTACATTCCTGCATTCCGGAAACTTGTGCAACATAGGGAAAACGTCAATCAGATATGTAACACTCTATATCATTGAATAAAAGGGCAACAATGGCTTCAACATATAGTAACAATAGTTGGCTGTATTGGCTTTTGTTGTATGAAAGTTTGGCACTAGTATGGAATTTGGCAAATTTTCCAGATATGGTATGGTCAATTTAATTTTGAGTATCTCTGATAATATGTATACCCCTAAACCGCCAAAAAAAACAGTCGAAGAACCCAAAAATATGTTATAACAACACTTAAATTTTCTAGGAACAAATTAATTTTTCTGATTTATTGCAGATTCCTGTCTGAAATTCTTCTAAAATTTGGAATAACACGTATCTTTTGGTATCTTTGAGATGTATACTCCTGTATTGGAGCTATACTGGAACTTTTGGTGTTGTATTTTTTCCTTATTGAATCGTATTCGAGTTCATATTTGTATTTGAATGTTGCTACTATGCTTCCAAGTAGGCTTGTGACCATCCTTTGGCAATAATCTGGCATTTAATGTGGATAAGATCAAGCCATACAAACTATCGATGTTGGATAGAGAAGATAGTCGAATCAAACTGCTCACCATGATAGACTGGTGTCCAAAAGTTAATAAACCATTGGAGGAGGATGCCATGTTTTAGGTTTAGGAGAAGAAGACAAGGACAAACTATTGTTGATTGCACCTAATAAATAAATAAGTATAATAGATTTATCGCTTGATATATTCCAATCTTTTTGATTTCACATTCATCTTATGTGGTTGATTCACATTTTTCCTATAGTTTGGTTTATGAAAAATAACAATAGTTTAGGTAAATTGTTTCAATCCATTGCTTAGCTTTTGATATGTTGTATTTTACGATCTTATAGGGGAAAGTGCAAGGTTGCATCTCAGGGGTACGTTCTTTCACAAAAATTATTGCTCCACTTATAATGAGTCCATTAACAGGTGATTCTTTTGCCCTTTGATGTCTTTTGAATTTCCTTGAAGGGTAATTAAATTAGATAGGTGCATATGTAAGAATGATTGTTTATCAAGCAAACTAATTTCTTTCATATTGCTTCAATATAATATTAGGATATTATGATTTGTTATTTGGAAAAGATTTAAAGATTTTTTATTGCAATTTATAAATTAATAAGCATTTAATAGTTGGGGACTGGTTACATCTTAGAATTTTTGAATCACAACTAGGCATAGAATAAAGTAGTTGAGTTGCTCCATCATAATGGAGCCTACACGTATACCATGAAATGGTAATAATTTAATTTTACATAGTGGTTCGTGTGCAATGCTGTCTTTTATCCATTGGATTACATGAATAAAAATTAAAGAAAGGAATTATATGTTAGTTGGTGACATGAACAACTAAATTTTCCTATAGAATAACATGGTTTTTGAGTATGAATGAAAGTTAAAATGTTTATATTGGGAACATATGGTGTATGTCAATTTTCTTTGGTGTATTGTTATCCAGAATTGGAAGTGTGTTTACAGAATTAATGCAACCTCAACAGGAAGTACAAATAGTTCAATTCACTATACACAATTATATGGTGATGGTGTGAATGAAACACTTAGCAACCCAGACAAAATAAAAACTGCAGCACATAAATACCTTCAGCTACATTGTGAAGTTGGGAAGCAGGCAATAAATGACCTTCTAAGCATGTTATTTTTATAAGATCAGTCCTACATTGAAGACCACAGAGACACCAAATAGTCAAAGATTCTATGCCCATCACCAAATTCTTTAGATCTTGAATGGTTGCGGAGTTCATTGACAGCATCAAGATTCAAAACTGATAGTTTTAAAGGATTTATATGTTCCAATGGCCTCTGCCATATCGCCGCTTTTTCTTTTGTAGAATGAATCCTTAACTTTTATGTTTGCTAGTCCTTGACTTAGCTTTTCTCTCCAGTCCTATTTTTATTTTTATATTTTACTAATTATAGTATATGTTTCTAGTGGAGCTGCATTAGGCCTCCTTTGATTTCAATCTTTCTACAGCTCCATTGACTTATTTTGGTCAATTGTGGAAACTCATATTGATTTGTTTTGACTAGTATAAAGCCATAATGGCTAATTTTTGAACGCTGAATTCTGTAGTGGTTGTCTAACAAATTACAATAAAATGTTTGTGCCAGAATGTCTCATATGGAGTGTTTGATGATTTTAACTAAGGGAACGATCACTCAGTTCAAAGGGAATGATGAACCTTCCATCACTCACTGCCAAATAAAATCCAAATATGCAATTTGATGCCCTGCAAGTTTTTCAATCCAAGAGATGCCATAGTTAATAATTTAGTTCCATGTTGAAGGTTGACAGCCCTCAATCTAGGGAACAGTGAATTATTGCTACAATGACCTGTGAAAGTTTTCAACCTGTTGCCACCTAAAACACACTTGACCGAGGAAAAGTATTCCAACCACTAGGTGTGTTCCTGAGGGCAACTATGAGTTTAGAACCCAATGTCACCTCGATTCTTAACTCCTCCGTTTAGACCCAACTCCTAAATCTTAAAAGGTCAAGGGGGGTAGTCCTTGTTTACTATGTTTCAAAGGTTGTGTTTTAGGAGTTTAAAGATAATTACATTAATTTAAGCTTTATGGCAATCAATCATGCAAAAATACAATACTTTCAAATGACAGGCAAACTCTGCTTTGAAATTTAAACTAAATAAATCTGTAAGAATGAATAATGATCACTTTCTTGCTAAACTAGTGCCTTATTTCGCTAGGGCTATGGAGTCACAAATAAACTAAATTAAACTTTACAAAACTACTAGATACATAAATTGATTTGAACTGTTCACAATCTACAATAATCGAACATCAAATTAAATTACTGAAATTGCACTAAGCAAATAAAACCAATGGCAAGTGAAACTTGCTTGCCATTGTGCTGAATCAAATAAAGAACTTGGAATAAAAATGCTTTGAATACAGAATTTGCAATGGAGTGCTATTGAAGTAAAGGATGCAATGTTTTGTGAATATTTCTATATGTTTTAATTAATTTTAGGTCTTACTTGTGTTTAGGGGGATTAGAGTGTTGTACAAGAAAATGCAAACTAAGGTGTCTACCTCCAACCCTTATCCCTCAATTGAGAGAAATTATTGGGTGCTCAACAAGAGAGCAAAAGGCTCTCTCCTAGCTCCATGAACTAGTCCCAAGGAAAGTAGGGTGCTCAACAGGAGGACACAGTGCCACGAGGCCCCCAACGACCTCTACCCCTCTATCTAATCAAACTAATCATCTTTTCTCAATTTTGCAATAACAGATTGAAATGCCTATTATTTTAGCCAACTTGAATCTTCTCCCTTTCTTGTCACCCAAGGTCGGACCAACCGGCAAGGAGAGTGAGTATGAGGCTAAGTTTGGGGCAAGGTTTATTTTGATTTAAATGAAACAAAGAATTAACAATTATTAACAATGCAAGCCAACACGATATTGCATGGGTGGATTGACCAACTCACTTCCAAGGTGTGGGCAAAATAAAATTGAAATAAAATAGACTACTAGCCAACACGATTTTGCAAGGATGGCATAGCCAAATCACTTGCAAGTTGTGGGAAAAATAAAAGAAAATTCTAACTAAGCTAAAACCCAATCCAATCAACAATTGCTTATGCAAAGGTGAGCAGGCCCAACTTCTTTTGCATACAAGAGATGGCAAACAAGGGAAACTTCATTTTAACTTAAAATGCAAAATAGGAAATCAAGTCTAAGAGACTCTCTTGGACTTGTTACAATGGCTGAAATTTCAGCATAAAGAAAAAGAAGAAAAAAGTGGGAAAAACAGTGTTTTCACCCTTTCTTGTGATGGCCTTGAAGCTCTTCCTTTGAGGTAGCCTTTGTACCCTTCTATGGCTGAAATTTGACAGATTTTTGCCTTGTTTTGTCACCGGCGTGCTAAAAACCAGCAAATAGAAAATGATAAAATGTGCCCAAAAATCACTTTGGGTAAGTTAGTATGTTAATGCAATATATATACAAAATTTACACAAAGTTAATGTTATGACATATATATTGTAGTTGGGTTACCATGATGCAACATACAGATTGATCTCTTTATTTTTCCGAGCTACAAATTCAGATGGTGTTATAGAATGGATCATTACAACTTGAGCCATTCAGAGCCTTTGTTCAGTCGCAGTTTCAGATTATTTCTTTGCCAAGACTGAGATCTCCTTGTCCATTTAGATGACTTCAACGGTGACTGTTATCACACAAAGTGTAGCTACCCACTTGAGATATCCTATCCGAGACGGTAGAGGTAAGGTAGCTAACTGATGACACCGCAAAGGCCTTGTCCACTACAGGTAAAGGGTAGTTGTCACACCGGACGGGCTCTTGTCGCTTTAGATCAAACCGGAGAATGATCAAGGGGGAGACCCTACTAGCCTAAAAAGGCTAGCGCACCTACTCAAAACACTCCTAGGGTTTGGAGGTGGATAAAAGAGGAGAGATAATGAGTGGATAAAACTAGATCTATGAAATAAATGCGGTATAGAGGTTAGGGCCAAGTTGGGGAGGCTTAGTAAAGATAGGAAATAACCCAACTTGATTGAGATTGTACCACAAATAGTTTAAGGGAGTAGATCTAGTGAGATCTAGCCAAATAAATGAAAACCCTAAAGGGACCCACCTACGGTTTTTGCATAAGTGAACAAATTTGACCCAAAAGAGTAGATCAGGGCATGAGATGACTAGACCGGGATGATTGAGTATAGGATCTATGGTTTTGAGTTGGGTTCAAGCATACCCATCTGATAGATCTGAAGAAACGACCACCCACCCAAGAAGGGCACCCTCACCTAGAGTGACTAGTGCTAGATCCTAGGGCAAATGGAGTCTGATTTTTATGAAACTTGAGATCTAGGGTTTACTCATTAATCTCCAAGTGGGTTTTGATGGTCGTCATAAAAAATTCACTGGATCTATCAGATCTACAAAACGAGGGTTTTAAGAAAGGGTTTTGCATGGACAAATGGATAAAAATACTGAAAGACAATACTAACCTTACAGATTGTACCTGAAAATGCTTGCGTCTGCCTTGAATGTCGATGATCCTTCCACTTGGTTACAATTTCTAGCAAGATCCAGCATGAAACAAAAGAAAAACACCCAACGAAGGAAGTGTGCCCCCTCTTCTCCACCTACAAAATCAAACTATGAATGAGATTTGTTCACGGATGAAAAAGATAAGATACGTACTTCATCAACAAAGAAATATCCAATGCACAACGTAACAATTGAAAACTCCCTGAAAATGAAACGATTTTCCTGGAAGACGATGCAAGATGCCTTAGCAATCTCCTTCAACCAATTCGATACCCTGCAAAAGATCAGTACGACCTTCCAGAAAAAATAGTTGTTTGCATGTAAGATCTACAGAAATGTCCAAGCAAGAGGCATAACAATCACATCCAAGTACATTCACAAAGCTTCCAAGAGTTTCTGCAAAAGTTTTCTTGTATTCAATATTCTCAGAGCCAAAAGTCCCTATACAGTCCCTATACAAATGAGAGAGCATCTCAATATATAGATCTCTCAAGTACATAAAACCTAGATCCAAAAAAACCAAGGGTCAAGATCATAAGATAAAATCATCCTAATCTACGGCTAACATTAGCCAGATACATCTCACATAGATCAACTCACTAAAAGAGGAGAGCACATCACTAGAAATGCCCGATGAGGGGGCGCACCACATAAAGTATGACTAATAACCACAAAGTAGTACATGGTGGTGCTAGGAGGTTATGTTATCCTTCACTAGCATGGCCCCATGGCACAAAAACTGTTAGATTTTCATAAGATTATAGCAGTATAACTTAATTGCATTAATCAAAAGGATCACTAGAAGATAGACAAAGCAAGAACAATAACACAAGTATTTTTATCCTAGGAAACCCAAATGGGAGAAAACCCAACAACCTTCGTCTAGATATAATAATTCTGAGAAGAGTGTACAATGAAGAAAGAGAAAAGAAGAAAGTATCTTCTAGAGATAGAAACCCCAAAAAACAGCTAAGTTACTAGGATTCGAATACGAATACGGATACGGATCCGCTAGTTTTTTGAAAACCCAGGATCCGGATACATCGAGGATACGTCACGTACAAAAATATAATAATATTTTTTAAAATTTAAAAAAAATCAAAAGCATATTTGGAGTTCAAAAAACAAATCCACTTATGAATCACGACATTAAAACTGAAATCATTAGACATTTATAAACTTGAAGATTGAAATGATGCATCATGCCTCATACAAAAAGGGTAAAGCCAAAAGGATAATATCATCATCCGATAATATGATATATCATGATAGAAAATACAAAAATGAGTGTCTCATCAATGATCACTCTAGTAATATGATAATGTAGAGTGAATCTAACTACAAATCCTGAAATGGGTCTACATCTTCATAATCTGCATATGGAAACTCTACTTGTACATCTACATCATGAATAGATGTTGCAGGGCCTGGAATGGTGGAAGTTCCATCTGATGAAGCCTGAACTAGTGGTACAATATCCTCAAGCAGGTTGAGGTGAGTCATGGCATTCAATGTCATGTTTAAGTTAGAGGTCTCGGGCTCCACATCCCACATCCTACTCGAACCTTTCTTATACTTTGGATTTGAATGTGATAGAAGGCGGAGGTTGGAATGAACATATACAAGATCTTCAACCTTCGCTGCTCCTAGTCTGTTTCGCTTCACCGAATGGATGAAGCCATATGTACTCTAATTCCTCTCAGTTGATGAGGAACTAGCAACTTGCGATAACAACCAGATGGCCAGAGTTGAGATATGAATGCTTTCCCCGCCATGAAAGCCCCACCAAGTAATAGGATCAATGTGCCCCTGATCATTCATGGTTGTTGGATCTAAAAAGCCACCAGTGGACTGCACAAATGCTCCAAATTTTGCACGTACTTCCATTGCAATTCCCATATCTCTATAAATTTTCCTCAGAGCTGTCTTGTATCCCTGTACCACTTCAGAATCCTTTTTTGGGGCTGTCCTGCTAGGTAAAGACAAATTTTTGGAATGATAATATTTCGGGTACAGTGCATATGCCAAAAGGTGCAATGGTGTGGTCATTTTGTTCCACCTTTCGGTAACTATGTCCTTGACTTTATTATAAAATGTTTCAAAGGAGTCATTATCATTTTCCTTGATAATTTCCCTTATCCTTTCCAGCATACTATCTATGTTCTCATAGACTTCCCCCAAGCAAGGTATATCTGTGTCAAAAACCCTGATCATGGTCAAGATTGGTTCTGTAAACCGCAGAAGGTATTGGACCTTGTCCCACCATGCATCATCAAGAATGATAGACTTGATCTTCTGTCCTCTATCAGAAGTGGAAATCCTCCATGATTCCCAAAGAGGGTTGATGACCATCACCTGCAATGCTTGTCTGACCTCCACAAGCCTCTTTATGACTAGGGTGTGGGAGGCAAAACAGGTTTCGGCAACCTACAAGTTTTAAAAATTTAAACGTTAAATAAAAAATCAGATATGAATAAAATTAACAATTCACAATACAAAGAAATAATATTGATTTAAAAAAGGAGTACCTTCAGTCGCTTCAACTTTGCAAAAACCCGATATATGGCTTGGGACATTGAATGGTTGGTGATGAACATCTCGATTTCTTTTGCTGCTACATATACCTTATTGATCCACTCAATCTCACCAATCTTGGCAAGCATAAGGTTCAATGAATGTACTGCACATGGAGTCCAGAAGATGTGATCATATCGACCCTCCACAATCAACCCTGTAGCTCTACAAACCTGTGCATTGTCCGTAATGACTTGGACAACATTTTGTGGCCCCACAGTTTCGATTGCATCAATAAGAATTGAGGAGATGAATGATGCATCTTTCTCTATTCCACTACAATCAACAGCCTTCAAAAACATTGCCCCTTGGGGGCATATTGCAATAACATTAATTAAAGGGTGGTTTCTTTGGTCTCTCCATCCATCAGAAATGATGGACACCCCTGTTTCTGCCCATGTATCTTGGATTGACTGTCATTGTCTATCCACAGATTGTCTTTCTAATGTTAACAGAGTAGTGCGGACCTTTTCATAACCAGGGCTCTTGTACCCTTGTGGCGCTTCATTGACTGCCTTAATCATTTGTTTCCAATAGGGGGATCACACCAAATTAAATGCTAGCCCATTTGCATATATGCAACGAGCTACATGCTCATCAGCTACATCTCTGCCTTGGTTATTAGATGCTTCTTCAAGAGGCCCCAAAGAAGGCCTCTTATTAGTTGTAGCCGCTCATCTAGATGGCAATGGAGGCCTTGTTGTAGAGCCTTGCACAATGAGTTTTCCCTTAGCAACTTTCTTATCAGCGGCATCTTGCAAAGATGCATAGTACTTACTTTTTGCAAGACTCAAACCTTGTCCAGGTTTACCATTTGCATCAGGTGGGTCGGTGCATACCTGCACCCCCATGTTTGTATGCCCGGTGAGATGGCCCTTCACCCTAGTGTATGAGCCATTTCGGATGGAACCACATTCACTACATTTCCATTTGTAAGAGCCACCCCCAGGATTTTTGCTAATAATTTCCACAAATTGCCATAGAGGAGATTTTGGGTCTTTACAGGCATTTGCCCCCCCCTCAGTTTGTTGTGGTGGTTCCATGTCTATGGCTCTGCATATATATGGAATTTATAAACTATTATTAATGTGTACACTGTACTCCCAATCCATAAATCAATGCAAGTAATTAGACTATTAGTGGCTCTGTTAGTGTTTTTTTTAAAATAAAATGATAGATGATAAAATCATAAATCATAGTTCACTGTAACAGTGAACTATGATTTATCATTTTATTTAAAAAAAAACACTAACAGAGATTTCTAACACCTCTGATCTCTGAGTTTTCATTTTATTTAAGAAAAACACTAACTCTGAGAGTCTGAGGTTAAAAAAAAACAATAACAGTTTTCATTTATGATTTTCATTTAACTGTTATTTAAAAAAACACACTAAAAAATAACACTAACAATTTACATTTCATTTAAAAAAAAACACTAACAGTTTACTGTTTAAAGATTAAATGATACTCTGAGTTTTCATTTTATTTTTAAGAAAACACTAACAGTTTTCATTTCATTGTTTACTGTTTAAAAATTAAATGATAAATATTAAAAACCTCACCTAGTCGCGTCGGCAAAGGTATTTGGCAGTTGCACAGGAGTTGGAGGTTGACTGCACACTACGTGGATTCGTCGGTGGGGTAGGGCACTCTTCTCTATCAGAAGACACCAAACTTTAAAGTTCAAACAAAGAAAACACCAAAAAACCCTTTCTGTCTTTTGCGCGCGATGGGTTCGAGGAGTCGGTTCGTGGAGTAGTGAGTGGCTCGTGGGGTAGGGGCAGTGTTATATGTTTATTGATATTAAAATATATTAAAATTATGTTGAATCCAGCCCACCTTTACCTTTTCGTGGATTCGCTTACCTTTCACGAGATCCATTTCCTTTTTGCCGGATCTGAATCCATTTTTGAGGGATCCGTTTCGACGTCACGAGATCTGTTTCCAGTTTCGACGGCGACAACAACTAGTGTTAGGATTATTAATCCTCCCTTGTCCAAATTTGGTCATATGTCTAAATCGGGAGTCCATCCAGTCTATTTATAGTCATTAACACCATTGGGTCCACTTGGCCTAATTGGGGCACATGTTTCAGTTACTAAAGTGTGGGGAACACTAATTGAGACTCACTACCACTGATTGCACTTAATTGCATCAGTTTAGGAGCCTCCTAGACGAATCCCTACAATTTAGGAGCCACTGGGAGTGCCGAAACCAACCAAGGTCACTTCGGTTCAGTTAATGACTAGTCAAGCTAAGTTAGGAGTCAGTTACATTCAGTTCTAGTCCTCTACATTCAGTTAGCGCTAGGTTTACTTGACTGCACTCTTGTGGGGCGCATTTCTCACCTACTACAGTCAGTTAGCCTTAGTCAACACTGAATGTGACACTTGAGTTGTGTTTTAGAGCTTCGATGAACTCCGGTTATGGTTTAGACAAGGTTAGTTAACTACTAAGTCCTCCGATAGTGATTTAGACAAGGTCTTGGTTATCTACAATCAAGTAGAGTCTATCAATTCGAATTTCCTCATGTGGATTCGAATTTCATGTGGCTATTAAAGCCATTGTACTTCATTGTAATTATTATCCGATTACTTTTTGATTAACGAAAGCATTCACAGCTGCAAGCCATTTTTGCACTGTTTCATTCTTCAATTGATGAGTAAATTGTGTGATCTATTTTGTGAGTTGTGTGTTTGTCCACAGATCTATGTGCTCAATTTAATATGGTATCAGAGCCTCGGTGGACAAGACACCTCTCCTCAGATCTCCAGCTGAATCATTTTTTTTTAGCAAATTGCTCCTTCTAGTACTGCACCAGAAGCGGAGAATTTACCACTTAATATCCCAAGTTAGGAAATTGTTGATCAAGCTTGCTTGATCAACTATGCTGGGTGTGAAGGAAATTCCAAAAGTGCAGATTGTCGACCTTACTTTGTATGTTTGATTGTGTGACAGGTTATCAACTTTTCTTACAGCATTCGCTACAAGCAGCCTCTTCTTCTCATTGCATTTGCTATAGCAGCTCAGTCCTTCTTACTACACTCAAAATGGCTCATCCAGTGGAGCCTCTCACTCCCTTCAACTATCACCAGTGGAAGGATGACATTGTGGTAATGCTCCGCACCAAGCATCTCTTCAGACTCATAGAAGAAACAGAGGAAGAGCCAGAATCAGATAAAGACAAAGCTAAGTACATGAATAGGCTTGATGAAGCCCATGGACTCTTGCTCTCCTCAGTCTCTAAAGATCTTCGATTTCACATCCAAGACTTGGAGACTCCGAAGGAGGTTTGGGACAAGCTTGCTTCCTTATTTGATAAGCATGATGAGATGAGGACCCATCAGCTAGAAAATGATCTGATTACTCTCAATCCATCCAATTTCAAATCTCTGAATGAATTCTTCACAATGTTCATGAATCTGATATACCAGTTGAAGCAATGCAAAGTGAAGAAGGATGAAGATCATCTTATCCTTGCCATTCTCACAAAGCTCAATGCAGACTACTCAGTCTTTGTATCCACCTTCCAAACAGTAAGGCTCACTACTCCAAATTGGAAGATGCCCACTCTTAATGCCTTCATCCAATCTCTTATTTCTGAGAATGATAAATTGATCCAAATGGGGATCATTCGATCTCCCAAAGATCTAGCTCTAGTTGCAAGAGGAGATAAGGTAGCGAATGCCAAGGGAAAGCAAAGGGATGAGTCCCCTGTGAAGAAAGAGCAGTCAAAAGAACCTTCAGGTTCGAAGAGAAGCAAGAAGAATGGCAAAGGCAAGGTCCTCTGCTCTTACCACAAGGGGCTTTTATTCAGAAAGCTCCTGTATGAGAAGACAACTTGATGAAATGGCTCTTCTTTTGAAAAAGCATAACATTTCTGTACCTGCTAGCGCAAGGAAGGATGACTCTGAAGAAGAAGAAGACGAAGAATACCAAAGGAAAGGCCATGCACTGAAGGCTTGCTACACATCAACACCTGTCTTCCTCATTGATTCTGGAGCTTCCAACCATATGGCTGCATCTAGAGAATCATTCTCTTCTTTTCAGTCCTTTGATGGTCCTAGTATTCAGATGGGCAATAACAGTAAAGTCAAAACAAAGGGGAAGGGCTCTGTCAAACTTGAACATGGAAGGTTCAAAGATGTGCTATTTGTTCCCTCCCTAGCTTCAAACCTGTTATCTGTCTATCAGATGACCCATACTGGATCTCCAAAGCAGGTAATCTTTGGTCCTGACTCAGTGGAGATCACAGATATCTCTACTGGGAGCATCATAGCATAGGGTACTACAAATCATGCTTCAAAAGCATATGAGTTCTCACATTTCCTGCCTCCTTCAGAACTAGTGCACTCTCAGTAGCCACTTGCAAGGGAAGGTGAAATCATTGCATCTATTTCTTTTACAGCTTCTACTAGTTTTGCAGATCCATCTTTATCAGTTTATGACCTTGAGATTTAGGGTGACTCAGATCTAGATTCAGTCCCTACTTCCAAACTGGAAGCTAGGAAGATGACTAGAAACTCACCTGACACTCAGAAAGGAAAAACCCTTGCACTACGTCATGCTATCTTACCTCCTTCAGGGAGATGCAATAGACTCCCTGTAAGATGCTATATGGCAAGGGCTCAATCTCACTACATTCAGAAGAATGGATATGATCATACACCTCTTCATTCAACAAAAGACAAAGGTTACATTCCTCCTTTCTTCCATCATCATTTTTGGAGAAGAAGGAGAAGTCTACATGCCAGGCCCCAGAATACCTGTGCACATCACACCATGCATGCTACTTCGCTACCTCACAGAGATGAAGATTGCAGCAACATATTTTCAAGTTTTTCAAACTTGAGACCTGATTCTACCTGCTTAGATAGAGGGGGGGCTTTTTTCCCATGTGGTTTTTGCCCCAGCTCCTTGTATTAAGCAGTTACTTTATTTTACTTGATGTAATGGGTGACCTATGGTCTTAGTTACCAAGGCCCACAGTAAGTTAGCATTCAGGGGGGTGTTAGGATATTAATCCTCCCTTGTCCAAATTTGGTCATATGTCTAAATCGGGAGTCATGTCTAAATTGGGAGTCTATCCAATCTATTTATAGTCAATAACACCATTGGGTCCACTTTGCCTAATTGGGGCACATGTTTCAGTTACTAAAGTGTGGGGAACACTAATTGAGGCTCACTGCCACTGATTGCACTTGATTGCATCAGTTTAGGAGCCTCCTAGACCAATCCCTACAATTTAGGAGCCACTGGGAGTGCCGAAACCAACCAAGGTCAGTTCAGTTCAATTAATGACTAGTTAAGTTAAGTTATGAGTCAGTTACTTTCAATTCTAGTCCTCTACATTCAGTTAGCGCTAGGTTTACTTGACTGCACTCATGTGGGGTGCATTTCTCACCTACCACAGTCAATTAGCCTTGGTCAACACTGAATGTAACACTTGAGTTGTGTTTTAGAGCTCCGATGAACTCCGGTTATGGTTTAGACAAGGTCAATTAACTACTGAGTCCTCCGATAGTGATTTAGACAAGGTCTTGGTTATCTACAGTCAAGTAGAGTCTATCAATTCGAATTTCCTCATGTGGATTCGAATTTCATGTGGCTATTAAAGCCATTGTACTTCATTGTAATTATTATCCGATTACTTTTTGATTAATGAAAGCATTCACAGTTGCAAGCCATTTTTGCATTGTTTCATTCTTCAATTGCTGAGTAAATTGTGTGATCTATTTTGTGAGTTGTGTGTTTGTCCACAGATCTATGTGCTCAATTTAATAGCTAGGTGGATCTGTGTCATATTTGGGCGGATCCGGATCTGAACCGTGGATCCCCGGATCTTTCACCCTGTTCAAGCGGATCCGATAAAACAGAAAAACAGTCTTCTCTTCTAGTAGGTGTGAACTTCTCTTGTGCAATTGTGTGGAATAATGAGGAGGCACCTCCTATTTATATAGATTTTCCACTAAGAATTTAACTGGGGCTGACTTCTCTTGGGGGAGCAGTATAATTTATATTATATATATATAAATATATAATTTAACTAGGGTCTGCTTCTCTTGGGGGAGCTATATATATATATTTTTTTTTTCTTTTGCTTGCTTTTCTCCCCAAGGTCTACATTGTTATTTCTAGGATTTGTATGGTTGATTACAATAAGTTCAGCTCCAATAAGAATAGCTTCTGAAGTTGCACAAATTCCAACACTCCCTCTCAACAAGGAAGGTATTCTTCGGTCTTCATCAACATCACGATCATTTAGGTTTCATCTGTACATCTATATTGTCTCTATCATCTCTAAACGTATTGAAGGTTGTCTTTAAAAGGTGTTATTATAAATTTGTTCTATCCGGATGTCTGAGAAGAATTCTTTTGCTACTTGTCTGTCTCTACTGTTGATGGAATACTTCCATGCCTGGCTAGAGATCCTGGATGAGCGTACGTGCACGACCATATACTACCTGTTCGTCTCATCTGTCGATGGGGTACTCCCATACCTGGCTGAGAACCTGAACAAGTAGAGGTACCTGTGCAATCACACGACCATCTGCTACCTGTTCGACTCATCTGCCAATGGGATTTCTCTCATACCTGGCTGAGCACCTGGACGAGCAGAGGCACCTATGTGAACCCTACCATTTACTACCTGTCCATCTCATTTGTCGATGGGATTTCTCCCATACTTGGCTGAGAACCTGGACGAGTAGAGGTACCTAGGCAAAAGTATAGTAAATGTCTCTCATTCATCTCTCCCTCAAGGAGGGATGTGTTTCCTTCTACTCCAAGTCTTCCGCAAAAGTATTCAAATTTCATCCTGGAAAGAGGCTTGGTGAGAACATCTGTAGTCTGGTCGTCTGTTGGAATATATTGTAGCTCGACCGCACCTTTCTGCACCATATCGCGTATGAAGTGATACTGAATTTCTATGTGCTTCGACTTGCGGTGAAAAACTGGGTTCACCGACATCTGCACACAACTCTGGTTATCATAGTGAATCATAGTTGGTTTTGGAATTTGGCTAAACAATTCTGCAAGAAGTTTACGAAGCCAAATTGCTTCTCGGGTTGCTGAACTAGCAACCATATACTCGGCTTCTGCAGTACTGAGAGCTACTGAGTTCTGCTTCGTACTGTACCAGGAAATTACTGCAGAACCCAAACTAAAACAACATCCTGAAGTATTCTTCCTATTAGTAGTGCATCCGACCCACTCTGAGTCTGTAAACCCTTGCAATTTCAAGTCACATTCTAAGTTATATCGTAGACCATATCCCACAATGCCACATAAGTATCTGAGCACATGTTTTGCAGCAATTCAATGAATCTGCCTAGGTTCGCACATGAACTGACTAAGAGAATTCACAACAAAACAAATATCTGGTCTGGTGTTCGTCAGATACATCAAGGACCCAATCAGCTGGCGATACATGGTGGGAACAACCAAATTTGAATCTGAAGCAGAATCCCTCATCTTCTTCAAGTTTGCATCCATCGAAGTAGCTATGGATTTGCAGTCCAACATTCTGAATCTCTTCAGTATATCTATGGTGTATTTTCCTTGACCTAGGAAAATCTCCTTCTGCCTCTTCCATACTTCTAATCCTAAGAAGTAATGCATCAATCCAAGATCCTTCATTTCGAACTCAGAGGCAAGTTTCTTCTTACACCATATGATAAGTTTCTCATTTCCGGTGAGAAATAAGTCAGCAACATATAGTACCAAAATCAGTGGCTCATCATTCACAACCTTGTAGTAAAGGTTGGGGTCTGCATCACTCTTGGGGAATCCCAGACTTACCAGGAATTTGTCTATTTGTCCATACCAAGCACGGGGTGCTTGCTTGAGTCCATATAAAACCTTTTTCAGCTTGCATACGTGAGACTCCTTTCCATGGACAACAAACCCTTTTGGTTGTTCAATATATACGTTTTCCTCAATAATACCATTGAGAAAGGTTGTCTTGAGATCCATCTGATGCAACTTCCATCCCATGGCTGAAGCAATAGCAATGATTGATCTGATGGAAGTATATTGAGCCACGGGAGCAAATGTTTCATCATAATTGACTCCCTCTTTCTGAGAGAACCATCTGGGAACAAATTTGGCCTTGTATTTTTCAATACTCCCATCTGCTCCATGTTTGATTTTGTATAGCCATCTGGAAGTTACAACTGGCTTCTCCTCAGGTCCCAGTACAATCTCCCACACATCGTTTTTCATGATGGATTGATATTCTTCCACCATGGCATCCTCCCAAACTTGGTGTCTGGATGCTTCTTCATAAGTGGTGGGTTCTGAGTCAATGATGTGACTCATCAATGCTACATAACTGGAGAACCTCTGAGGTCTTTTACTTTCTCAGGAAGTACAATGTGGGGCTTCATGCCCCTCAGCATCTTGTAAGGTCTGTTGTGCCCATCTAGGTCTTTTCCGGTTTATTGCCATATCTTCAGGAATATCAACTGTCGCGACTGGATCAATGGGATCGATGGGTTAATCTTTCTTTGCTAATTCATTCTGAATTGAAGGGGAAGATGATCTCCTCTCCATTTCCTCATCATCAATCTCCATGTTTGATCCTCTGCCTTTCCTGATAACCATTTCTTCTTCAAAGGTCACATCCCTGTTAACTTAAATTTGCCTAGATCCTGGGATATAGATTCTGTAGGCCTTTGAAGATTCACTGTATCCCACGAAAGTTCCCTTCTTGCCTGAAGGTTCTAACTTCGTCCTTTTCTCCTTGGCTACATGTATGTAGACTGGACAACCAAAGATTCGAAGGTGATCCACTTCTAGTTTTACTCCTGTAAAAGCTTCTTTAGGATTCATGTTCTTCACTATCTTATGTGGGCATTTATTATGTACATATACAATTGTCCTGGATTCTTCTGCCCATAAGAACATGAGTAGACTTTGGTAATGTATCATGGCTTTGGCTAGCTCCACAATTGTTCTATTCTTTCTTTCAGCAACCCCGTTTTGCTGGGGATTGTAGAGAACTGCAAGCTCCCTCTTAATTCCTGCTTCTTTGCAGAAATCATTGAATTCTGTAGAGGTGTTTTCTCCACCATTATCTAATCTTAGAATCTTGATCCTCTTCCCTGACAAATTCTCGACTTGTGCTTTGAACTCCTTGAATTTACTGACTACTTCCTTGGATTCCTTGGTCTTAAGAAAGTAGATACAAGTCTTCCGTGAGTAGTCATCAATGAAGGTCACATAGTAATGATATCCTCCCAATGAGGCAATTGTCATTGGGCCACACAAGTCGGAGTGCACTGGACCCAAGATTTCTTTGGATCTGCTCTCACTATCTGGGAAGGATTTCTTGGCATTCTTGCCAAGTGCAAATCCTCTACATGTTCCATCATGGTCTACCTGTAGCACTGGTATACCTGTAACTATGTTCTTTACTGCTGGGAGAGCTTTGTAATTTAAATGAGCTAGTCATCTGTGCCATAGCTCACCCATACTTGCAGAGTCATGGACTAGGGCTTGGACTGGTGGAGTTTTCAGTCGATACAAGCTCTCCTCTCTCATACCAATTACTTTGGCGGTATCCATGCTTGAGTTCTTTTTCCAAGCAAGTACTTTTCTATCTGAAAATGCTACCTTATATCCTTTGTCTTCTAAGGCTGAGATGGATACAAGATTTCTTTTCATACCAGGTACGTAGAGCACATCACTTAAGTGTAGAGTATCATTAGACTCTACCTAAAGGAAGGTAGGGCCAAATCCCTTCACAGTGTAGTTGGCATCATCTCCAAGTACAACTCAGAGATGAGAATCCTTCTCGTCTACTTCTGAGAGATTTTCTTTATATCCCGTCATGTGTCTAGATGCACCACTATCTATGAGCCAAGTATCACTAGTGGTGGGAACAGTACCTGTTAGAGCTGATATGAAGAAGGATTCAGTACGATCTTCATTCTTCTGTTTCTTGTGATAATGATCTTCTTCTACATCAGCAGTTGAAGCTTCATGCTTTCTTTTGTGTGAACTTCGACAGCTACTGGCATAATGACCGTATTTCTTGCAACTGTAGCATTGGATCTGAGATAGATCCTTCTTTTGATTCTTTTGATACGGGGGAGGACTTGATCTCTTATCTTGATGCTTGTGATTGTATGGCTTCCTTCCCCTTTCCTTGCTTTTCTTAGCATGCGATACGAACGCTTGATTTTCCTCAGGTTGAGTGCCATGAAGTCTTTGGCGTGCTACGATTCTTGTTTCTTCCTTGTTGAAAATCAAGCTTAAACTCAGCCCAACACTTAGTAAAACTCTGATATCAGTCTTAAATGTTCATAAAACCAAATATATATCACATGCATGTAAATTTTATGTGTCCGTAAGCTGATATACTGTAACTAAGCAAACTTTGCAGCGGAAAATAACTCAAAATCAGCAGACTGTAATACACATTTAAGACACAATATTTTGGTCAAATAGACCCTGGAAAAACCCCCTCAACCCCTGGGGGAAAACCAGCATGTAGGAGAAAATTTTATTGAGATTCAGGAAAAATCATACATCAATTTTTACAGTAAAAAAGCAACTTATCTTCAACCCAGAAATCTGCCTTGGTTTCCGTGCTATTTTCTTCTCGAAAACTGTGCCAAAACCAGCAGCAACTTTGCCCAGATTTCTGTACCAGACCGTACAGCATTAATGGCACCCGTACAGCACCTCGATTTTTGTGCCAGACTGTACAAAAATTTAATGCAGCCGTACAGCAATTAATGCAGCTGTACCTTCCTCGATTTCTGTGCAAAAATTGATGCAACCGTACAGCAATAAATGCAGCTGTACTTCTCGATTTCTGTGCAAATAAATGCATCCGTACAGCATTAAATGCAGGCCGTACCTCTCCTCGATTTCTGTGCAGCAATACACCTCGATTTCTATGCCAACATTTAATGCTCCTGTACTCCTCGATTTCTGTGCAAGCTATGAATCTCTCTCTCAGCTGTCCTGAAAATCGAGCCCTCCTCTCAATCTCTTCAGCAATCTCCTGCAAATGTGTTTCTCACACTTCTCTCCAAGCTCCTCTCTTGGAA
>LPNX011046189.1:40689-99655 GCA_001517045.1 Pseudotsuga menziesii
GCAACCATACAGCAATAAATGCAGCTGTACTTCTCGATTTCTGTGCAAATAAATGCATCCGTACAGCATTAAATGCAGGCCGTACCTCTCCTCGATTTCTGTGCAGCAATACACCTCCTCGATTTCTGTGCCAGCATTGAATGCTCCTGTACTCCTCGATTTCTGTGCAAGCTGTGAATCTCTCTCTCAGCTGTCCTGAAAATCGAGCCCTCCTCTCACTCTCTTCAGCAATCTCCTGCAAATGTGTTTCTCACACTTCTCTCCAAGCTCCTCTCTTGGAAATCGAGCCCTCTCCAAGAAATCTCTCTTGAATATGTGCCAAAATGAAATCTCATGTACTTTATTTACCCTATTAGGGTTATTCTCATGACTTTTCACCTTCTACGGTCGAGATTAGATCTTGGCCAAGAGATCTATGGCTGGGATCTAATCTTTCACTCACTTGAATCTCCTAAGTGAACTTTACACGAAATTTTTCTTTTTGAAAAGTCACATCACCCTAAATATTAAAAAGTACACTTTATGACTTAAAGTCACTTTAAAAACATAATAAAGTGAAACTCACTTTTAAATCATAAAGTCACATAAAAAAGGTACTTAATAAAAAACACATTTACTAAAGTCACTTTTCGAATATAAATGAGACTCCATACTTAATCACCCCTGCACCTAGGCACTTGATGCAGGAGTGCCACCGAGCTATCAAAAACTAACACTCCCTCTTAGCGAGGGAGGTACTACTGTCATCAGCTCCACCTGGATCTCTGCCTCCAATAACTGAAGCTCCCTCTGAATCTGAATGCCTATGAGATCTCTGCACTGGAACAACTGCTGAAGGTCTCCGTCTGACAACTCTCAACTGAGAGTTCTCCTCACTCTCCTGCTCATCCTGAAGAACCGTATCATACCAACTATGTTTCCTCACAGAGTTGGATGAATCCTCCATACTGACAGCCACTGCTACTGCCACTGAGTCTGATCTCTCACCAGGCTCACCATCCACCGGATGACCCANNACTAGATGACCCAAAACTCGGTACATCCGGCCATCACGGATGCCAAGCAGACTCGCTGCACCCAGGCCCCCACTCACCGGATATATATAAACATGCCCACTCANCCAGATATATGTAAACATGCCCACTCACATGAAGAACCGCATATCCGTCATCCTCCAAAGCTGAAACTGAGACCAAGTTCCTCTTCAGCTCTGGAACAAACAACACATCGCCAACCTCCAGATAACCACCAGACTCGAGTTGGAATATGACTTTTCCAACTCCTTCTACCGCATGGGTGCCGGCATACCCATCCTCAGTCAGTATAACTCTGTCATGATCTGTCAACTCTCGGAACACTGCTCGTATCCCTGTCATATGGCGTGCTGCTCCGCTATCTATGTACCATGCTCCAGTGTCCAAACTCTCTGCTACACTACTGTCTGAAAGAATTGAGACAAGCGAGAATTCCTTCTCGAATTCCTTAGCAAAATCTCCCACTTCAGCTGGAGAGGCTTTCTCAGCCTCTTCTTTCTTCTTGTGCTTCTTCTTGTTGGGACACTGCCCAGCATAGTGACCATAACTCTGGCAAGNACTCCTTCTCGAATTCCTTCGCAAAATCTCCCACTTCAGCTGGAGAGGATTTCTCAGCCTCTTCTTTCTTCTTGTGCTTCTTCTTGTTGGGACACTGCCCAGCATAGTGACCATAACTCTGGCAAGCAAAGCATTTTACTTTGCTCAAGTCTTTGGCTCCACTGCTCAAGCCACCCTTTTTCTTTCTACCCTTTGCTGAAAGGGCCACATTCTCTTCATCAGCAACCTGCTCAGTCTTCCCTTCTCGGATCTCCTCCTGAGTAAAATCATCCCATAGTCTTTCCCAAGAGGGAAATTTCTCTCTGCCAACTACACACTTCACGAACACGTCCCACTCCTTAGTGAAGCCCTTCAGGGCTATCCGCACTAGCTCGGGATCAGGAATCACCTCACCAACAGTACTCAATTCATCTTTTATCTGTCTGAGTCTAGTGAGGTAAGAGGCTACATTCTCACCTCTCGTCATCTTAGTGCCATGAAGCTTATCTTTTAGGGCCATTTNTCAAGAATCACCTCACCAACTGCACTCAACTCATTTTTATCTGTCTGAGTCTAGTGAGGTAAGAGGCTACATTCTCACCTCTCGTCATCTTAGTGCCATGAAGCTTATCTTTTAGGGCCATTTTACGATTTTCATTCTTGTTCTCATACAACCTTTTTAAAGTATCCCACATCCCCTTAGCAGTTTGTTTCTCTGCCAAATGTGGGATGAGGTGATCTCGAACACCATCCAAAAGCAATCTTTGCGTTCTGGCCTCCTTCACCTCATGTATGTCAAGGGCTATAGGATCAGCTACGGGAGGAGCCACTGTGGTACTAACAAAGGCCCACAACTTGTTTTCCTTGAGAACAGCTGTCATCCGTGCTTTCCACTGTAAGTAGTTGGAAATCCCTTCCAACCTATCTTCAAATTGGATGCAAGCCATCATTCTCTTCTGTTCTTTTTCAACAAGGCACACAGCCTTCTTTGACCAAAAAAAATATCAGCTGTACTAAACCAGCACTTCTCTGCTCACTCTCAGAAAAAAAAAAATAGACAACTATTACTTCACATGCACTAGTGTCTTAAAAAAACCAGCACTTCTCTGCTGTCCAACAATCTGCTGAAATCTCAGAGCCCCAGCTCTGATACCATGTTGAAAATCAAGCTTAAACTTAGCCCAACACTTAGTAAAACTCTGATATCAGTCTTAAATGTTCATAAAACCAAATATATATCACATGCATGTAAATTTTATGTGTCTGTAAGCTGATATACTGTAACTAAGCAAACTTTGCAGCGGAAAATAACTCAAAATCAGCAGACTGTAATACACATTTAAGACACAATATTTTGGTCAAATAGACCCTGGAAAAACCCCCTCAACCCCTGGGGGAAAACCAGCATGTAGGAGAAAATTTTATTGAGATTCAGGAAAAATCATACATCAATTTTTACAGTAAAAAATCAACTTATCTTCAACCCAGAAATCTGCCTTGGTTTCCGTGCTATTTTCTTCTCGAAAACTGTGCCAAAACCAGCAGCAACTTTGCCCATATTTCTGTACCAGACCGTACAGCATTAATGGCACCCATACAGCACCTCGATTTTTGTGCCAGACTGTACAAAAATTTAATGCAGCCGTACAGCAATTAATGCAGCTGTACCTTCCTCGATTTCTGTGCAAAAATTGATGCAACCGTACAGCAATAAATGCAGCTGTACTTCTCGATTTCTGTGCAAATAAATGCAGCCGTACAGCATTAAATGCAGGCCGTACCTCTCCTCGATTTCTGTGCAGCAATACACCTCCTCGATTTCTGTGCCAGCATTTAATGCTCCTATACTCCTCGATTTCTGTGCAAGCTGTGAATCTCTCTCTCAGCTGTCCTGAAAATCGAGCCCTCCTCTCACTCTCTTCAGCAATCTCCTGCAAATGTGTTTCTCACACTTCTCTCCAAGCTCCTCTCTTGGAAATCGAGCCCTCTCCAAGAAATCTCTCTTGAATATGTGCCAAAATGAAATCTCATGTACTTTATTTACCCTATTAGGGTTATTCTCATGACTTTTCACCTTCTACGGTCGAGATTAGATCTTGGCCAAGAGATCTATGGCTGGGATCTAATCTTTCACTCACTTGAATCTCCTAAGTGAACTTTACACGAAATTTTTCTTTTTGAAAAGTCACATCACCCTAAATATTAAAAAGTACACTTTATGACTTAAAGTCACTTTAAAAACATAATAAAGTGAAACTCACTTTTAAATCATAAAGTCACATCAAAAAGGTACTTTAATAAAAAACACATTTACTAAAGTCACTTTTCGAATATAAATGAGACTCCATACTTAATCACCCGTGCACCTAGGCACCTGATGCAGGAGTGCCACCGAGCTATCAGAAAGTAACATTCCTGAGTGCATTATGCCAATAGCTTATCAAATTTGGGCAACTTGGTTCGACCACTTCTAGTTTGGATGAAAGACTCCCAAGATGGTCGGAGACCATTTAAGGTGGTCATAACGAGATCATTTTCTTCAATATTGTCTCCACTGGACTTTAGCTTGTCTAGAAGCTCGGTGATCCTCATGAAATATGAGGCAATATTCTTGGAATTTGTCGTCTTCATATTCGATAGTTTATTCCTCAATGTGAGTCACATTGATGCTACTGTGTTCAAATAGCTTCTTCAAGGTTTTGAACATCTTCGTTGTTGTCGTCTTTTCTGAGATTTGAGGAACCAAGTGGTCTCTAACTGGGGACCAAAATCCTTCTTGCTTTGGCATCATTCTTCCTCCAGCGAGGTTTGACCTCTTCGGCTTCTGGTTCTGGGGCCTTTGCATTTACAAACTGTAATAGGTCATTTTCTTCTAGTAGAAGAAGAACCCTAGACTTCCAGGGAATGAAGTTGGAGGCTCCTTCCAGACAATCTTCAACCTTCATACTGATCATCTTGACTGCAAATCTGGATTTGAAACCCTAGCAGAGATTAGGTCAAAATTGAAGGTTGGAGTTTTGGAAAACTGACTCCACAGATAAATGCACCCTAGCGAGGCAAGCTGAAAAGAGGTAGAATCGAGCCAAAACTGTGGAGGGAGTAGGTCAAAAAATGAAACCCTAATTTCTGTTGCAGCTACAGAATTAGGTCAAAAATTGGAAATTCTCAAAATTGAATTCTGTCTTCACCGAAAGATGCGCCCTCCTTAAGAGAGATTCCTAAGGCTCTTTTTCTGCCAAAAGGTTGATTGAAGACCCTGGAAGATGAAACTCTAGTTCCGACAGGTTTCCAACAGAGTTCCAGCAATGGCTTCTTCTAGCACTGCTCTGATACCATGTTAGATTTTCATAAGATTATAGCAGTATAACTTAATTGCATTAATCAAAAGGATCACTAGAAGATAGACAAAGCACATAACAATAACACAAGTATTTTCATCCTGGGAAACCCAAATGGGAGAAAACACAACAACCTTCGTCTAGAGATAATAATTCTGAGAACAATGTACAATGAAGAAAGAGAAAAGAAGAAAGTATCTTCCAGAGATAGAAACCCCAAAAAACAGTCTTCTCTTCCAGTAGGTATGAACTTCTCTCTCCCAGAAAATGCGAACTTCTCTTGTGCAGCTGTGTGGAATAATGAGGAGGGGCGCCTCCTATTTATATGGATTTTCCACTAAGAATTTAACTGGGGTCGACTTCTCTTCGGGGAGCAATATAATGTATATTTTATAATTTTTTTCTTTTGCTTGCTTTTCTCCCTAAGGTCTACATTGTTCTTTCTAGGGTTTGTATGATTGATTACAATAAGTTCAACTCCAATAAGAAAAACTTCTGAAGTTGCTCAAATTCCAACAACAACAAGGTGTGGTGACAAATAATATAAAGGAGTGATAAAAATCACTAGGGTATTTCCCTCAAAATACATCAAAACACCCTCAAACTGCATAAATCAAGGATGTGTGGACCCCAAGTGAAGTGAAGTTGATGCCAGATGATGAATGTGACCCAAACACTGTGCCTCAGACCAATTCCATGCCATTCCTTTTCCTCAATTGCCCAAATCAATTTCTTCATTAGCCATTTTTTATTATTAAAATGTTGCCTTGGGAACATAAAACAACCAATATCTCACAAGGTACCAAAAACTAGAGCCAAATGACTGCACGGATGGATCAGGTACCATGGCAGTATGGTGCAATCGACTGGTTAGACCCCAAGATTCCTTCTGGCACCCTAGGAGATATTAATTGTTCCACATTGTGTTTTATTTTCATTTTCCCCAGGCAAAACTGCTGCAAAAAGCTCAAGAGACCCCTATCTATCCTGTAACTACCCGAAACTGAAAAACTAGCTGCACCAATGGACTCGGATGTTCAAATCAACTAGGAATGAGTACTCATACACCATATGTCCATCATAAAGGTACATCAGAGGCCCCATCCATGTCAGAACCATAATAATAATAAAGCCTGTAAATGTTGATAATCATAGAAATAATACAAGCCATCATAACAAATCACCATCTGAAGCATGAATATGTCTAATGGACACCTATAAACCATAAATAATCATCATTTATAAACCTCTGTCTATGACTCATCTTGGATCCTGCTCATGGCCTGGCCAACATTGGGTTGACCAAGTCAAGATCAGTGTTGCAAACATCGGCGCGGCGAAAAAATCGGCAAGGTCCAGGAAACATTGTTTCAGGATATCTCGGCAATATATTGGCAAACATCGGCAAACTTAAAAAAATACAAAAATATTCAATTTCACCTTTAGAAAAAATCGGGAAAAAATCGGCAATATCTTGAGATAAATCGAGAAAAAATCGGCAATATCTCGGGATAAATCGGGAAAAAATCGGCAAAATCACTGGAAAAGATCACCTCAAAAAAATCAACAATATCTCGGGATAAATCGAAAAAAAATCGGGAAAATCTTGAGAAAAAATTGCGAAAAAATCGCCTCGATTTTTTCGACAATTTTCCAAGAAAAAATCGTCGAGCTGAAAAACTCACGATTTCTTGGCCGATGTTGGTAACACTAGTCAAGATTGATCAAATGATGACCTGGGTGCTAAACTCTGATGCTGCAAAGTACAAATGGACCTGCATGCTCAATTATCTATGCTAGTAGTGACACTCAAGAATGATTAGATTTTGTTGGCAAGTATACACACAATACATATATAATAATCCAAATCAAAATGATTAGTTGTTTCAAAACAAGAACCTCCAGTGTATACTCATTTATAGATTTATCCCTTTTGCTAGTCAAGGGTGAAGGGATCATAAACAATAGGTAAGGCCAAGGGATGACTTGATAACTCAACACTGTAACCACCTGGGCTAAAGGACAAGGGGATCCACACAACACATAAGTTGGACTAGGTGAACAATAGGGCATGGCAGTGTCTCAAAAATGGGTGGAATGACGACAAGGCTCCACTAGATTCTAGACAAGCAACCTTTTGTACTATTTTTTCAACATTTATTACACTAGTTAACCTCTAGAGGCAGGTTCCCTGGTAAGCCTTTCGGGCTTCCAGATAATGACAAAGACATGACCTTTTTGGGCCAGTCTCTCCCCGTTGACCTGTGGGGAAAAATGAGTCGTACATTATACAAAGAATGAGTGCTCATCCTTTAGCCATTAACTTTATTTTTCATTGATAACTTGTCAGCCTTCAAGAGCAAGTGCCCTCGTAAGTCTTCTGGGCTTCTAGAAAATGACTAAGGCTCAGCCTTGAGGGGATTGCCTCACCCTAATACCCTGTAGGGATAAATGAGCCTTACACCATACAATGGATGAGTCTTCATCTCTTGGCAACTGATTAGTTTTATTTTTTATTTCCAGTAGTGTCTAGAGACACTTTTATTTCGCTAGCAGGGTATCCATTTAGAATAACTTTAAGCTTTGATGCCTTAGTATCTAAAGACACTTCTTTGGTAGGATTATTTGTGTTCAAGACCTAGAGGTAGATATTCCCTGTGATAAACATCACATAAACCAACACCGAGACAAAATTTATGCATGGAGACTTATTCCAACATAGAGGTGAAGGTGTGGGAAATCCCAGATGTCACTAGTCAATTTACAAGTCAAGGTTAATCAATCAACAAGAGAAGGCAACGAATGGATGGAGACGATGAAGATGGTGCCAAGACTAGCAAGCTATGTCCCTAAAGGGAAATGACCAAATCCATACTAGGAGTAGGGCAAGGCCAATGAGTATACAGAAGAATCTCTGGTCAAAACAACTAGATCATTTATATTTTAGATTCTAAGTAAGCCAAGATAAAGTAATGCCAACATATAATCAAAATCAACCGAGTCTCATTGCTAAAATAGGTAACAGAGCAACATCAAAATCCATATGCACAAACCATAATATCACCTAGGTCATATACCTGCATTGGATCTGAAACCAATCTAAAGATCATTGGAAAAACGGTTGTTGCTACATATCATGGGCACTATAACAATCTCTTCTCTAGGTCATGAAGGAATGGCTAACTCAGTCATCGAATCTGAGGTCATGAGGCTCTATCATGGCATAGAACTAGTCAATCTGGATACTCTAGATCTGCTGAAAGTGGGAGATCATCAACTGGTGGCTCATCATCTGTTGACCTCATAGTAAAGGACTGGCTCAAAGAACTGCTCAGTAATGCTCAGGAACAAAAGTAGCCCAGCTACTATAATGTGACAACAATGACCTAGTTCATTCGAGCAAAGTAGCAAATATGGTACACAGTTTATAGATGGGCATATCAGATAGAGACATGTATATGGTGAGATTAGGTATATGGCTCCTTGGTTGGATTTTGCTCTCTGATGTATATTAACACCTAAACTTGTTATGTTATGATGATTATGGTGACCTATGCTTATATTACATATATAATGATGCTTAAACTTGTGTTGACAATGATTAAAGAATCTAATGTTGAAGACTATTGCTTATGCCATGCTTTACACAACTTTTAAACCTTAGTGCTATGCTGGTTCCATGTATCATTTGTCCCCATCCATCTAGTTCATCCATAATTGATTTCCTCCCATGACCTATGTAGATTGAGACCTATGAGATTGAAGATCATTTTCCCCATCTAGATTCCTATGCATGATAGACTCCATGTTTTTTCGTGTCTTTGGCTATGAAGTATGTGGCTTGGCCAATGTAGCCAAGTTCACTGGATGGTTTTCCTTTAGTCCTCAAAACAAGTGCTCTACCCAACAGTGTCTTTAGACACTAGAGCATCAGAACGCATAAATGTTATATCTAAATGATGCAAGGTATAAATGTTATAAATTAGTCAGTGGCTAAAGGATGAGCACTCATTCATTGTATAATGTTCAACTCATTTTCCCCTACAGGGAAACAAGGTGGGGCAAACTCGTCGAGGCTATGGATGCTCGCTAGCAGCGAGGCTAGGCCTCAGTCATTTTCTGGAGCCTAGAAGGATTTCCAGGGAACCTGCTTTTGGAGGCTAGCTATTATCTTATGTTAAAGTTAAATGTTGTTTAAAAGTCTATGGTCAAAGGATGAGCACTCATTCATTGTATAATGTTCAACTCATTTGCCTCTATAGAGAAACAGGGTGGGGCTAACCCATTAAGGTTATGCCTTTGTCATTTTCTGGAAGCCCAAAAGGATTTCCAGGGCACCTGCCTTTGGAGGTTGACTGGTGTTCCAAACAACTAAATATTTGTTTAAAAGGGAACTTGCTAGAGCCTCTAGGAAACAAGCCCAAGTACTTTATCCATTTACGAGACACCACCATCCCCTATTGCCATCTGTCATGCATATGTCATTATGGTTATGTATTTGTCATCATTCAGAGAGATCACATAGTCAAAACCAATTAGAGGTCATCGCCCTTTACTTTAGCCTTGTTTTCCATCCTCACTCAACACTAGCAAATTCTTTGAACTTTGTAAGTATGGCATATACAAGAGACTTCCAAAAGATTCAATGATTCTTCAAAGACGCAGGTCTATCTTACTGGTTATTATTACTATTATTGTCACCATGACTCTGTATGGCATAACTTAAGTTGGGTTTTAATATACATCTTGGAGCAGTTCTTACCTTGGATGCATGTAGATTAAGCTTAGTTTAGCATCTCACCTTCAGTTTAGGTATTTTGACTTGGTCAACCCGGTTGAACAAGTCAAGCATGGTTCCCAAGGCAGTGGCTAAAAGTTTGATAGTGCTTATATTTGTTCCATACATGCTCAGGACCAATACTGCAATTTCAATTTTCAGTGTTTGGCCTCAAATTGCATGATCAATGATTATTATCACTTTATTATTGGTTAGATTATATTATTATTGCAGTTATTATGGTTCTCCTAGGGCGCCATAGTGCTCCAAGGGGTATGAGTAGTCACTGGTCCCATTCTACTATGTCTCTACATACTCCTGTGCATTTAGTTTGCCCCAGTTCTCATCCTCAATGAAGTTATGATGATTTTTATGAATTTTAGAGGATGTACCATCAAAAAATGAACTAGGAAATCATTGAAAAAATCGTTTTGGCTTGTGTGGTCAAGGAAATGGCATGGGAATTTCTCCAGGTGATTTATTTAATGGCTCTCCGAACACTTTCACAGCAGTTTCAGTCAGTTTTATGTCTGAGATTTTTTATTTGGCTCTCTCCGTGAGGAAGTCCCTCATGGGGCGCCCCTCACCTTGGCTATGTGATGTATTACATTGATATATCTTATGTTATGATGTTGTAATGGGTCCTAGGGATAATTGATCCCTTAAGGTGAACCCCTTGATGTATTATCATGTTGTATCTTATGTCATGATGTATTTTGACTTGAATAGGATATCCTTGGGCAAAAATTGCGCCCCCTTGATCTAGTCAAATTGACCCATGTAGTGATCTGTGTAAAAGTGATATCCACCATTAATGATGTTATAATCTTAACCATTGGATGAAAAGTAAGTTAGGGTTTGCGTTCGTCAAAAGCTATATAAGAAGAGACCCCCCCTTGTAAACCATGAGCTTTGGCATTGGAATTTTGAATAAAGAGATTTTTTGGGGATCAAATACTTGTGTCTTTGTGGATAAATGGATGCGATAATGATTGAAAATGTTTCTCTGTTGCACTAAGTTAGCTTGGCATAGTTTCTTGTATCTTCTTGTACTCATTTCGATTTACAGGTGAAGGAGGTGAATTGGAGAGAGGCGCATTGGTGGGGAGGACTCACCCTAACGTCATTCTTCAGTTTGGTTTTATCAGGGAGTGGTTACTTCTTTATGACTATCCATTTCTTTATCTGTTACTTCTTATTTGCAGATCCCGATCTTTCTTTTTTCACTTACTGGTTTTCCCTTTGTGTGGCAGGAAAGGAGGACGCTAGGGTCATTGTGTAAAACGTTTTCATCAAGAACTTGTTCAGATCTCTCATTTGATCTATGAGGAAGCAATCCTCATCATCTAGGAATATATCCACAAATTCCAGGTGAGTATCTCAACCAATTTCTCTCTGTTTAATTTTCATGCTTTGCCCATCAACAAATTTCACTGAAAAACCCTTTGTAGAAAGTAGGAAAATTCACCAAAACATATTTCACTTGGAAAATCAAAATTTGGCGATCTGGGTTTTGACGGCCATCATAAAAAGAAAACCAAAATCCTTCTAGGCGTCATCATTGGAATCCGTTTACCTATCTTTTTGTGGCATTGATCCCCAAGGAAAATCTCCCCCCTTTGTCTTGCTAGCAATTTTCTGAGTAATATGTGTTTCTGGTTTTGTTTGGATCTCATACCCTGTCATATTTCTCATCCAAGAAACAAATCAAATGTGTTAGAAGCCCTAATTCTCTATCAAACCTAACCTAGGGTATTTCCCCAATTTTACATTTAAATCCCCCTACGGTTTCAAGTTTGATCATTTGAATTAACACACATATTGTAGATCTGGTAATCAAATCCATATGTCACCAAGTAATTTGACTTGAGTAGCATTTCATACATCTGTAACCATCATCTAATCAAGTATCCCTTAAATTGTGGCTTCATCCTTAAATATAGGGTTTACAACTTTCACCTTATGTATTTTATGCTTTTAGTTTCATCTGGTGATTTAGCTTTGGGTCTTTCCTTCTAGGATAGGTTTGGGTCTCTCCCTTTGCCACTTGGGATTTTAGTGGCATAAAACGAAGGATATCTCAACTTGTGTGACAACCATTCCATCATTTGGGGGTTGGGGTATTCGTAGGTCACGACTTTAGTTGCATTTCCCCTCTGCCATCCTGTACTGGATCACTCTATGGGGCAACTACAAGATTCATGATAAGAATTGCCAAATGAATAATTTTGAAAGAACTTGAGTATATAAGAGTTAAAATCAAATTTGAAACACTCAACAAACTAAAATTAAAGTGCAGAAATTTGTATGTAAAGAAAGAGAAAATTGGTCCTTTGCTCTTCAAGAAGTGAAGTAATAGGGCATCCAACCGAGGAATCCCACTCTTCAAATCAAATAACCCGCAACTTAAAAGATTTTCACTACACAACTATAAGAAGGTGAGAATCAAATAATGAGCAAAGAAATTATAAACTTCAAACTAAAAAATATATGAATTTTTTTCTACAAGAATGAAAACTCACAAAATCTATGGAATGTAAAAACCATAAATCTTACCGAAACAAATAAATCTGCTTCCAAAGGGCTTAAAACTGTTGCCGAGAAGAATAAGAATGAAGAGGGGGGAGGTAGGATTGAGTATGGGTGCTCCAGATGGCTTAATATTCAAAAATTCGACAGCATCTCTCTCTTGTTCCATAGGCAAGCTTAAGATGTCAAATTAGTGGTGTTATCAGTGATCTTGTAGTTGCCCCAATAGAGAGATCTAATACAGGATGGCAGAGGGGATGGGCAACCAAAGCCGTGACCTATGGAAATCCCAACCCCCAAAAGATGGATGGTATTCACATCGATTGAGACTTCCTTTGCTTTATGCCACTAGATAAGCCCAAGTGACAAAGGGGGAGACCCAGATCGATCCTAAAAGGAAAGATCTAAGACAAATCACTAGATCAGACTCATGACGGAGAATACGTAAGGTGAGTGCCTGAAACCCTAGATTTGGAAGATGAGCCACGAATTTAGGATACTTGAGTAGGGGTGGTTAATCTAGACTGGTAATGTTACTCAAGTGAAAATATCAAGTGGCTTGTGAAGATTCGATTTAGATCTAGGATTTTAGTGTGTCGGTTCAAATGATCAAACCCGGACCTTGGGGGGATTTAAGCAGATAATTGAGAAATCCTCAGGATGTAGTTGATATTGAAAATTACGGCTTCCTGCACACTAACTTGGATGAATGATTTAACAGTGAGAAAATCCAAGTGAAACTGAAACAAAAACAAGAGGAAACTGACTGACAGTTCAAGGAGGGGTGTTTTCTCTCTACTAAGATCAGTGCCTAGAGATGGGAAGAGGAGTCCAATGATAATGCCTAGGAGGGAGAGAGGGTTTTTCAATATGCCGGATAAAACCTAGATCGCCAAATTTGCGGATTCCCAGTGCAAATTGGTCCGGTGAATTTTCCTACTTCTAAAGAGGGTTTTCTGAATAAAAGCAGTGATGGGCAATGCATGCAGAAATTAAACAAGGGAGAATTTACCTGTGATACGTACCTGGATTTTGTAGATGACCTCTGAGATGATGAGGAATGTTGCTTTCTTGATCAAATGAGTATTTCCGGAAAAGTTATTGATGAGGTTCCGCTTCAGCCAGTGACCCTAGCGCCCCCTTCAACCGAACACCTGAGAGACAAGACAAGGTGAGTTTCCCCACAACTACGCCCTACTCTAGCACACCTCCTTCAACCTGCAGGCAAATGGGTAAAGGAAAAATGCAAGATCTATCCCAAAGCAATCTCAATATAGAAAGACAACAGTGTCAATCATCAAATCATCAATTCATCAACAAAACTCAGAAAGTAATCCCAGATGAATCTCTTTATTCAATATTCTGGTGCCAGAGCTCATGAAATACAATGGGGGGGTCACCTCTCTTAATAGTTTGAGAGTGTGTCCACATTTCAACGAACTATCATTCGGCAGTTGAGATTAAGACATCATCAACAGTGGAGATCAACAATATAAAGATCATCACATGGATCAAGTGACCACATCAACAAGGGGGGCGCACTTTGTTCAAGGACGCCTATCTAAGGTGAAAGTCACAATATAACATAAGATGTGACATGATAATACATAAGAGGGGGTCATTAGGGGCTTAATTCACCCTAGGCCCCTTTACAACTTCATAACATATGATGTCAGCAAGAGGTGTTAGTGCATTAATAATGACCAATATTGAGAAACAACTTAAATGTTAAGTCATGCTATACACTAGTAATTATTTCAAACATGACAAGTGCAAGGAAAATGCTAAACATAGCAAATGACAAGAATAACCGGTTTCATATACATATTCAGGTCTAAATTAATCACACAGTGCAATGCATATATCAATCCTCTCTCTTGGGTGAGGTGGAGTGAATGTCAACCACAGGGTTAGTCAAAGTGTGAAGTTTGACCATAGGATAGACTTGATTTACTCTTGGAGAGATGGGATTAAACGAAACTTTGTGACATTTTTAGTTTGGCTAACAATAGGGAAAGGATGTGCCTCACAAATGGATGACGTGCTAAGTTAAGTGGTTCCCATAAGAACTCGACACAAGGACTCAACCCCCTTTCTCCTTTCCTTTACTTGACTTTATGCTCCCTCTTAGACTTGTCTTCATTTGCTTTCGTTGTCTCATTGTACTCTTTATTTTCGTCTTCACGAGACCTTGGCCTTTTATTCGCTTTTTGGCCCATTGCAAGTTTAGACTTGCTTCTTCATATTTGCTTGATTTCTTCATTTTTCTTCTTTATGCAGGTACAATGAGACTGGGACTAAGAGCTGCTATGTGTGCCCTTTTTGGCACTACAAAAGGATAGGACGGAAAAGCCTTTCATGCTTTGGACTCAAAGACCACACCCACTGTTGAATTTTTACCTAGGAAAAGTTTGTTCACTCATGCCTTGTGGTGGACAAGGACACTTTAATAAGTGGTCCCTAGCCTAATTAAAAAGGCATAAAGTGGCATTTTTAATGTGAGCTTGAGTTTATATTTTAAAAGCGACTTTTTGAGTATTAAATGTGGGTGTGCATTCAATTCTCATTTTAATAATTAAAATTGATTTTTAATGAGGAAATGAAATGGGCCCTAGATAGTTTTTAGTTGGCTTTTAATTTAAGCCATTGATCTCAAAGTGAAAGTTACTCAAACAAAAAGGGCTTGGGAAAGGCAAAGAGAGTTCATTGTTCACTTTCACAAAAGAGAATTTTGAGAGAAGAGGAGCAAGAGAAATACTAGAGAGAAGAAACCCTTGCACATTTTCCGAGGAGAAGAGGCATGTTTTTCAAAACAAAATTGTATAACAGAGGAAGAGATGAACGTACAACACAATTCCCAAGGCAGAGTACAACTTCATTAAATTGCACGAATTTCTAGACAGGTCGTACAGAGGCACGAAAATCGAGGCAGAGTACAACACATTTTTCAAGGTGTCTGACAGCATTTAATGTTGTTTATACAGTAAGGATTTTCTGGGTTTAATACTGCATTAATTGCATAGAAATCGAGGCATATCTGCACACTTTCCTAGACCGCACATGTGAGGTCGTACAACATGTTTCAGGGCACGAATTTTGAGAAGTTTGGAATTTTCATGTTTGTCAATCAAAGACTATTTGGCATGATTTTCAAGAAGAAATAAGGGAGATAAGTATTGTTGTTTTGATTTGTAAATTTTGTCTGAAAAATAGAATTTCTCTCTCATATAAGTTTTTCCTTTGGGGTTTTTCCTCGATCAATTTGACGAAAAATTTGAGTATTTAATTTTTATGTATGTGGCTGAATTTAAATTTACGAGTAAGAGTTTATGGCTGCTATAAATTATTCAGACTTCAAAAGTTGGAAAGAAATCTCATGTGTTTCATGTTTTCAGTTAAAATTTTTAATTTTTAATGTACATGCATGATGGGGTTTAGGCATTAAACCATATGCAACACTGAAACTGAAAACGTTGGGGTTCTTAAAACTTGTCATGGTATCAGAGCCTGATTGAAGACTGAAAATTACACATAGAAATAAATTTCAGACTTTGAGAAATAAGGGAAAACAGGGTTGTTGAGAAAGAATAGGTTCTTAAACTTACTTGCAGTGATGGCTACCAATCTTAGGATAGAGAACAGGTTGGATGGGGCTATAAATTTCAGTCCATGTGTTGTCCGTCGATTGCACACCAGTAGCAGAAATCTAATGAAAGTTGTCTCCTCACTTGGGAAAATGGGAGAGGTGTGGCCTTGGGGGCAAGTACAGAGCTAGGTACTGTCACCTACTCCTAGCTCCTCCGTTTAGGCTAACTCCTAACGAAGCCAAAGGGGTAGTCCCTACAAAAGAGTTTCTATGGATCTTAAGTTGTTAAAGTGTTCTTTAAAGGTTGCGGATGCGGATGGGTGTTGTTTAGGAGTTATTATGATTTGAAGGTGTTATACTTGTTATAAATGTGACACAAAATCAAAGAGCGATCCACGTTGCAACAAGAGATTAAAAGATAAATTTAAATTCTAGACTTCAATTAAGCATTCAGCGATAACGATTATAACAAGCCATAGACAATTGATCAAATAATATAATTATGCAAAACAAAACAAGGACCAGTGCCTTATGGAGTCAATGACGCTGAAATGCCCCAGAGAATTAAACACATGTCTAGAAATTAAACCAGTGAATGTTAAATTGTGCGAGTGCTCTTGGTAAGTTTTAAGGATTTTAACGATGATCTTGCTTAAGGTGTTTAGGAAACCTAACCGGAAATACTTTCAGTGGCTCCGTTCGAAGACATGACGGACCTGTCTAGAATCACAAGCTAGGTGTTCAATAACTTAACCAGCGAGTGTCCAAATTGGGTTGCCCGACGCCCACACTTGGAATTTTCCCACTACCTGAGTATTTATCGAGACAATGTCGGTGCGTTGGTTATGGGGTAAAAGTTTTAATTTGTGTTGTTATTGCGGTTTTAGCAAGTCTGTTCACCGTTCTGAGTACAAGCCCAACTCGAAAGTCGGCAGAGCATACTAGGTGAAGGATATCAACGAAGTAAATTAATTAAAAGGAATGTGAGTTGAAAGATTTTATTTAGTAAATTAATTAAACTCTCCGACAGAGAGCGCTCTTGACCTTGTCTTTTGACAAAGGTTCAAGAGTCTTATCTAATCTAAATGCCTAATGCAAGGATGTGCAAAACTAATGATGCTCTCTGATAGAGAGCGCTCTTGACTTGTGTTACTGTAAGTTCAAGAGTCTTACTTATTGATTAACTTATTAAACAATGAAAAGACAACTCTCCGATAGAGAGCACTCTTGATCTACACAGTGAGATTCAAGAGATTTCTACTTTAAACAGTTGAATTACTTATGAAAGATACAAACACTTAAAAGATGAAATAATCAACTTAGTTAATGAAGCAAAATGGGCTAATCTAACAATTAGTATCTACTTTGCGAAAAATGAAACTACTCTAAGTACTTGAAATAAATCTAAGCTAAGAACAAAGGCACTCTTCCCCAAATGGGGAAGAAAAACCAAGTATGGGAGGCCTTATCCCACTTAGCCTTGTTTTATTAATGAAGTACAAATGCCTCGGGAATTTAATCCTTGTCAGGACTTTTGAGAACTAGCTTAGTAAAAATGAAAAAACTCTTATGAGTTTGTACAAAGGAGAATGACTTCTTTTTTGGTTTTGGATCTCTGTCTTTGGATCTAGTTCTGCTTGCTCTTTCTTGTTTGGTTTTGCTTTTGGTTCACCTGTGGATAAGAGCTCTAAACAAGGACTAGTAAGAGTGTTAGGAAACCAAATTTAACCTATGATTCGAAAAGATTAAGTGGATGAGAAGACAAGTGCCTTATGAGATGAAACAAAAAATCAAAACAAAGGAATGAGACTCAAAATCAAAACTTAGAAAGGACCAGGCAAGCTCACCGATTTTTATGTAAAATGCACGATTTTTTACGAAACGACTTGAGACTTTTTGCGAATTTAAAATTAAAGATTTTTTAACATTTTAGGCTAATTTTCAAAATCTGGAAAATAGCAGAAAATTGCAGAAAATCAGTAAAAAACAGGAAGTACAAAATTGCACGTTTTTCGAGAAAAAATAAAAAAAATCGAAATTTTTTCTGATTTTATGAATTTCCAGAATTAAGAAGAAAAAAAAAACACAGAAAAAACCAGCAAGCCTAAAAGTGGAAAATTTGCACGTTTTCCAAGGCAAAAAGAAAGATGGATTTACAAAAATGGAAATGAAATTAGATCTTTAAAAGTGGGCCTTTAGAAAGATGGATTTAACTTTGAAAAAGTAGATCTAAGGCTAGAAAGCCTAGATCTAACTTAGTAGAAGCCAAGCAAGCTTGAAATAAAGATTTAAATGACTTGATAACTTATACAAAAGAGGAAAAGAGGTAGAATAGAACCTTGAAAATAGAGATCCATTTGCAGTAACCAGTGTAACCAATAAAAAATTTTGAAGTTTGTTGGAGAAGGCAAGAAAGATCCGGAACCGCTTGCAACCCTGCAAACAAAATATATTAATAATAGAACACTTGTATGGTGAAGGTATTAGATGCCGAAAGCTCCTACTAGATGCAATCCCTGAAGACACAAACACTCAATGCAGATTTGATTAGAAACCTAAGTACTAGATTGTTAGTCTTGAATAAACATAATAATCAAATTGCAATACAAGGGTAGGGTGAAAGAGATATTACTTCACATAGGATGAAGACACAATGCCAAAAGCCCATCAAATGACCTCCAAAGTCTCAATATTTTATTAACAAAAGAAGCTTACAAAATCCAACAGAGTTTCTATGCCAAACTCTCCATCCGAATAGAGCTGAAGGAGCCTCTATTTATACAATGAGATCAAGCTAAAACTCTAAAACCAAACTAAGAGTAACACCGGAGTAATTGAATGAGCTTGGCATGATGATTTGGAGTCAAACTGAGCTACAACCGAGTGCTGGAGTAATGAGGGGGGGGGGTGAGGTGGCTCATCCTCCCTCGTAATGATCACCCATCCAATAGATAACCCACACTTCAACCAAAAGCGAATTTGACCAAAGAGGGCAAATTTCTGACTTATAGTTCAACTACTACACTCCGATACTTGATCTGAAACTGACCGATATTGATTGGAATCATCATAAATGCTTCGTGCCATGTCATTTAGCCTTTTATTTTATTCAAATTGGTTAATTTTGGAAAGTTTTTTATTTTCTCCAAAATATTCATTTTTAATATTTTAATTAATAATTTCTCCGTAAATGATTTTTTTGGAGAAATTTTTAATTATGAGGCCGAATGAACTTTTGAAACTTGGATCTGGTTGGCTGGCTGATCAAGAATGATTTTTGGCTTAAGGTTAGAGCCTTCAATCACTGAATTCGGGTTTCGGATGACCGACTTATTACAAATTGAATTTTTCCATTTAAATTATGGAAAAATTTAATTAAAAACTTAGGAAAAATTAAAAAATTAAAAATTTTAAAAATAATTTTTTAACCCGTCCCGAAAAAAAAAATTTCAAATTTTTTTTAAAGGTCCTATTGACTTAGGACATGACCATGCTCTATTCTAACAATGCCTAGTTGGTTTATAAACACTTAGTTGGGCTCTAATAACCCCCCAAGGCCCAGAATTCAAAATCGGGCTTTCCAGCTTTGGAGGAAGCGGGAGAAAACTTCGTCAATTATACTCGGCTATAGGCAAAGCATAATTGTCAAAGGAAAAAAACTCCCTAGAATACCTTAGTTGAGATTCTACGTCTTAGGAGACCGAACCACTCAAAATACCCTACTAGCACATTTTATTACAAACCCCGCGGGGCCATGGTCAAAATTATTCAAGTGAAAAACTGGCTAGGCAATATTTGCTAGACATAAAGGCAGATCATCTGACACACTGGAATTAAACATTTATCATGTTTTTCATCTGGCGGCTCCTCAGCTAATCCAACTAAGGTACAAATAAGTGGATAACACCATGGAAGGCTAGAATAGTATTGATATTACAGGATAGTAAACTATGGGACATAGTGAACATCACTATAGCCAACCCAGTGATTGTTCCCGCATATGCAACAACTAAATATGCTTTTGACAAGAGGGATATAAAATCCAAAAGGATCCTTCTTGATGCAATAAAAGATCATGTGATTTCACACATCAGGTAAAGATCATGCCCATCCGATGTGGACCGCTTTAACTAACCTTTACCAAAGTTCCAATGAAAATCGGAAAATGGTATTAAGGGAGAAGTTAAAGAGCATTCGCATGAACAAGGGTGAAAATATGACCACTTACCTCACTAGGATTACACAAGTTCGTGATGAGCTTGGAGCTATTGGGGAGGTGATAGAGAGTTTCGAGTTGGTTCGTATAGCCTTGAATGGTGTGATGAAACCATGGGCTGTATTTGTAAAGTCAATGGCTGCTCGTGAAAACATGTCTTCATGGGATCATCTTTGGGATGATTTCATACAGGAGGAGACCCGTAGAGGATATGTACAGGGCAATACATCTCACAGCAATGATGATGAGGAGAATGTGGCATTAGCAGCAAAGGGGAAGAAGAAGTTCAAGAAGGGTTCCAAGGGTGGAACCAAGCAGTAGGATGAAGAGAAGAAGGACATGAGCAAAGTGAAATTCTTTGCTTATCAGAAGTTTGGGCATTATGTTGGACAATGCCCAAACAAGAAAAAGAAGAAATAACAGACAACAGCTTCAATAGAGATTGATGAGTATGCTGCTAGATTTGAGAGCGAGTTTTCTCTCTTTGTTGGTGGTTGTGTAGAGAGAGCCTCATCCATCACCAGCAGGGATTTTGAGGATCACATAGAGCATTCCATGATTGTTGGGCATTCACTGAGTGCTTCCACTACTTCCTCCACTTGGTACATTGATAGTGGAGCTTCGAGTCACATGACAGATGATCGAGACATGTTCATCGAGTTTTCAAAGACAAGCTTGGAGTTGGAGGTTGTATTGGGCGATGATACAGTGGTGAGAGCAGTTGGGCGTGGGACGGTCTGCCTTGACGGGGAATCCATTGAGCCCATGGTACTGAGGGATGTCTTGTATGTCCTTGGGTTGAAAAAGAACCTTGTGTCAGTTTCCACGATTGAGGACAGGGGCCTTGGGGTATATGTCTTAGATGGGAAAGTTTACATCTTTCCCAAAGCAGAGGGTCCATCTGCTTCATATGTGATTGGAGTCTGATGCGGGAAACTGTACACACTTCTCTTCCAGCCACATCATGCGCTGGCACACACACTCATAGCAGCAGTGAATTGTGTGAGTTATGGCACAGGAGGATGGCCCACCTTCATCATTCAGCTTTGAGGATGCTGAGAGACATGACCACATGTCTGCCAGTTTTCAGTACAAACCAGAGTGGTGTATGCAGAGGGTGTGCTTTGGGAAAGTACACCAAGACTGTTTTTCCGAGCAGTGGCAGCAGATCAGAGGGAGTGTTGGAGTTGATTCATTCAGACTTACGTAGTCCCATGTCTTCTACCTCGTTGACAGGTTTCGAGTATTACATTACTTTAATCGATGACTTTTTCAGGAAGAACTGGATCTACTTTCTGAGAATCAAGAAGTCAGAGGAGGTCTTACTTCAGTTCCAAGAGTTCAAAGCTCTTGTGGAGAACCAAAACTAGAAAGAAGATCAAGGTACTTAGATCAGACAATGGGGGTGAGTACGCTTTCGATGCCTTTGATGAGTTTTGTAGACAGGAGGGTATCATGAGGCAGTTGAAAGTTCCTTACAATCCACAGCAGAATGGAGTGGCTGAAAAGAAGAACCGTGCGATAATGGGTGTAGCTAGAGCCATGCTGGATGATCAGAGTCTTCCTTTCTTTCTATGGGCAGAGGCCTGTAGTACGATTGTTTTTGTGCGAAACAGGAGTTCACACCATGCCTTGGGGTGCAAAACTCCTAAGGAGATGTTCACCGGAAAGAAGCCTGAGATAGGCCACTTTCGCATCTTTGGATGCCTTACATACCCACATGTCCCTTATGAAAAGAGGACAAATTTGGAGGCTACTGGAGAGAGGGGTATTTTTGTTGGATATGATGAGGTCTTGAAGGCTTATTGCATATACCTTTCTTCACAGAGGAAAGTTGTAGTGAGGAGGGAGGTGAGAATTGAGGAGGAGCGAGCCTTCAGGAGATCTCAAGATTCTGAGATAGAGGAGTAGCAGATTACTCCACAGGTGATAGCATCTTAGAGTTCAGCGAGTCAAGGCATAGGGTCATAGGTTTCAGGAGTGACTGGGTCACAGGTTACAGGTTCATCAGTTTCAGAGACTTAGTCTACAGGGACTCCTGGTACAGGGGAAAGTTCATGGACCACAAGTTCACAGGTTTCACCCTCATGTGATTCGGACACACATGGTTCAGGTCCAAGTTCACCAGGTACAAAATCACAGACCTTAGGAACTTCTTCAGGGAGACATTTGTCTGATGAGGTTAGAGGAGGGTTTGCCACAGGATGCTACTTCCAGGAAGAGAAAGCCAAGTTGGCATAGGGAGCTTGTGAAGAAAGAAAAAGAGTCTGTGGGGCCACCCAGGAGAGGGAGGTCAAAGAGAGTAGGGCACCAAAGAGATTTTCTAGATACGTGGCACAGGTGATCAACTTGCGTGAGTCCGAGCCTACTACTTATGAGGAGGCTTCCATACATCAAGTTTGGAGAGATGCCATGATGGAAGAGTACAATTCCATCATGAATAATGGTGTGTGGGAGGTAGTTCCAAGACTAGAGGGAAAGTCAGTTGTGACTTCCAAGTGGCTCTATAAAATCAAGCATGTTGTGGATGGCAGCATTGAGAAGTACAAAGCTCGATTTGTAGCTCGAGGGTTCTTAGATAGAGGGAGTTGATTATGGTGAGACTTTTGCGCTGATTGCTAGATTTTCTTCAACCAGAGCAGTGATCTCCATCGTAGCAGAGATGGGTTGGAGGATCCATCAAATGGATGTGAAGACTGCTTTTCTCAATGGTCTTCTATAGGAGGAGGTATATCTAGAGCAGCCACAGGGCTTTGAGATTTATGAGAGAGATTCTCATGTTTGCAGGCTGAAAAAGGCCTTGTATGGTCTGAAGCAAGCCCCTCGGGCTTGGTACTCGAGGATTGATTCTTATTTGCTTTCAATTGGGTTTCAGAAGAGTGGAGCGGATCCCAACCTTTACTACATTGTGGTTGGAGGTGTTTCGCTCATTCTTCTGATGTATGTTGATGACTTGTTCATTACAGGAGGGGAGCACCTGATTGAGGCATGCAAGAAAGATCTTGCTTCAGAGTTTGAGATGACCGACCTTGGGTTGATGCATTACTATTTAGGCATGGAGGTGTGGCAGGAGGATAGAAATGTTTTACTGGGGTAAGGAAAATATGCTGCAAATGTTCTGAGGAGGTTTCGGATGGAGGACTGCAGATCCATGTCCACAGCCATGATCACCAACTAGAAGAAGCTTCATGCTTCTAAGAGAGAATTGGTGGATCCTACTTTATTTCGTCAGCTTATTGGTCCATTGATGTATTTGGTCAACACCATACCAGATATGAGTTTTGCAGTGAACACTCTCAATTAGTTCATGGTGGAGCCCAAGAGACTGCACTGGATAGACACAAAACATATTTTGAGATACCTTGCTGGGACTGTAGACTATGGTTTGGGCTACAAGAGGTCAGGTGGAGTGGACTTGGTTGGCTTCACGGATTCAGATTGGGCAGGCAGTGATTCGGACCGAAAGAGCACTTTCGGTTGTTGTTTCAGGTTGGGCTCGGCAGTTGTGTCATGGTTCAGTTGGAAGCAAAAGTCCGTTGCTTTGAGTTCTGCAGAGGCTGAGTACTTGGTAGCCAGTCAAGCTAGTTGCGAGGAATTGTGGATTCGCAAGTTCATGGTAGACTTATTTGGTTAGGAGTTGAGGCCTACTATCATTCACTGTGACAATCAGAGTTGCATCAAGCTCTCTGAGAATCCAGTGTTTCATGACATGTCAAAGCATATTGAGATCAGATACCATTTCATCGGAGACTATGTCCAAAGAGGAGTTGTAGAGATACAATACATTTCTACAGATGAGCAGGTGGCAGATATTCTCACGAAGTCTTTGGGAAGAGGAAAGCACATACATTTCAGAGACAAGATGGGAGTGGTGAAAAACACCTTCCTCAAGAAGAGGGAGTGGTGAATTTTTACCTAGGAAGTGTTTGTTCACTCATGCCTTGGGGTGGACAAGGACACTTTAATAAGTGGTCCCCAGCCTAATTAAAAAGGTAAGAATGACTTTATTATAAAGTGACATTTTTAATGTCAATTTGAGTTTATATTTTAAAAGTGGCTTTTTGAGTATTAAATGTGGGTGTGCATTAAATTCTCATTTTAATAATTAAAAGTGATTTTTAATGAGGAAATGAGATGGGCCCTAGATCTTATTTAGTTGGACTTTAATCTAAGCCATTGATCTCAAAGTGGAAGGGCTTGAGAAAGGCAAAGAGAGATCATTGTTCACTTTCACAAGAGAGAATTTTGAGAGAGGAGGAGCAAGAGAAAAACTAGAGAGAAGAAACCCTTACACATTTTCCAAGGAGGAGAAGAGGCATGTTTTTCAAGACAAAACCGTACAACAAAGGAAGAGATGAATGTACAACATAATTCCCAAGGCAAAGTACAGTTGCATTAAATTGCACGAATTTCCAGATAGGTCGTATAGTTTTAGACTGTACAGAGGCACAAAAATCGAGGCAGAGTACAACGCGTTTTCGAGGTGACTGACAAAATTTAATGTTGTCCATACAGTACGGATTTTCAAGGTTTAATGCTGCATTAACTACACAAAAATCGAGGTATGTCTGCACACTTTCCTAGGCCACACATACGAGGTCGTACAAGTTTCAGGGCATGAATTTCGAGAAGTTTGGAATTTTTCTGTTTGTCATTCAAACACTGTTTGGCACGATTTTCGAGAAGAAACAAGGGAGATAAGTACTGTTGTTTTGATTTGTAAATTTTGTCTAAAAAATAAAACTTCTCTCTCTCATACAGGTTTTCCCTTTGAGGTTTTTCCTGGGTCAATTTGACAAAAAATCTAAGCATTTAATTTTTATGTGTGGCTGAATTTAAATTTCTAAGTAAGAGTTTAGGGCTGCTATAAATTTTTCAGAGTTCAAAAGTTGAAAAGAAATCTCGTGTTTCATGTTTTCAGTTAAAAAGTTTAATTTTTAATGTACATGCATGATGGGGTTTGGGCATTAAACCATATGCAACACTGAAACTGAAACCGGGTTGGGGTTCTTAAAATTTTCACTCACTTGGAAACTTCCCAACCTTAGCTCATGACTCAACATCGGTAGTAGTATCCAACCCGAAGTGTACATGGGGTTAGAAGGCGAAAGGCCTAGGCTCATAATGTAACATCGATAGTGCTCTCTGACCAGAAATCTTAAGGCTTTGGAAAACCAACTCTCACAAGAGAGTTTTGTTGCACGCGTCAGAGTTGAGACACAGGGAAAACATGGAGGCCATCATAACAAAGAGGTCATAGAGGGGAAGGTTCTCAAGTTGATCAGCCATGTCCAAGTCAAAGGTTTTAACAATAAGTGGATGAGATGGATAGGTGGAAAAAGGCTAAACATGTAACTAGTATAGGGGTAATGATCTATACCTCACACAGGCAACCATTTCAAACAAAAATATGTGCATGAAACTAACACTAATGCACCTACACTATGCAGAACACATGTCCTACTGATAGCAACCAAATACAACCAAATGATCACCTATGCACAACAAGGTCTAATACAAGTCGGTCTATCAATTAAACCATGAAATCCGTATACATACCTCTGCCATATACCTGCTCTAATTTGCAACTGCTGTTGGGATTAATTAATAATCCTCCCTTGACCACCATAGTCTAAATGTCATTTCCTAGCTTAGGAGTATGTTGCCACTTCACTAGTGCCATGGGGAACTCATATGGGTCCCACCTACCACTCGATGCGCCAATTTGCATGAGTTTAGGAGCTCCAAAGGCCAATCCCTATAATTTAGGAATCCACACCGAGTCTTGGGAGTCCCACCATCAGTTCACCCTAGTTTGTGTTGATTTATCCTCAGATGGGCATCAGTTAGTTCACCTCCAGTTAGCCTAGCGTTACATTGCCTGATTTAAGGAGGTTAGGCGCCTTTTCCTACTTACCTTGTTCCTACCTACCTTCTAGTAGTGATTTTCCCACATTGAGTTAGCACTGGAGTCAGTCCAAGTTGGTGAATTTGAATCATACCTAGTGGATTCAAATTCTTCCTATTGTATCATCATTGTATTACACTGAGATTAATGATAATGGATGTAATGTTATGCTGACCAATTTTTGCCTCTTGACTGTTCAATTTCACCATGATTGTTTGATCATTATACACTGAATTTCTTCTCTCTCCTTCAACCTTCCTTCATAGTGAGGTCCATTCCAACCTGAAGATCCTGAAGCTTTGCTAAATTAAACAGCTGCAAATGTATCCACCTATGCTAACTTTGCTGACTCTGGAGGACAAGGAAAAGCAAGATCCTAGCTGCATAAGAATAATCCACAAAGTCCACGGTACCAAGGTCTGAAATGTATGGCAGCAGATGGCATGAAGAGGGCTCAATAGTGACAAGGGTAGCCCCTCTGCTGCTATGCCACTGTCTGATCCAGTTTCTGGATAGTGAGATAATCCAGCTGCTCAATATTGTAGTCTGCTCTGGCAAAACGAGAGGCAGGTCCCATATACAAAATATGTGATAACAGGACCCTTTTAAATCTCATTATAAACAATGATATCTCCTTTGGATCTCAATATATATGGGACACCTGAAGATAAAGTCCTCTCATTTAGTCTCTTGTATATGGTACAATTGACATATCCTATCCCTTTAGGGGATGTAGTGATTTACTCCACATTCAATTAGTAAGAACAAACCCTCACCTAGTTGAGCATGATCCTGAGGCTGTGTGACTAATGATGTGGAGTGTAGTAAAGATGAAAAGTAGTGTTCGCTACAAAATATGCTTCCATCTGGGATCCCGTATTCATCCATGTGATTTTTCATCATTACTAGCTAAATTGCATGGATGAATACGGTATCCTAGATGGATGCAACAATTTTCTAGTGATGGCAGGTTATCTGAACATCAAGAATTGAAGAAGCCAAAAGCAATATCAGCTGATGAGTGCTGCTCATCTATTGATCACTCTACTTGCCTAGAATCCTATTTAGCTCCCAGTGGTGCCAAACTGTTAATTACCAAATAAAATTCTGGAAAAAAAGAAAGATTTTCCAGGCTAAATATAGTAATGTAGTTTAAAATGAAATGTGAAGATTTATCTATATGGTTGATCTTTATAAACCAGTAGGAAATACCTCCGATCTGCTTCTTGTCGATACTACAGCATCTAACTTTCTTTTGTTGTTTAACTTGCAGCATTGTTCCTATCCGAAAAAGCCCCGTTTGATTGCCCAGGATTCAGTCTCGTATGTGCTTCATTTGTAATGGTATATATTACCTATAAATTATTTTATTTTACAACTCTATTTTTAGTTTCATTCAAATTAATTCACCTTAAAATGCAACCAAGCTTACCTTACTCGATACAGGCTAGAGAGATTTGGAGAGTTGAAGTTCATGGATTTTTTCTTCTACTTGGACAAATCGATGGACCTTTGACTGTTTTCTTGATGCAGATAATTGCATTCATCCAGGGTTGTGGGATGAAGCCTTCTACAATAAACTCGGAAGGTACCAACCATGTGCAAGTGTTGGTGCTCGAAGATGAGCAAACAACATTGAATGCAGCCTTGATACCTAATGTTAGCTGAGTTTCTCAAACAAAAGGGGCATCATCTGTGATATATATTTTCACCATCCTTGCAGTAAAAGCACCTGTAATACGGCCTTCACCACACAGTAGGCTATCCGAATGGGCTAAAAATATTTTACATGCAGCAGAGTAATAAATACTTTGGCTGCAGTATTGTGAACCCTTGGATCTCAACTGTTTGAGATCCAAGGGTTCACAATACTGCAGCCAGAGCATTTATTACTCTGCTGCATGTTTAATATTGTTCTCCATCCGAATGTAAAGCATATGCATTTATAGCGCTTAATTATTATGGATAATATATTAACCCCATTAATGTAAATGTAAGTGAAAAACTACTTTTTGTGAAAGCGACGGTGAGCAAGTTTGTGTGGGGTTTAGTGCCATGTGTCATAGGTTCAAACTTCATGAAGGAGGGGTTGAAATATTTAGGTTGGTCTCGGCAACAACAATTTCCCAGCATTGAGAAAAAAAAAGTTGTATTTTGTGTACAGTTATTTTGAAAGTAGTTGAAAAAAAAAGTTGTATTTTGTGTACAGTATGGTCTTTATAGAGTTTTGTCTCTACAGTTATTTTGAAATGTAAATGCAAGTGAAAAACTACTTTTTGTGAAAGCGATGGTGAGCAAGTTTGTGTGGGGTTTAGTGCCATGTGTAATAGGTTCAAACTTCATGAAGGAGGGGTTGAAATATTTAGGCTGGTCTAGGCAACAACAATTTCCCAGCATTGAAAAAAAAAAAGTTGTATTTTGTGTACAGTTATTTTGAAAATTTGAAAGTAGTTGTAATATAATTGCACACATTACATTACTAATTAAATTAAATTAGCATTAATTTAGTTTTTGGTACTCAATTCATTAATGATGATTGTTAAGGATCTTTATATAGTATGTTTAAATTTATTTTTCTTTTTGCTTAAAAAAATGGAAGATATAATGGAAAGTGATAATTTGGAGTAGATTTATTTCAAATTACATTCATTGAGAGTATGATTATGATTATCTTAACTTACAAGCAAATATAACTAACATGAATAACAAGGTTTATAGGATTTTTTTCAAAATCAAATGAATGTCACTTAGAGCTTAAGAGGGGATGGCATAATGATGTATTTGACTAAACCATTAATTTGGTCTTTGGCACTCAATCCATTAATGATGATTGTTAAGGATCTTTATATAGCATGCTTAAATTCATTTATCTTTCCGCTTAAAAAAATGGAAGATATAATGGAAAGTGATAATTTGGAGTAGATTTATTTCAAATTACATTCATTGAGAGTATTATTATGATTATCTTAACTTACAAGTAAATATAACCAACATGAATAAAAAGGTTTATAGGTTTTTTTTAAATCAAATGAATGTCACTTAGAGCTTAAGAGGGGATGGCATAATGATGTATTTGACTAAACCATTAAAATAGAGAAGCTGAGGTTAGTGTACAAAATATTAATGCATTTACAAATACTATCACATTTAAATTTAAGGAGAATTTGTGTTGCGGAAAAGAAATAAAGCACAAGGAAAAATTAAAATAATATAAAATGTATCAATTAGGGCTACCTCATGTGGTTGTGGCATGAAGTGTTGTCCTCCCTGTCCATGTCCTATTAAAACTAAAACAAAATTAAAACTTGCTTAAAAGTGATGTTAATTAGGGAAACATCAAGTAATTACTAGCTTTTAAAAAATGTAATATAATGTCTATTTTAAAAGAAAATTTAAAAATATTTTTAGATAGCATTTTTTATTATTAAAAATCAACTTTATTTATCAATGAATTACAAAGTAGATTTAAAAAACACAAATTTTGAATAATGGTGTCCCTATATGTATCTCTCAAATTTAACTAACTAATCAACAAAATTTTGTAATGTTATGTTCACTAATGTTGCAAATATCATGTCACGGAATATATAATCGAGGGTCTGGAAATAAACTTTTCGAAAATATGGAGAATCACTGGAACATATTGGAAAAAATAAACATAGACTTGAAGAGTTATTAAAATATTGAGAGAAATTGGATATATTTGTAATGTTGATATTCACAAAATGATTACAATATGGATAACGAGCTTACCCCTTCTAACTAACTCTAGTCAACAATTTTTCTAAAAGTTGTTGTTTTTTATTTATTTTAAAGATGGATGGTACACGAGGTAAGCCGTCGGCCCTGATTTCGGGGCCTAACCTGGCGAGGACATCAAGTGAGGCCCTTGCATAGCCACTCGGGGATTTGACCCCGAGACCTTCTGCTAGCATAAACAACTCTCAATCACTTGAGCTAACCCATTGGGATAATTTTTCTAAATGTTGTATTCACAAAATGACTACAATGTGGATAGAAAGCTTACCCCTTCTTAATAGTTGGGTAGAAAATATGGTAGTTTTAGAGGCAATAAAGTGTCACGTTAACTAAATTGAAAGTGTGAGACAAATGGTCATCCTAAGTCACATGACATGATGACACAAGACACGGAGGACACATGGATACAAGTATCCGACATGGGACATGGTCCTTAGAAATAGGACATGGGGGACATGATATATATATATTAAAAATTAACATATTAATCTAGTTTTTTTAAAACTAGAATATTTAAAAATATTGATACATCATACAATGATACAAGTTACAAACTTACAATTAGTTACTACATCAATCATTCAATGATGAATCATGATCAAGCACAGAAGAATAGTAGAAGTTTAGAACCATAAATTATAGATGTTTCATTAAGTTCAAAATCAAATTGTATTACATAGATATCGAGAGAATGCCACTGAAAATACAAAATAGAGTAGATACATAATAGGGAAGAATCTCATAGTTGGTCAATGGTACTAGAAACTATCAATAGTCCATGGAAAAATCACCATCAATGTCACTTCTCTCTCCTCCATCCTCCTCCTCTTCTTTTTCAAAGACGACACATGTCTTGAAACACGGGACATGTTAGGGCACGTGTCTGACACGTTCCCAAAACGTGTCATGTGTTTTAGGACAAATTCGTGTCAATCCATGTCATATGCCCGACATGTTGGACATGGACACTGAGGCCTATATGGTCGTGTCATGTTTCATATTGGTCATCATATTAATGAGCTCTAAAATTGTTCTATTTCACTAAACTTTAATGGCTATTTGTCTCCTCAAAAACCTTGGACATTGCCACTTTTAAGCTAAATCCCTATTATACTGACCAATTTTGAAACCATTAAACAATTTATTGATTAATCCTTCGGATGATTATTTTGGAAGCATCTTATGAGTTGTGTTGAAAGTTCTATATGTTGATGAATGGTTGTTAGTGATAGATCTACTAATGAATCATGAATGATGTTTTCACTAGCTAAGAAGTGTTATTGTTGCAAGATGGTTATATAATTATTTCATCAACACTAAGTGTCTTTCACCAACACTTGTCCAAGTTATAATTTAAAAGGAGGTGAATAGGCTGCATAGTCCCTTCTATCTCGTAGCATTCATATACTCATAAAGTTGGCAAAAGATCTAGACTATAGGTGGAAAATGTTCATTAAAAGACTATGGTACATAGATTTTACCAGCTACTATTCTCCAACCAAGAAGGCAATGGGATTGTGAACATGCGCTTTTAGCAATTATTCAGCTTGAGAAAAAAGGAAGTTGGACATGTAATCCATAGTAGCTCACCAAGTCAATCAATCAAGGAGGTATTTGTTCCTTTAAACCCTCTATAGTAGGTCATCGACTCAGTCAAAAAAGAAGAATTGCTTCCACTAGAATTTGTTTCCTCGGCAACATACCAAAATGATATATGTTTAGTGTGAGGGAATTATTGATTCTAGGGTAAGAATAGGTGTGTCAAGCCTTGGAACTCCGTAGTAATCTAGAGGGATCCAAGGATTTCCCATTATAAATATATTTATAATGGGAAATTACGAATTCCACATAGTTAGGTTTAGAAGTACAAAAGTGTGTATTAGAGATTGTAAGTTGAATGTTTTGATGAAATACAATTATTGCTCTTCTAAGCTAAGTTAAGATATTTCATAGGGGTCCATTAGTCCTCTTCAAGCCAAGCCTTATTTGAAGAGCCTGTTAATGAACACACCTTCTTGTGTATGTTTTGCATTTGCATTCAATGGTAGTGTGTTATAGTTCCTTGGACTGATGTATCCCATTCTTGAGTGCCTGAGGAATCATATATGCTTTCCATTTAGTAGTTAGATTCTTCATATCAAGTAGAATGCAAAATTATTTCAATAACATTTAGGCCTTGGAGATCACATAAACAATTCACAACACTCCCCAAGCATACACTCCCTTGGTTGATCATTTAAGTATAAGTTAGGGAATTTAGTAGCCCATGCATTGTTGTATTTATTTGATGTTGTATGCTAAGCCAACGAATTATATCAATATATGGCTTGTGAAATTACTCGCCTTATATTTTAATTATCAACTAAGGGAGTGTAAGCTTGTGAAGTGATGTGCACTATTTATGCAACCCCCAAATCTTAAATGTTGTTAAATTAATTTTTCATTGCTACTTTTAATCAATGAAAACTAAATGTTGTTGTATGCATCTATTATATAGGAGTAAGTCTAACCTAGCAAGGGTTTAGGTGTTTATGGCATAAGTCATCCAAACATATCATTCCCTCAGATCTTCATGTTAATGCTTCAATGTCCTTCACTGTCTAGGGATAGAACCACAATACTGTAAAGTAAGGGACTATTAATGTAGAAAATAACTATTTCAAGGAATGATTCAAAATAAAAGGCAAACATAATGCTATAAAATAGGTTATTCTACAATGTGTTCAACATTTTAACAAGTACTCCACCAACCACAAGGTCATGGAATGTTGGTGAAGGACTTCAATAGGAAGAAGCAAACACTTTGACTACTAAACTAAAAACCTGAACATCTCCTCGACGACTCAACAATGGGAGATAATGACTAAGGAATTATAACGCATTGTACCACTAAATGAAAAGCATACATAAGAAGGTATGTTCACCCACAGTATTTTCAAGCAAGCCTCACTTTAAGAGGATCAATGAACCCCTATAAAAGATTTTAACTCAACTCAAAGGAACAATAATTTTTTTTCATCAAAACATTCAACTTACAATCTCTAATGTGCAGCTTTTGTACATCTAAACCTATGTGGAATTTCAAAATATAACCTAACTCAAGTTGTAGATGAGTATATTCTAATGGGGAGTCCTTGGATGCCTCCATAATACCGGGGAGCTCTAAGGCTTGGCACAACTAGTCTTACCCCCATAATTGCTAACTCTGTCACACCATAGATCTATCATTTTGGTGCGTAATTGAGGAAACTGATTCTAGAGCACATTATTTTTCTTCATCGTTCGAATCCATAGCTTTTTGTAGAGGGTTCCTAGGCCAACTTCCTCCTTGATCCGTTGAATTGGTGGGTAGACATGGATCACAAGTCCATCTTCCTTTTTTCTCGAGCCAAAGGCTGTTGAAAGTGCATGTTCACATGCATGTTATGTTCTTGGTTGGGTTACAGTAGTGGATCAAATCTAGATCCCTTATTCTTTTAATGAAGAATTGCAACATATAGTCTAGATCCTTTGTTGACTTTATTAGTGTATAATGGTTGTGTGATAGAAGGGAATATGTATCCCATTAACCTCCTTTTAATTTATAACTTGGACAAGTGTTAGTGAAAAATACTTAGTGATAATAAATCAAATATATAATCATTATGCAACAATAACACTTCATAGCTAGTGAAAACATCATTCATAACTCAATAGTAGATCTATCACTAACAACCATTCATCGACACACAATAAAACTTAAACATTTTCAACACAAAAAATCTTAAAATACTATCGAAATAAGCATTGCAAATAATTAATCAGTAAATTATGTACTGACTACAAAATTAGTCAGTGCAATATTATTGAGTTTAAAAGTGGAAATATTGAAGGCTTTTGGGGAGGCAAATGGCCACAAAATATGAGAAAAATAGGTCAATCCCAAGGCTTATCATACCTCCCAACTTAAAGGGGCGCACATCCCATATGAAACAAAAAGAAAGGGAAGAATAGGGCTATTGGTTATCTTCTCCTGGTTGACCCTCGTGTTGTTGATTGATGCCTTCATTGTCTATTATAGAACTTTCTTGTGACTCTTTAGTTATAGCTTCTTTTGTAGGTCCACCTCAATTGTCCCGTGTTTATACTTATGCTTTTGTTTCTTTTGTCTTTATTTCTATTGTTGCCTCTATTTTTTCTCTTCCTTTTCTTTTGTTTCTCATTCTACTTCTGCCTATGTTTATGTCACTACAATTGTTTCTTTCTCTTCCTCTATCCTTGAATATGAGACTAATAAGCATTTATGAATGTTATTCGGCCCAACTAATAGGGGTATTAACTACCCTTTCTATTCTATATCAATCTTATGGTCCCACGTGATATCAAGAATTCCTCTCTAAGGTTATAAGAAACACAACGGGTCACTACCTCTTTTGGGTGATAATTTGATAAGTTGTTTCCACCTTGTCCTCTTAGTAGCAATATTCAATTCTATGAATTGACGTTGATAATAGGGGACAGGGAGCAAGAAAAGTGGAAACCTGATCTGTATCCCCAACCAATGAAACACAATCCTCCAAAAATATTCAATATGTAATTTATCTTTGAAGAGAGTTGTTTTGAGTCTCTTCTCCAACACCGCGAATGCAATTGGATCTAACCATACATCGTTTTGTTATCACACAACTTGAAGCTTCCCATAACAAAGATCCTATCCAAGATGGTAGAGGGGATAAACAACTAAAGAGGTGACCTTCGAGGATCCTAATCACTAGATGTGGATTGGTTGTCATACCAATCAGGACCTTCATCACTTTAAGGCAACTGAAAGAAAGTTAAGCGGGAGACCTTGGCCTTTCCTTGCAAAAAGACCCCAATATACATGATACCCTAAAAGTTATGCAACTAGGAAAGAAGGGATACCTTGCTAAAGAAACCCTATATCACAAATAGATGCTACTAAGTGAGGCTCGAGAGGATTGATTGTGATATAATTAGCTATGAAATCATGCAAATACCTAGGTAAAATAATTACTAGGTGTGGATGAGAAAATCATTGGGATTTAACTTAGTAATTGAAGATGCCCAAGGTAGAATTCAATATAATTTTTAATATATTTCCTAACAATTGAGTTTATTACTTGAATGAAAGATGAGAAATAACAAAGACCACAAGCAAAACCAAGTCATAAATCATAACTATACTCACCAAAACAAGAGTGTCGCATTCACTAGAAGATCAATGCCAGGTCCAAAGGGGTAAATGGAGTCAAAATAATGTATTGTTTAGTTTCTAATTGTTCTAGATCATGGCCAAAAATACCCAAATGTTGGATTTCTAAGATTCTAAGTAAATTGACTTGTAAGATTTATCTATGATTTGAGATAGTTAATTATTGTTTGTGACAAATGGAATGGAAATGAAAACAAGAGAAAGGATGAAGAAACTTACTTGTTTTCCTTGAGAGATGTCGAGGTAGTGACAATTGTTTCCAACAAAGATCAACTAAGAAGAAAATGGTGAAGGTCCAACTCTTATTCTACTTCGGTTAAGTGAATAGTTGCGCCCTCCTCTTGCTAAACAAACAATAATTAATCAATTTGATTTTCAAGAGAGGGAGAGGCAATCACATACAAATAAATATAGAGAGAAAATAATTGATGGAAAGATACAAAAGAACTCCCTATTATTTTGCAAGTTAGGAGAGAGAGAGAGAGAGAGAAAAGGGGTTATCCTCACTAATGTGCCCTCCACCAAATTGTTACATGCAAGTTGAAATCACCACACAAGTGCCAAGAATTGCCACGATTTTCCTCCGGTGCAAAGGAGAAACAACTTGCAATCACAAATCTCTAACAATCTACTACAAGAGACATAGAATTTGTGCAACAAATTTTCTCTATTATCTCTGCCCCAGAGCGAAAAGTCTATAAAATGAGAGCTCTCTCTCTAATATAGAAAATGTGAGCATACTCCCTAGTAATAATATTGTCAACTATTGAGATAAAAAGATACAAGTGATTGATCCAATGGTGGAGGTTGAATCACCTCCACAAAGCATGAGCCAACTCAAAAAAGGGGGTGTGAGTTACGCAAATATGCCCAAGTACATACACTACTACATTTGAGCGGAAAATCCGACGGTGGATTCCGACAATAGAGCTAAAATTGGAAAAATTGTCGGATTTTACCTAACAATATAAATATATATATATAAAAACTTTATATATATACCTCTGTCGGATTTTACCTAACAATATAAATATATATATATATATAAACTTTATATATATACTTTATATATAAACTTTAAATATATAAATTGTCGGATTTTACCTCTGGCAAGCTCTTAGCCACCGAAAAGACTGAAACTGCAGAAGAAATCATGAATTGGTAGAGAATGGGTCGTTATTGAACTGAAGTCACTGTTAGAGACCAAAAACCCTAGCCTACCCTCCATCTGTCCCACGACTGCAGTTGAACCACCACGAAACATCAAGTTCCAGTTAATTGATTGTTATATTGGCTATCTCGTGGTTCTCACCAAGAGTTTACCGTCGTCTTGCTCAAGTGCCAATCAATGATCAGCCCCTCAAAATCATCACTCTATCCTTAGTCTATTCCCCATTGTCCTGCATGCATTCTCATTGAGCCAAGCCCTCTCTAGATCCAACAATGTAGTATCCCTCCCTAGGGTTTGAATTTCAATTTTGTAGGCGCAACAGAACATTCAAGAAGATGAAGAGAGGAGGAGGACCTGCTCAAAAAATCAAAACATAGTTTCCGTGGCTAAGAGTTGTTTCAAAACGGTCTCTAAGCCACAAAAAGTGGACTTTCAGCAACTAACACCGAAATTTCAGGGCGCTCCAAGCCACCGAAATTGGCGTTTTACTATGAAAAGGAATAATTTTAAAATGGTGATTCTGAGCGACTGGAGAATAATTTTGTAAAGTGCTAGAAGGTTTTTATTCCTAGCATGTTAGAGAACAATAACCTCTCTCATTTTTCCTACAGGTGTTACAGATAGGGAGAATGGAATCCATCTTTGAGCCCTAATTTTCGGATCTCAGAATTTCCCTGTTTGACACATATTTTTGAAATACAGATCTCTGGCAAATGAAAACGAATTTCAAAAACTTGAGAGAGGTTTTTGCTCAAAATAAACCAATATACGAAAACCTTCTTCGGTGTATACACAGGCATCACAGATTTGGAGAACCAAATACATCTCTGAGCCTCGATTTTTCAGCAGTTTGGCCAAATTTTTGGGGCAAAAGATGACCTGTCATCTCACCAGTGGCAGTTGATCAGCCCTCTCCAACTCCCAAGACCAACAGAACCAAGAGAAATCTAGATTTCAGTGGAAAGGAGAAGGATGCTCCAGCACAAGGTAAAAATGTACTCAACTTGCCTTACTCAAACTCCTAGGATCAAGAGGAACAAGAGGATAACCTAGTAGAACAGTCTCAAGAAAGGCTAGAGAAGTTTCCATCACCCAAACCAAAAGAAGACCAGGTTGAACTAGTTGAAGAGGCTTCCTCTAGTAAACCTAGGTCACAGAGAATCAACCAGCTGTTATGGCAAGTATATGAACTAGAGGTCTTAGAGAGAGAGATAAAAAGAACTAATGCAATATTAACCAAGAAAAATAGTCAATTGCATAATTCTCTGCTAGAAATGAAAGGGATGTATTTCCTGCTGCAAAAAAGGAATCTGAGATTTATGAAGGACAATACCAGGCTCTACAAGATGATTAGACTATTGAGGTTGCAGATGAAGAATTCCAACCCAAACCCTAGAACACACCTTGTGCTGGAAACCCTACTAGAGGCAGCAATAAGCTTTCAGGACTCGGAGGTAGCCCATGATGTTGCTGATATTCCAAATCTTATGCAGGCTTAAGAAGTACTAGAAGAACATAAGTAAAAGTTGTAAAAGGTTGATTAAAGACTAATTAAATTTTGTAGAAAACAAAGCTTTCGGTGGCTTAGGAGAACGCAGCAGCTATTCATTAGCCACTGAAAGCAGAGCTTTCGGCAGCTTATAGACCCAGGATTTTGTTTTCTTAACCACCGAAAGCACAAAAGGGTGTAGAATGATATGTTTACACACATAACCAGTTTTGATGGGTACAAACATCTCAGGGGTGAATTATGAAGCTGAAAATTGATCAAAGGCACCGGTGGAAGGGGTCTCTTCTAGTTTAGAGGGTGCCATCAAGGTGAAATGGGTCACAAACCCTACCTACTTTTGGCAAACCGTGACTTATTTGTCAGATAACACGTCATAGCTCTACTTCAGTGATTAGTACAATTATCAAAGACTTCAAGGAGTGAACAAGTGTTAGAGTTAGATAGGTTAACACTTAAATTAGGGTTTTTTGACCTAATTTTGCAAAAACAGTTATTTTATCTATTTTTAGTAAATCAGATCCAACTTTTCAGGATCTGAAATAAATTTGTAAAGGATATAAAGCATAAGACTTATGTTGAAGCAAGGGTTTGACTTCGGAGACTTTTAGACCCTTATTGTTATCAAGCTTCTTATGTTATTCATCATTTAATATAAGCTCTTTTGCCATTATATATTCAGCTTCCATATCTTTTCTGTTTTGTATTTGTGCTTGAATGTTTGATTCAGGTTTATTCTTTTTATCTAATGCCAGATAGCTGTCATCCTATCTATGTGTTGATGAGTTGAATTACAAGTATTTTTCATTGTTATGATTAGCCATTCATATGTGATTGCTTTATATATGAATCTGCCCGCATAGTAAGTTCTCCATTTATTCAGCTTATTATCAACCCTCTGAACATTGATGGTTAGAAGCCTTATCTTTGATTGAGTTTTATGCATGTCTTGAGTGTGTGAGGTCCTTTATGTCATCTGACTTAATCCATTTAAAAAAAGCATTAAAAACATTTAAGTTACCAGGAATCCTCGAGCTGCAACCTAGAAGAGTTTCCTGGAGTGATAACAAATTGGCGCCATTGTCGGGGAGAGGAGATTGAAGCTCAACTTCCTTGAGAGACGACATAGATCCTACTTTGATGATAGACAAAGTCTGGACACTATTCTGGTTGTAATCATCTAACTGGCGACTCCATTGGAATAAGGTGGCTTCAAGAAGACCAAGTACTAGAGCAAACCCTCAAGGGCCACTAGTAACACCTGTTTTAGAACCAGAAGAGATTCTAAGAAGAGCTAGGGTTTCACTAAGACAAATCTCCAGAGTTGCAAGGGGAGCTACATCAAGGTTGAGGAATCTTCAAGTACTGTTGCTTGTGAAGATCTCATCCCTGACGACTCCATGAAGGACAAATTCAGTGGCGACTCCACAATATTCAGATGTCAAAAGCATTTGCTACTCTTTTGGCTCAGAGGCTTGCACCTCTTGACTTCTCTTCAGTTCCCAGTTTCCCACATCCAGTACCTGATATGTCCGAATGGGGAGATTTTCTACCTGTCTTCAAAGAGGAGAAGGAAGACAATCTTGTAGAACACCTCCTCAAGTTTCATGAATGCATGGATCTATTAGATCAACAACATGAAGGTGTCCGTATGAAGATGTTCATGTATTCATTGTGTGGTGATGCACGTCAGTGGTATTTTTCTTTACCTCCTTCCAGCATTTCATCATTGAAGGATTTTCATCGAGCATTCACTGAGCACTGCAAAAGGTATTTTTCAGATGAGCTTGTATTTGGTAATTGTTGTGATGAATATGAATTACATCATAAGGCTGAAGATGTAAATAGAGACAGATCTCTCCCTCACAATATGCAGCAGCCCTTCAAGCATCTTCAAGATGATGCACTTTTTAATCAACATGAACTAGAAATGGATTATAAAGGAGTTGAATGTTTTTCTACTATCATTAAATCTGATTGTTGTGAATCTGAAGAACTGATTTCTTTAACTACACATGGAAATGATTAGCTTTCTGTTGGTCAAATAACCATTGAAATCAGTAAGTCTAGCTCACAGTTTCCAGATTTGCAGATTGCAATGTCCTCTTCTTCCTTGGCATTGAGGACCAACCCACTAACCTATGTGATTCCTATAGGTTTGAGCGGGTACTGACGGTTAAGGAATCAGCCGAAGACTGATGCCATATATAGAAGATCTAGGGAATCAATATTATATCACTATTGGGTCGAAGAGGGCCACTAGAGCCAAATGCCACCTGCATGCATGACATTCAGGCATTATTTAATTATGCATGCACCCGATTAAGTCTCCATGCGCATGCATGCAAGTCAACTGCAAATTAGAATATAAAGTGACCTAATTAGGTCAAAAGTTAGGGTTTTCACAGTTGAGAGTTCTAAAAGAAAGATAAAGTGAATGGAGAAGTCACTTATGTGATAATTGATTTGTGGAGTCGAATTGGAGAGCTCAGGGAGCTAAGTTGGGGTTGAGGGCATGCTCAGCTAACTGGTGTATTTTGACAGTGAAATCTATCTGCCCTAGTTCATCATCAGGTTGGATCATCTAGGTTAGCACTAGTTCATCATCAGGTTGGATCATCCAGGTTCAACACTAGTTCATCATCAGGTTACATTCAACAATTATTCTGGGAGGTTAATTATTCATCTAGCCAGAGGGTTTCATCGTCACACCGTGTCACTGTGATTAGAGACAAAGCAATTTGTTTTCCTACCTACAAGGTTCAGAACTTCTTTCTGCATGCTGCTTCCATGATCATCAGAGGGGTATTATAACCCTAGTGCACATCATCTGGGCTTCCAACAATAGCTTATTTATTATTATGGAGCTTATATAGTTTGAGAGGAGGGTGCATTCACCTGTGGAGGACGATTTGGTGTATCTCCTTATTCCTTCAGTAGAATCCTTGCATGCTGGGACCAGTATCTTCACCATCAGCTGATCTATATACTGGTATGTACATGCATTGATTTCTCCTATTTTATAGCATCTCAGTATTTTTCTAGGGCACATATTTGCATGCATGCAAAGTTCGGGGTTTGCTTTCTTATTTGATTAAGGAGTAAGTCTATTAGCCATCTATAGTATACACATAAACATGAAAATATCAGTTTGGGATATTACAGTGGTATCAGAGCTATTTTCCTTGCCAGTTGTGGGCATGCAAAAATTATAAATGAATCCAGGAAACCCATACAATATTACTCACAGGAGACAGAGGTATAGAGACAGAGAAGAGGAGTTAGAGGACATAGATTTGGGGAACAGAGAGTATTAGTTTGAAAAAGGAAAAGAAACAATGGCCAATGACGATAAAATAACTTTAAGTAGTCTCATATAAGCCATAAAAGAACTCACCACTGGGCAAAAAGAAATGATGAGCAGCTTCAGGCAAATGACTGAGAAGAATGGGCCCACCCCACACAGTCCCTTATTTCCCAACAGTGATAGGGTATCCACCAGCAGTAGTAGGGAGCATTTACATATCAACATGTAGAGCCATCCCAATATATACAAGCCTTTCCGACCTACCATGCCTCAATTCTTAGATAGTCCAGCTGTAGTGCCTCTAGCACAAGCAGAACTAGAAGAACCCATGAGTGCCTATCTTAGAGAATATAGGGCTTTAGGAGAGGACTTCCATTCAGCCATGACCTTCACTGACTTCTGCCACTTTAAAAGTAAGAACAAACCCAAAGCTTACAATAGGCCATTCACCCACAACTATGAGTTACAGTGCACCGTAGGGAAACTGACTATCCCTACCTTTGAGGTCACTCGGGGTGGCCCAGCTAGGAATTGGGTGCAGAAGTTGGATACATACTTCCAGCTCAACCCCATGATTGAGACAGATGCCATTAAATTAGCTATTTTGCATTTGGACGGAGAAGCACATGAGTGGTGGTACCATGGGTTAGTGACACTGGGTCACAACATTATCACCTCATACACAGATTTTACACAGAGGCTCATTGAGCAGTTTGATCGAAAGGATCCAAAGGTACACTTTAGGGAGCTAGCACAGCTCAAGCAGACAGGGAGTGTAGATGCTTTTATTTCTGAGTTTCAAAGGATAGTAGTCATGGTCATAGATATATCAGGAGCAGGTTGATTATGTTGTTCACTAAGGCTCTCACTGAACCCTTACGGGGATGGGTCAAGTCGTATAGGCCCACCACCCTAGCAGATGCCATCAGACAGACTGGAGACTTGCAGGATGTAATGCCCAAAAATAGGTTTCCTCCCAGGACCATTGTTCCTATTAAAGATAAAGAAAGGAAACCATGGCCCAAGAAAGAATGGATGGACAATGATACTCGACAAGACCTTAGAAGAAAAAAGTTATGTTTCACTTGCCAGGAACCATGGATACCAGGTCATAGATGTTCAGGAAAAGGAAAGGCCTACTACATAGAGGCTTATTCCGACAATGAGGAGGATGAGGATTACCAGGATCAGGAGCAGGGAGAGACAACATAGATAGTTGCTGAGGGACAGGCCTTAAGAGGTACAATTGCTACCATGACAGGGGTTCCTAGATTCCACACTCTTCGGATCAGAGGTACCGTACAGGGCCACATAGTGGGAGTACTGATATATGGTGGGGCATCCCACAACTTTATTGATGCTGCATGGGTAAAAAAGAGAGACATTCAGACTGAGAGCTTTGATGGGTTCTTGGTAGCAGCAGTAGGTCACACCATGGAGTGTAGTCAGAGGATTCCTAAATTAAAGGTAACGCTTGGGAATTATATAGTGATAGAGACATTCTATGTGGTAGATGTACCTTACATGAATGTGGCACTAGGAGTTTAGTGGCTGTATTCCATAGGGAAGTATTCCACAAATTACCAGACCATGGAGATGGAGTTTACAGGAGAAGAAGGATAGAAGGTGGTATTGAGAGGGATGAATACCTATCCTCCCACAACAGTGACATCACACAGGATGGAGGCAGTACTCCGGTAGGGAGATATTTAATGGGTTGCAGAGTGTATGGTTACCTTCAGGAAACCACCAGACTCAGGCCACACAACATCCAACAAATATAGAGGCCTTACTACAGAAGCACAAGGTAGTATTCAGAGTCCTTCCAGTAGGTCGACCTCTAGATAGGGGATTTGAGCACATTATTGAGTTAGAGGAGGGGACCCAAGCAGTGATCACCACTCCTTACAGACATCCCAAGGGGTATAAAGATGAAATCGAGAGTACAATCAAGGAACTACTCAAGCTGGGATACATTAAACCAAGCTCCAGCCCCTTTGCATCTTTAGTAGTGCTAGTGAAGAAAAAGGATGGAACCTTACGCATGTGCATTGATTATAGGGCACTCAATAAGAAGACCATAAAGAACAAATATCCCATCCCTAGGATTGATGAGTTAATGGATGAACTACAGGGGACAAAGTGCTTTTCCAAAATTGATCTCCACTCAGGGTACCATCAGATTCGGGTCAGGGAACAGGATGTTCCAAAGACCGCTTTCCGTTTCCACTACAGACATTATGAGTTTCTAGTGATGCCATTTGGGCTCACTAATGCACCGACTACTTTCCAATCATGCATGAACCATATCTTCAGGACACAGTTGCGTAAATATATTTTGGTATTCTTCGACAACATATTGATATACAGTCAGACTTGGGAAGAACATTTGAGACATCTTGATGAAGTACTTGGTATTCTAAAGGAGTAGTCACTATATGCCAAAATGTCCAAGTGTGAGTTCGGCATGCAGGAGATGTTGTACTTAGGACATGTGATAGGGGCCAACAGGGTCCAGGTGCACTTAGAGAAGATTCGGGAAATTTTGGATTGGCGTACACCTAAAAATGTGACAGAACTGAGGGGATTTTTGGGCCTTTGCACCTACTACAAGAGGTATGTCAGCGGATTCTCACAGATGACCGCACCCCTCACAGATCTTACCAAGGAGGGAGCATTTAGTTGGTCGGACGCAGCACAACAAACATTCGAGAAAATGAAGGAGGTAATGAGTTCATGCCTAGTATTAGCTTTACCAGACTTTTCTCAATCCTTTGTGTTAGAATGTGATGCTTCAGGAGAGGGAATTGGGGCAGTTTTGATGCAGAACAACCACCCCATTGCATTTGAGAGCAGGAAGCTCAAAGACTATGAGCGCCACTATTCGATATACGATAAAGAGATGTTAGCTATCCTCCATGCGCTAACCAAGTTCAGGCAGTACTTAGTAGGTGCCAGGTTCAAGTTTAAGACAGATCACAATAGCCTAAAATACTTCCTAGAGTAGAAAGAGCTAAGCGAGAGACAATAGAAATGGGTAAGTAAAATCCAGGCTTATGACTTCGAGATTGAGTACATAAAGGGGAAGAGTAATGTAGTGGCCGATGCACTTTCTAGACGACCAACTACTTTATCCCTTATGAGCATCTCATCATATTGGAGGTCTCATCTTTTGGTTGAGTACTCCAAAGATAAATTTGCTTGTGAGCTATTGGATGGATAGATTCAAGATGATAGGTACAGGGTCATTGATGATATCATATACTACAAAAATAGAATCTTCTTGGTTCCAGAGTCTCCCCTCAAGAAGAAAATCTTACAGGCATCGCATGATTCACCATTAGCAGGGCATCAGGGGTTTCTCAAGACCTATAGACATATTAGAGAAAGGTTCTCATGGAAGGGCCTCAAGAAAGATGTGATACAAAATGTGAGGGAGTGCAACTTGTGCCAACAAAACAAAATAGAGCACATCCAGCTGGCTGGTTTACTACATCCCTTACCTATTCCTGAGCAGAAATGGGAGAGCATTTCTATGGACTTCATTATTGGGCTGCCCAAGGTCCAAGGCAGAGATTGCTTGTACATAGTAGTGGACAGGTTGACTAAGTTTGCTCACTTCTTTGCCATATCATCAGATTATTCAGCAACATAGGTAGCAGAACTATTTTTCAGAGAGGTATTTAGACTCCATGGGTTACCCAAGACCATTATCAATGACAAGGACAACAAATTCACAGGAGCCTTTTGGCAAGAGATTTTCTGGTTAGTGGGGACCGAGTTAGCCATGAGCACAAGTTATCATCCGTAGAGTGACGAGCATACAGAGATTGTTAATAAATGGATTGAGGGATACTTGAGAAATTATGTATCAGGTCAGCAGAGGACATGGATCAAATGGTTACAATTGGGTGAACTTTGTTACAACACCACCTACCATATGACCATTAGGATGACCCCTTTCCGAGCCCTGTATGGGTATGATGCTTCCACTTTTGCAAACCGGATATTTGGCGATACCAGGGCCCCCAAGGCCAAGGAGTGGATTCAGAAGGGTCAAGATATCCTCAAGATACTCAGGGAGAACATAGAGGCTGCTCAGAATCAATAGAAGATATATGCAGACATGCACAGAGTTGAGCTTAGTTTTGAGGTGGGAGACTTCATTTATTTACGCCTCCAGCCTTACCGATAGTCATCTCTTAAAATAAAGGAGTCGAAAAACTCCAACCTTGTTTCTATGGTCCATACAAGATAATTCGGAAGGTCAGAGAGGTAGCATATGGGCTAGAACTACCCCCATAGAGCAAGATTCACAATGTATTTCATGTCTCCAATCTCAAGAAGGTGGTTGGTCAACCGATTGTTACATATTCCGAGCTTCCTCCCCTTGATGACGAGGGGCAATTGGTTCTGATTCTGGAGCGGATCCTAGAGGTGCGAGAGTGGAAACTGAGGAACAAAATCATGAGAGATTACCTGGTTTAGTGGAAAGATATGCCTATACAAGAGGCTACTTGGGAGGCAAAACAGGTATTACAACACCTAGCTTTATAGTTGCTTGAGGACAAGAAAATTCGAGCGGGTAGGACTGTAATGTCCTCTTCTGCTTAGGCATTGAGGACCAACCCACTAACCTATGTGATTCCTATAGGTTCGAGTGGGTACTGACAGTCAAGGAATCAGCCGAAGACTGATGCCATATATAGAAGATCTAGGGCATCAATATTATATCACTATTGGGTCGAAGAGGGCCACTAGAGCCAAAGGCCACCTGCATGCATGACATCCGGCCATTATTTAATGATGCATGCACCTGATTAAGTCTCCATGCGCATGCATACAAGTCAACTGTAAATTAGAAGATAAAGTGACCTAATTAGGTCAAAAGTTAGGGTTTTCGCAGTTGAGAGTTATAAAAGAAAGATAAAGTGAATGGAGAAGTCACTTATGTGATAATTGATTTGTGGAGTCGAATTGGAGAGCTCGGTGAGCTAAGTTGGCGTTGAGCGAATGCTCAGCTAACTGGTGTATTTTGGCAGTAAAATCTATCTTCCCTAGTTCATCATCAGGTTGGATCATCCAGGTTTAGCACTAGTTCATCATTAGGTTACATTCAGCAGTTATTCTGGGAGGGTTTCACCGTCACACCGTGTCACCATGATTAGAGACAAAGCAATTCATTTTCCTACCTACGGGGTTTAGAAATTCTGCATGCTTCTTCCATCATCATCAGAGGGGTATTATAACCCTAGTGCACATCATCCGGGCTTCCAGCAACAGCTTATTTATTATTTTGGAGCTTATATAGTTTGAGAGGAGGGTGCATTCACCTGTGGAGGACGATCTGGTGTATCTCCTTATTCCTCTGGCAGAATCCTTGCATGTTGGGACCAGTCTCTTCACCATCAGCTGATCTATATACTGGTATGTACATGCATTGATTTCTCCTATTTTATAGCATCTCAGTATTTTTCTAGAGCACATATTTGCATGCAACTGCATGCATGCAAAGTTCGGGGTTTACTTTCCTATTTGATTAATCCTGTAAGTCTATTAGCCATCTACAGTATACACACAAACAGGAAAATATCAGTTTGGGATATTACACAGATCAAGGGAAGTTGCAGTAACCATGAGGAACAAGATTTTCAGGGACTGTTTAATCTCTAACTAGAACATCAGGAAGATCTTCCTTCTCCTTATGAATATGTTGCTTCAAATTATGACAAGGAACTAGATGCTTGTTATGAATCTACTGCTCAAAAGTCTAATAAAGAATCTTTTTAGTTTTGATATATCCTGTAAAGATATTATTGTGGAAGAGGAAATTGTTAGCTGTGATAATCCATCATATCATCATGATGAATTCAGATTACGTGAAGGGGAGCAGAAAGATTCAGATCAGTTGTTGAGCTTGCATTTTTATCAGACAAAGGTTGAGTAGTCCACATTCAACTTTGATATCAGTGGAGGAAAAGATCAACAACATAAAAAGGTATTTCCTGTTGGATTTTATGATCCTGTTTCTGACTATCTACATTAGAGGAAATTTGGGGTCTAAAATGGGCCTTATAAGAAAACGTGCCAAAATAAGTTTTTGTGAGTTGGAATTCAAGAACCAATAGAATTTCAATAAAATAAGTCAACCATAATGGTTGAATTGACATATTTTTCATTAAAAAAAACTACTTTTTTTGTTCGTATTTTCGACATATCTCATTGTGCTTTTACTCAAATTTCGATCGGGAGAGCTCGTTGGATGCGGAATTTGATTCCACATCCAACGAGTACCCACACTGCATACTTTTGACGGACCCCGCTACCCCAAAAACAAGAAATACCTGAAAAAGTGTGATGATGACATCATCATCACGTTTTTTCAGGTATTTCTTGTTTTTGGGGTATCAGGGTCCGTCAAAAGTATGCAGTGTGGGTACTCGTTGGATTCGTAATCAAATTCCACATCCAACGAGCTCTCCCGATCGAAATTTGAGTAAAAACACAGGGAGATATGTCGAAAATACGAACACAAAAAGTAGTTTTTTTCTTTCTTCCTCCAAAATTAATCAATATTATTTTATTATTTTAACTATTATTTTATTATTTTCCTTAGGAGGCCCATTTTAGACCCCAAAATTCCTCTAATGGAACTTATGAGCAGCATAGATATCAAAATATTTTTGTTAGATGATAGTTGGTTCTGTCACCCTTTGAAACTACATTGTTGCATGCTAGGGTTTCATTTATTTTTCGGGTCAAGATCAAGGATAAGTTCAGGAGATCAACTTCTGACATGGCTTCATTGGAATCATGAAGTCACTTGATAAGAAGACTGTACTGATTAGAATTAGGAGTAGGAATAGGTAGAAAAATAAGCTCTTAATATGAGCAGCTAGGTCATTTTAAGTTGTTTTCATGAATAATCAAAGCGGACTACAGGCAGGTTGCAGTGGATTAGTTATGAAGGACAAATGACTCCAAGCCTAATGGAACACTAGAAGATATCTTTATATTTGTTTTTCAGGAAAGTCATTTGGTCTGGGGTTCTTGGGACCTTAGAGGAAGGTTCCCATCCTCGAGTAGGAGCCAGATGTTATCTCCCAAAAAAATTAGTTTTCAATAGGTCAAACTCAGACAATTTATTTTTGCATAGTGATGAATATTTCAGGGCACATTATGAAATATGTCTAGGTGATTAACAAAATTGGAGTGCCTTGTATTCTGTTTTTTCACAAAAAATCAAATGTTTGGCTTTCGATGACTTAGGAGGACTTTTCAACAATTCATTACCCCCTGAAAAGCCCCGCTTTCGGCAGCTAAAGGCTTGAACACAGGGCTACGTTAACCACTGAAAGCCTGTTGAATCTATTTTTTAATAAATTTTCAGAAAGTAGCTTTTGGTGCCTTAGGAAAAGTTTTCAATAGTTCATTAGCCACCAAAAATCCCAGCTTTCGGTAGCTAAAAAATTGTATCCAAGAATACCTAAACTAGCGAAATCCCCAAAAAGGAAAATGGTTAGTGTCGCTGTCAATATCAACCACCATCAGCATAAAGAATGCCTCTAACAAGCTCTTAGCCACTGAAAAGACTGAAAGTGCATAAGAAATCATGAATTGGCAGAGAATGGGTCATTATTGAACTGAAGTTACTATTAGAGACCAAAAACCCTAGTCTACCCTCCATCTGTCCCATGACTACAGTTGAACCACCACGAAACATCAAGTTCCAGTTAATTGATTGTTGTACTGGCTATCTCGTGGTTCTCACCAAGAGTTTACCATCGTCTTGCTCAAGTACCAATCACTGCTCAACCCCTCAAAATCAACACCCTATCCTCAGTCTATTCCCCATTATCCTGCATGCATTCTCACTGAGCCAAGCCCTCTCTTGATCCAACATTCTAGTATCCTTCCCTAGGGTTTCAATTTCAATTTTGCAGGTGTAACAGAACATTCAAGAAGATGAAGAGAGGAGAAGGATCCGCTCAAAAACTCAAAAAACAGGTTTCCATGGCTAAGCATTGTTTCAAAACGGTCTCTAAGCCACAAAAAGCGGACTTTCGGCAGCTAAGACTGAAATTTCAGGGCACTCCAAGCCATCGAAATTGGTGTTTTACTATGAAAAGGAATCATTTTAAAATGGTGATTCTGAGCAATTGGAGAATTATTTTGTAAAACGCTTGGAGTTTTTGTTCCTAACATGTTAGGGAACAATAACCACTCTTAGTTTTCCTACAGGTGTTGCATATTGGGAGAATCAAATCCATCTCTGAGCCCTAATTTTTGGATCTCAGAATTTCCGTGTTTGACACATATTTTTGAAATACAGATCTCTGGAAAATGAAAGCGAATTTCAGAAAACTGAGAGAGATTTTTTATCACAACAAACCAATATACAAAAACCTATTTCGGTTTATACACAGATGTCACATATTTTAAGAACCAAATCCATCTCTAAGCCCCAGTTTTTCAGCAGTTTGGGCCAAATTTTTGGGGCAAAAGATGACCTGTCATCTCACCAGTGGAAGTTGATCAGCCCTCTCCTACTCCCAAGACCAACAGAACCAAGAGAAATCTAGATTTCAGTGGAAAGGAGGAGGAGGCTCCAGCACAAGGTAAAAATGTACTCAACTTGCCTTACTCTGACTTTGAGGATCAAGAGGAACAAGAGGATAACCTAGCAGAACAGTCTCAAGAAAGGCTAGAGGAGTTTCCATCACCTACACCAAAAGAAGACCAGTGTGAGCCAGTGGAAGAGGCTTCCTCTAGCAAACCTAGGTCACAGAGAATCAACCAGCTATTAGGGAAAGTATATGAACTAGAGGTCTTAGAGAGAGAGATAAAAAGAACTAATGCAATATTAACCAAGAAAAATACTCAATTGCATAATTCTCTGCTAGAAATGAAAGGGATGTATTTCCTGCTGCAAAAAAGGAATCTGGTATTTATGAAGGACAACACCAGGGTCTATAGGATGATCAAACTATTGAGGTCGCAGATGAAGAACTCCAACCCAAACCCTAGAACACACCTTGCGCTGGAAACCCTAGCAGAGGCAGCAATAAGCTTTCAGGACCCGGAGGTAGCCCATGATGGTGCTAATATTCCAAATATTATGCAGGCTAAAGAACTACCAGAAGAACAAAAGTAAAAGTTGTAAAAGGTTGATTGAAGACTAATTAAATTTTGCAAAAACCATAACTTTCAGTGGCTTAGGCGAATGCAACAGCTATTCATTAGCCACAGAAAGCAGAGCTTTCAGCATCTTACAGAGCCAGGATTCTGTTTCCTTAACCATTGAAAGAACAAAAGGGTGCAGAATGATATGTTTGCACACAGAACTAGATTTAATGGGTACAAACACCTCAGGGGTGAATTATGAAGCTAAAAATTGATCAAAGGCATCGGTGGAAGGGGTCTCTTCCAGTTTTGAGAGTGCCATCAAGGTGAAATGGGTCACAAACCCTATCTGCTTTTGAGAAACCGTGAATTATCTGTTAGATAACAGGTCATAGCTCTACTTCAGTGATCACTACAGTTATCAAAGAAATCAAGGAGTGAACAAGTGTTAGAGTTAGATAGGTTAGCACTTAAATTAGGGTTTTTTGACCTAATTTTGCAAAAACATTTATTTTATCTATTTTTATTAAATCAGATCCAACTTTTCAGAATATGAAATAAATTTGTAAAGGCTATAAAGCCTAAGACTTATGTTGAAGCAAGCGTTTGACTTCAGAGACTTTTAGACCCTTGTTGTTATCAAGCTTCTCATGTTATTCATCATTTAATATAAGCTTTTTTGCCATTATATGTTCAGGGTCCATATCTTTTCTGTTTTGTACTTGTGCTTGAATGTCTGATTCAAGTTTATTCTTTTTATCTAATGCCAGATAACTGTCATCCTATCTATGTGTTGATGAGTTGAATTACAAGTATTTTTCCTTGTTATGATTAGCCATTCATATGTGATTGCTTTATATACGAATCTTCCAGCATAGTAAGTTCTCTATTTATTCACCTTATTATCAACCCTCTGAACATTGGTGGTTAGAATCCTTATCTTTGATTGAGTTTTATGCATGTCTTGAGTGTGTGAGGTCCTTTAGGTCATCCGACTTGATCCATTTAGAAAAACCATTACAAACATTTAAGTTACCAGGAATCCTCGAGCTGCAACCTAGAGGAGTTTCCTGGAGTGGTAACAAATTGGCACCGTTTCTAGGGAGAGGAGATTGAAGCTCAGCGTCCTTGGGAGACGACATAGATGCTACTTTGATGATAGAAGAAGTCTGGACACTATTATGGTTGTAATCATTTATCTGGCGACTCCATTGGAATAAGGTGGCTTCAAGAAGACCAAGTACCAGAGAAAACCCTCAAGGGCCACCAGTAACACCTGTTTCAGATCCAGAAGAGATTCTAAGAAGAGCTAGGGTTTCACTAATACAGATCTCCAGGGTTGCAAGGGGAGCTACATCAGGGTTGAGGAATATTCAAGCATTGTTGCTTGTGAATATCTCATCCCTAGCGACTCCATGAAGGACGAATTTTGTGGTGACTCCACAATATTCAGATGTCAAAAGCATTTGCTGCTCTTTTGGCTCGAAGGTTTGCACCTCTTGACTTCTCTTCAGTTCCTGGTTTCCCACATCTAGTACCTGATATGTCCGAATGGGGAGATTTTCTACCTATCTTCAAAGAGGAGAAGGAAGACAATCCTGCAGAACACCTCCTCAAATTTCATGAATGCATGGATCTATCAGATCAACAACATGAAGATGTTTGTATGAAGATGTTCATGTATTCATTATATGGTGATGCACGTCAGTGGTATTTTTCTTTACCTCCTTCCAACATTTCATCATTGAAGGATTTTCACTGAGCATTGCAAAATGTATTTTTCAGATGAGCTTGTATTTGGTAATTGTTGTGATGAATATGAATTACATCATAAGGTTGAAGATGTAAATAGAGACGGATCTCTCCCTCACAATATGTAGCAACCCTTCAAGAATCTTTAAGATGATGCACATTTTAATTAACATGAACTAGAAATGGATTATAAAGGAGTTGAATGATTTTCTACTATCATTAAATCTGATTGTTGTGAATCTGAAGAACTAATTTCTTTAACTACACATAGAAATGATCAGCTTTCTGCTGGTCAAATGCCCATTGAAATCAGTAAGGCTAGCTCATAGTTTCCAGATTTGCAGATCAAGGGAAGTTGTTGTAACCATGAGGAACAAGATTTTCAGGGACTGTTTAATCTCCAACTAGAACATCAGGAAGATCTTCCTTCTCCTTATGAATATGTTGCTTCAAATTATGACAAGGAACTAGATGCTTGTTACGAATCTGCTACTCAAAAGTCCAATAAAGATATTTTTAGTTTTGATATATCCTGCAAATATATTATTGTGGAAGATGAAATTGTTAGCTGTGATAAGCCAACATATCATCATGATGAATTCAGATTACGTGAAGGGGAGCAGAAAGATTCATATCAGCTGTTGAGCTTGCATTTTTATTAGACAAAGGTTGAGCAGTCCACATTCAACATTGATATCAGTGGAGGAAAAGACCAGCAGCATAAAAAGGTATTTCCTATTGGCTTTTATGAACCTGTTGCTGACTATCTGGAACTTATGAGCAGCATAGATATCAAAATATTTTTGTCAAATGATAGCTGGTTCTGTCACCCTTTGAAACTACATTGCTGCATGCTAGGGTTTCATTTGTTTTTCGGGTCAAGATCAAGGATAAGTTCAGCAGATCAACTTCTGACATGGCTTCATTGGAAGCATGATGTCACTTGATAAGAAGACTCTACTGATTAGAATTAGGAGTAGGAATTGGTAGAAAAATAAGCTCTTAATATGAGTAGCTAGGTCATTTCTAGTGGTTTTCATGAATAAGCAAAGCAGGTTACAGGAAGGTTGCAGCGGATTAGTTATGAAGGAAAAATGACTCGATGCCCAATGGAACACTAGAAGATAGCTTTAATCTTTGTTTTTCAAGAAAGGCATTTGGTCTGGGGTTCTTGGGACCTCACAAGAAGGTTCCCATCCTCAAGTAGGAGCCAGATGTTATCTCCCAAATAAATTAGTCTTCAATAGGTCAAACTCAGACAATTTATTTTTGCATAGTGATGAATATTTCAGGGCATATTATGAAATATGTCTCAGCGATTAACAAAATTGGAGTGCCTTGTATTATGTTTTTTCACAAAAAGTCAAAAGTTTGGTGTTCGATGGATTAGGCATACTTTTCAACAGTTCATTAGCCACTGAAAATTCCCACTTTCGGCAGCTAAAGGCTTGAACAAAGGGCTACGTTAACAACCAAAATCCTGTTGAATCTGTTTTTTTATAAATTTTGAGAAAGTAGCTTTCGGTGGCTTAGTCAAAATTTTCAACAGTTCATTAGCCACCAAAAAGCCTAGCTTTTGGCATCTAAAAAATTGGAGCCAAGACTACCTAAACCACCAAAAGCCCCAAAAAGGAAAACGGTTAGTGCCGCCGTCAATATCAACCACCATTAGCATAAAGAACGCCTTTGACAAGATCTTAGCCACCGAAAAGACTGAAATTGCAGAAGAATTCATGAATTGGAAAAGAACAGGTCATTATTGAACTGAATTTACTATTAGAGACCAAAAACCCTAGCCTACCCTCCATCTTTCCCACAACCACAGTTGAACCACCACGAAACATCAAGTTCCAGTTAATTGATTGTTGTACTGGCTATCTCATGGTTCTCACCAAGAGTTTACTGTCATCTTGCTCAAGTACCAATCACTTCTCAGCCCCTCAAAATCAACACCCTATCCTCAGTCTATTCCCCATTTTCCTACATGCATTCTCATTCATCCAAGCCCTCTCTAGATCTTGCATTGTAGTATCCTTCCCTAGGGTTTGAATTTCAATTTTCCAGGCACAGCAGAACATTCAAGAAGATGAAGAGAGGTGGACGATCCAATCAAAAACTCAAAACACAGGTTTCCATGGCTAAGCATTGTTTCAAAACGGTCTCTAAGCACCAAAAGCAAGAATTTCGACAGCTAAGACCAAAATTTCAGGGCTCTCCAAGCCACCGAAATTGGCATTTTACTATGAAAAGGCATCATTTTAAAACAGTGATTCTGAGCAACTGGAGAATCATTTTACAGAACACTCAGAGGTTTTTGTTCCTAACATGTTAGAGAACAATAACCTCTCTCTGTTTTCCTACAGGTGTTGCAAATTGGGAGAATTGAATCCATATATAAGCCCTAATTTTCGGATCTCAGAATTTCCATGTTTGACACATATTTTTGAAATATAGATCTCTGGCAAGTGAAAATGAATTTCAAAAATATAAGAGAGGTTTTTCTCATAACAAACCACTATACAAAAACCTCTTTTAGTTTATACACAGGTGTGACAAATTTGGAGAACCAAATCGATCTCTGAGCTCCAGTTTTTCAGCAGTTTGGCCAAATTTTCAAGGCAAAAGATGACCTGTCATCTCATCAATTGCAGTTGATCAGCCCTCTCCAACTCCCAAGACCAACAGAACCAAGAGAAATCTATATTCTAGTGGAAAGGAGGAGGAGGTTCCAGCACAAGGTAAAAATGTACACAACTTGCCTTACTCAGACTCCAAGGATCAAGAGGAACAAGAGGATAACCTAGCAGAACAGTCTCAAGAAAGGCTAGAGGAGTTTCCATCACCCACACCAAAAGAAGACCAGGGTGAAGCAGTGGAAGAGACTTCCTCTAGTAAACCTAGGTCACAGACAATCAACCAGCTGTTAGTGCAAGTATATGAACTAGAGGTCTTAGAGAGAGAGATAAAAAGAACTAATGCAATATTAACCAAGAAAAATACTCAATTGCATAATTCTCTGCTAGAAATGAAAGGGATGTATTTCCTGCTGCAAAAAAGGAGTCTGAGATTTATGAAGGACAACACTAGGCTCTACAGGATGATCAGACTATTGAGGTTGCAGATGAAGAACTCCAACCCAAACCCTAGAACACACCTTCCATTGGAAACCCTAACAGAGGCAACAATAACCTTTTAGGACCCGAAGGTAGCCCATGATGTTGCTGATATTCGAAATCTTATGTGGGCTTGTTGCAGCTGCAACGATTTCCCAAGTTTCTAAAAAATTGGGACCCTCATTTTAAATTTTGTATTTCTTAGATTTGTTGGGATTGTTTAAAGTTACTACAAGTTTGATTGATGAGGATGATTGTTAAATGAATATCTTTTATGCTGATGTTTCTTTTGACTTAAATTATGACTCATGGGGGTTTTTTATTTTCACTGTCGGAAATTTTATGAGCTTTGGATCAGAGCGTAGTCTCCTTCACAGCCGCCATTGCAGAGGCTAAGTAGGCTAATGACCTGATCCAAACTCTTGTTTGTTGCTGATGTGCTTTTGGTTTATTTTTTGGCATCGGGGCATCAATCCTTTTTGCAGCCGCCGTTTCGGAAGATCGATAACAAGCGTTTCGACGATTTTACCCGCGCCGATTTCATGGCTCTTTTTTGCTATTGGAGTTGTGTTGGACTTTGATTGGGGATTAGGCTTTAGCATTTTTTATCGCTGATGTTTACATTTTCTGGCAACCCTAGTCTATTTCAATCCCGCCGTTGTGGCTCTAGAGCAGATTAACTGTCCGACGCAGTTGTTCTTTTCTCCGCCGATTGTTGCAACCCTTTAGTAGGTGTGTCACCCACTGTTTTGGCTTCGTAACAGGCTAATCACCCTTTCCTTATTTTCCTTTTTGCTGATGAAGAGTTTATTTGTCTGATGCTTAGTGCTGGCATTGGGATTTTTCCCGCTATTCGGATATATTTTACATTGTTCTATGGAATAGCGGAGGGTGCTCGTGGGCACATGTCAATGTTAAAGCTGTCTGAGTTGAAGAATGCGGTTCAGGTTTGGTTTTTCAAATATTGGCAGTTACTTGGCCCTGGTCTTTTCTCTCGTCGGAAGGTTTTCATTTTAGTATGATGAGGCCTAGATTGGGAGGTAGAGTCTGTTTTATTGGGCACGTGTTTTGAACAGGGGTTTAGCACAAACTTGTGGGATTTATTTTGCCTTGGAATTTTTTATTTTCATGCATTAATACTATTTATAGCTCATGTTATAGAACGCTTGATTGATGGATTTTATATTACCTTGTTAAACATTAATGATCTGATATACGCATGATAGGAAGGTTGCTGCAAAGAATATAGGCCTAAAAGGTAAAGCTAAAGATAAGCAGTTTTGAAAGAAGAATTTAAAGCCTAAAGAAACATAGATGTTGCTCGAGGAAAAGAAGGGAGCAAAATACTGAGACCAACAAGACCTCAAAATACTAATGGATGATAGAGCGAAATCATTGAGAGCATAGGCTCAGGCCTGAGGAGTTTGTCAGTTACCAAGTTGGCCCCGTTTCATAAAATTGTTTAAATATAGAATGTAACGTGTGGATGAATCATGAGCATTCACAAAATGACAAAACAGTGAGAGGAAATGGTTGGGGAAACCCAAAGGTTTTTCCTCTGGTATAAGTATAGGTGAGTTAGACAGAAGGGGGACTTTTTCCTAGTTAGACTTGTGAGAACACATTGTAAGAGGAACTATTTCGTTTTTCAATGTATGATTACAATTTTTCCTGTTGGAGAAAGATTTGGTGGAATGTTCAAATGCTGTTCAATGGATGTGGTTGAAGGGGAACTATTTCATTTTCATCTTTTATTCATTAACCGTGAGATCATTCTAACTTTTTGAACCTATGTTCTTTTATGAATGCTCTTTGGTTTATTTCATGATAATTTCCACTATGAGTAACAAATGTTTTCACAGACAATGAGCTATATTGTTGTTCATCTATCTATTCATGTTTATGTGTTTTGAATCAAATAACAACTATCTGTGATTTTTCTTAATGCATGAATAGTAATGCATTACTCATTTAATGATGATCTCACTCCTTAGGGACAACTTAGTTAGTTTTATTTCCTGCTATGTGTGGTTTAGATGCGAGAGAGTCTAAGACGAGAGGTAAGAACCTGCGCATCACATTCTGACCGTTGCTCGTATTCTTTATCAAATATGCATTTTAGATAGGCACTTGCATCTCATACTTAAAGTTAAAAAACACAAAAATATATATGGTGAACCGGGCCGCAACCGGTAAAACCCTTTACTTTTGTTACTTGACTTATGGTAGCCGGACCACAAACTGGACGGATTCCCCATACCAAACAGTCACGGGCTAGTTGGGAACATTGACAGGGGAGAATCCCTTGCTGTTGTTGCCTGCGATTTTCCAGGCCTCAACAGGGTTGAAGAAATACCAGCAGAATAGAAGTAAAAGTTGTAAAAGGTTGATTAAAGACTAATTAAATTTTGCAGAAAATAGAGCTTTCGGTGTCTTAGGTGAATGCAACAGCCATTCATTAGCCACCGAAAGCAGAGCTTTCGGTAGCTTATAGACCCAATATTTTGTTTCTTAACCACCAAAAGAACAAAAGGGTGCAGAATGATATGTTTACACACATAACCAGTTTTGATGGGTACAAACACCTCAGGGGTGAATTATGAAGCTGAAAATTGATCAAAGGCATTGGTGGAAGGGGTCTCTTCCAGTTTTGAGGGTGCCATCAAGATGAAATGGGTCACAAACCCTACCTGCTTTTGACAAACCATGACTTATCTGTCAGATAACAGGTCATAGCTCTACTTCAGTGATCACTACAGTTATCAAAGAGTTCAAGGAGTGAACAAGTGTTAGAGTTAAATAGGTTATCACTTAAATTAGGGTTTTCTGACCTAATTTTGTAAAAAAAATATTTTATCAATTTTTAGTAAATCAGATCCAACTTTTCAGGATCTGAAATAAATTTGTAAAGGCTACAAATCCTAAGACTTATGTTGAAGCAAGGGTTAGACTTCAGAGACTTTTAGACCCTTATTGTTATCAAGCTTCTCATGTTATTCATCATTTAATATAAGCTCTTTTGCGATTATATGTTCAGGTTCCATATCTTTTCTGTTTTGTACTTGTGCTTGAATGTCTGATTCAAGTTTATTCTTTTTATCTAATGCCAAATAGTTGTCATCCTATCTATGTGTTGATGAGTTCAATTACAAGTATTTTTCCTTGTTATGATTATCCATTCATATGTGATTGCTTTATATATGAATATGCCAGCATAGTAAGTTCTCCATTTATTCACCTTATTACCAACCCTTTGAACATTGGTGGTTAGAAGCCTTATCTTTGATTGAGTTTTATGCATGTCTTGAGTGTGTGAGGTCCTTTAGGTCATCTGAATTGATCCATTTAGAAAAACCATTAAAAACATTTAAGTTACCAGGCATCCTCGAGCTGCAACCTAGAGGAGTTTCCTGGAGTGGTAACAGGATGCAAGAGTTGTTGATTGAAAATGTTATTTCCCTTGTAATAGATGTAGGGTATATAACAGGAGGAGACTTAAAAAAAAAAAACTAAAAAACATTGTACAACGCATGGACACTTTGAAGGAGGGAATGAATTTTGTCCCATGGTAAGCTATTCATTAAATATCTTTATATTTGTATATTGTTTTTGTAAATCTTTATATGTTAAATGTAGAAGAAAAATAACATATAATTTTTTCCTTAAGGATATAATAGGGGAGATACATGCATGAAAATAAGAATATTTTTTAGGATTAATGAAAATTGTCCTCCCCCTTCCCTAAACTTAGAAGGATACTACTAGGGCCCCATTTACACTAGTTCATGCACAATATCAATTGATTGTGCCACTTTCCTCATTAATGGCATCCACTTGGTTGAGATGTCAACATGTGACTCCACATATCCTCAAAGGTAATTCATTGAGTTCCATACCCTAATATGGGAACTCCTAGATCACAATTATTTATTACTTTGAAACAACAAATAGTTCATGATTAAACTCTAGACCAATTTTTCTACTTCCTAATTAATGTGATCGTCTCTTTATAGTAAGTCATGTAGGGATGTCATGTGCCCCTATTATGTCTACAATATGTGAATATATATATATATATATATATATATATATATATA
>LPNX011046189.1:99748-120490 GCA_001517045.1 Pseudotsuga menziesii
ACCTTACTGTGTCCTACGTGCCCTATGTAGATGTACACCATCATCATCAATGTTGATTCCTAATCAAATAATTTACCATACAATCACTGCCCCATCATTAATATGTGCATATTTCTTGACACTAGATGGTGAAAAAGAGCATCCAATATACAAAATCATGTGGGCTCTGCAGTAGGGAACAATAACTCTATTATATTTGTTGAGACACGTCCATATTTCTTGTTTGGCCTATGCTTGTAGTAGTATTCCATTAATTTGGTTAGTGTCATGATTCCTTATAGAGTATAATGTGGGTATGATTTCTTGTCCACAAGAAGGTAATTCGCTCAAAAAATACATACCTTATATTGGAAATTATAGATCTTGTGCAGGACCTAAAAGTACGCATTCAAATTCCACATTTAGGTGATATTGTCTAGGATTTTTAGGCCCAATCACATCAATAGAATTTAAAATACCTTCAGTACACCACATGGGGACACTATTCCATATGAAAAAATATCCCTTTAGGTAGGTTTATTTAGGGTATCATGCACCCACTCACTTTAGTTCCATACTATCTAACTTGCATATTAGAATCCCCATATCCTTATAACTGTATGGCCCCTAGTTTCAACAAATACATAGGTGCATGGATATTCAAAACTTATCCACATAGGATTGTGTGGGTATTATTTCAATAGTTATGCAGCTGCATTGTGGACCCATATATAGTGGTATTTTCTAGTTGGAAATCCCAGAAAAATTGAAAACTTGATGGATAAAAGGAAAGATTAAATTGCGTGGACTAATGTAATGGATATGAAATCTAAAAATGATAGTTGAAACTCTTGGAATAAGAAAATGAATTTTTATACATCATCATCTTAATCCAAACTTGAATGTGCAAATTAAAAATCCACATTTTGGCCCATACAAGGGAAGGTCAGGTGTATTTATCTCACTATTTCTACCATTGGATTAATTTTTTGAGCACTGCAATGTTGTGGAATTTGTTTTATGTGTATAGGATAATATATTAGGATATCCATTTTTCATTGAATGGAAGTTTGGGGTTCTCCTTAGGTATACTCAATACCCTATGATATAAGTACAAAAATTCGTTGTGCAAATAATTTGTTTGTTTGTTTTCCCACCATTTTTATTTATTAGAACTCCCTCCATCCAAAAAAAGTTTCCTTACCAATTCAAGTTGCTTTATTGCACTTACTATATGGAAATACTCTACTTGACATGCTTTCCTATGCTTAGGAAACTTTTTATTTTGGCACCAATATCATCCATCCCCACTATGATTTAGGGGTTTAATGGCTTAGGGGGAATGGGGTTTAGGTGTTAAGGATTAGGGGGATATGGTCTAAGTGATTAGGGGTTAGGGAATAAAGGGTTAGAGGTTAATGTTATATAGTTTAGGGGTGGGTTAAGGTTAGGGATCAAATAGATATATAATATCTCAACCCCTAAATTAAATTGTGGTCTCCAAGCTGTGGTAAAGTTGTCATCGACTTAAAATCCATGGTCACCAAGTGAACACATGAAATAATATGACAAAATGATGAAGGTGAAATAGGAATAGGTTGTTTTTGTTGGTTGTGACTTTATATCTCATAAAGTGTCCCTCTTTCTACATTTCAAGAAAAGTAACATTTTTTCTGATATTTTTTCAACATATTCATAAACATCTTGATCAATTGCACAATCTTTATCATTGATTGGTTTTCTTTGTTTCTCCCTTAAACCTAAGCTGGCTACTCCATATACAATGCCAAATCCTAAGTACTCGTAACACATGGATGACCAATAACATGTTAACCCCTAATCCCTTAGCCCTTGACCCTTTATAACCCCTAAACCATTAAGTGCCCTTATCCCTTGACCCTTAGTTACCCCTTAAACCTTAACCCCTCACCCTTGGAACATTAACGTGATAACCCCTAATACCTCAGCTCTCAACCCCTTATAAATTAATTTGTAGTCTCCAAATCAGTGGAAAATTCCCTTTCACTTAAAACTCCTGGTCTCCAAGTAAAATCAAGAAAGAATATGACATAATGATGAATGTGAAATAAGAATAGGTTGTTTTTGTTGGTTGTGACTATATATCTCATAAAGTATCTCTCTTTCTAGATGTCAAGAAAAGTAACGGTTTTCTGATATTTTTTCAACCTATTCATAAACATCTTGATAAATTTCACAAGCTTCATCATTGATTTGTTGTATTTGATTCTCCCTCTCACCTCAGTTGGTTGCTCCATATACATACCAATTTTTATGTACCCCTAACCCTTTGATGGCCAATAACCTGTTAACCCCTAATCCCTTAGACCTTTGATCCCTTATAAACCCCTAAACAATTAAGTACCCTTATCCCATGACCCTTAATTACCCCTTAAACCTTAAACCCTTAACCTCTAAGCCCTAATCCTTTAGTCCTTAACCCCAAATAAACCACTAAACAATTAACCACCCGTAAGCATGACCCTTAATTACCCCTTAAATCTTATTTCCTTAACCTCTAATAATAACTTATCAATAGAAGTAAACACAAACAACAATAGAGTACACGCCGACAAATGTATCTAGAATGTTCAATATGTTACATTGAAATGTGACATTAATGCTACCCATAATACACAATATTCAAGTTTATTTATCTCCAATTGAATGAGGAGAGATCCAAATCCCAAGTGCAAGACCCTACTTACAATTCTTAGGTCCAACTAAGATGTGAGGACATGAATCCTCAAATGCAAGTCCCATCTTGCGGAAAAGATCCAACTTATCAATGGAGAAGTATACCAACTCACAATCTTCTTCCTCTCAACTCCTATCAGGAATGACAAATTCTTCTTGACTTTCTTTCTCTATGTCACTAAGATCACAATTCAATGGCCCTCAACACAACAATTTAAAATTCAATAGCTTTGTTCAACTGAGAGTTGCAAGGCTGTCCTCTCAAACTGATTTCTTAATAGCACAAACTTTGTCCTTAGGTCTGCAAATTTGTCTTGGTCGCTAATAGTATTCATTTCTTTCAAAATACTTCATTACCAGTAGGGCACTTCAAACAAGGCTAAACCCGTGTATACCAGGTCTTCCTTCACAAATTGTTCATGCATGAAAACTTTTAAATCTTGAAATACTTCTGGTTATTAATTCTTCACAGTCATGCCCTTGGTCGTACATGCTCAAGTACATCTGCTACATTCATGTCTCCCATCATGAATCCATGCTGCAAACAATATCAAACAAGATTTTTTCAAGACTATAACCCTAAGGATGTCAAACCTCTTCCACAAGTACCAAAGTGTACTTGTTATATTCGTATCAACCTATTGATCACCCTTGATCGATGTTGTTCATTCCAAGTCTTCTTTATGATATTTTGGTCCATGTAGACTTCTTAGTCCTGCGGCCTTGCACCCAAAACACTCTCACATTCAAGAACAAGGACACTTCAAAATGAATGTTTGTGTCTCTTGTTTATATTCCTTCTTACTCAATTAGGGCTTGTTGATTTTTGTACCTAGGAAAGTGTTCCCCTAGTGACTTTTTTCTAAGTCATAAAAAGGGGAAAATTAAAGTGACCCTTGCAATTAATAACTTGAAATGAGTTTTAATTTTCACTTTAGAGAATAAAGTGACTTTTTGATAAATTTAAGTGAGGTGAGTGAAATTAATTTTGGAGAGAATTGAAAGTGCATTTAATCTCATCCATCCGTCTAATTCATTTTGGGCCCTTGGATTGGATGACCATTTGACTTCCTCACTTAGACACCAAAAAGGTAAGGGAAGGCATTAAAATCTCATTTTTTTCCATGAGAGTTGGAGAGCAGAGAAGGAGAAAAAAATGCAGGTTGAGAGAGAGCAGCATTGGGCATGTTTCCCAAGATCGTGCAACAACAACAATTACATTTTCATACAACACATTTCTTGAGACAAATTATGCGCACAAATTTTGAGGCAGCTTGCACATTTTTTTGGGCATGAAATTTGAGGTGGTAAATACAAATATGTAATGTTTGTACGGTCCGTACAGTACAACAGGTGGGCATGGAAATCGAGGTTTGTATAGTACAACAGTGGGCACAAAAAATCGATACAGTATGTAGAGTCCTTTTGGCACATTTTTCGAGGCAGCTGGTTAGCAAAAAAATTGATTGCAAAATTTCTGAATTTATTCAACTTCTTGAGCACTATGGTGGAGATAAGTTCATCTTTGATTTTGTTGTACTTAATTTTTACTAAAAAAAGATAAAATTGTCTCTCTCTCAAGAACATGTTTTCCCCGGAGGTTGGGGTTTTTCCTGGGTCATTTAACCAAAAATTTCTAAGTCTGAATTTTTATGTGTGACTATGTTTTTATTATTGCTCATTAAAAGTTGTAAAAATTCTTCATGTGTTTCAGTCATATTTGTTTATGAGAAAAGACTTAATTTGCAACAGAAAGTAAAATTGGGTTGGGCATTAAACAATGATCAAAATTGTGGTTGAAACCGAGTTGGGATAATGAGAAAAATTTACATGGTATCAGAGCTTTGTTAGAGAAAGAGTGGAATTTTATACAGTGAAAAATTTTAGACTGTCAATGAATTCTTTTGTCAGTGGGAAACGCCTTGTTGAGACTTGAACTTTGCAGTGAAAATGGCAACAAGTATTAGGTTGGAGGATAGGCTTGATGGGGCTGGGAATTTTGTCCCATGTAAAGCTAGATTTGTGCTTATATTGTAGGAAAAAGAGTTATGGGATGAAGCGGTTCACAATACTAAAATGAATCCTGTTGTAGTTCTCGCTTCCACCAATGCACAAGAACTTTTTGCCTTCAACAGGAAGGACATAAAGGCTAGAAGGATTATCTTAGACGTAGTTAAATATCATGTTATCCCTCACATTTCTAGTAAAAGCCGTGCATATCAAATGTGGGATGCTTTGACCAGCCTGTTTCAAAGCTCAAATGAGAATAGGAAAATGGCGTTGAGAGAGAAATCGAAGAGTATCAAGATGGCCAAGGCCGAGGGAGTGACTTCCTACCTTACTAGGATATCTCAGGTGAGAGATGAGCTTGCAGCAGTGGAGGAGGTTGTTTCTGGCTCTGAGCTACTGTAGACAGCTTTGAATGGGATTGCAAAGCCTTGGGCTGTTTTTGTGGAGGCTATAGTAGCTAGGGAGAACTTGTCTTCTTGGGACAGAATTTGGGATGATTTTGTTTAGGAGGAGACCTGGAGAGCTCTTGTGCATGGGAGCTCTTATACTAGTAGGGAGGATGAGGAGAATGTGGCTTTGATTGCCAAGGGAAAAAAGAAGTTCAAGAAGGGCCCCAAGAAAGGTGGGGCTAAGTAGCATGATGGACAAAAGAAGGACTTCAACATTGTAAGGTGATTTTGTTGTCAGAATCTTAGGCACTATGTTGAATAGTTCCCACAGAAGAAGAATAAGAAGCAACAATAGACAACATAACCATCTTCCTCTTACACCATTGGAGTCATATGTGGAAAGTTGTACAAGCTCTTGTTTCAGCCCTAGCATGATTTGATGCATAACAACGACAATGAGCTTTGTGAACTATGGCATAGGAGGATGGCTCATCTACATCATCCAACTTTGAGGATGTTGAGGTACATGGTTATAGGTTTTCCTGAGTTTAGCACTGATCACAGTGATGTATGTAGAGGGTGTGCTTTGGGAAAGTACACCAAGACTGTTTTTACGAGCAGTGATGGTAGGTCAGTAGGAGTGCTTAATTTGATGCATTCTAATTTGTGTGGTCCTATGTCATCTATTTCTCTAAGAGGTATTGAGTATTATGTGACATTCATCGATGATCATTCCAGGAAGTCCTGGATCTACTTCATGAGGAGCAAGAAATATAAGGAGGTCTTGTAGAGGTTCCAAGGGTTCAAAGCTCTTGTAGAGAACCAGACTAGGAGGAGTATTCGAGCACTCAGATCAGATAACGAGGGTGAGTATACCTCCAAGTATTTCGATGAGTATTGCAAACATGAGGGAATTCGAAGATAGTTGGCAGTACCATACACTCTTGAGTAGAATGGAGTGGTGGAAAGAAAGAATCGATCCATTGTTGGAGCAATGAGAGCCATGTTACATGATTGGTCACTTCCTTCCTTTCTTTGGGCAGAGGCATGTAGTACAATTGTATACCTTCAGAACATGAGTCCCCATTGTTCCTTGGGGAACAAGACTCCTGAGGATATGTTCACAAGAAATAAGCCTAAGGTGAGTCATTTTTGTATATTTGGTTGCTTGAATTTTTCACATGTGCCTTCTTAGAAAAGGACAAAGCTTGAACCCACAATAGAGGGAGGCATCTTTGTGGGGTATGATGAGACTTTGAAGGCCTTCCACATTTTTCTTCATGCCCTGAGGAATTTTTTTGTGAGGCAGGAAGTGATATTTGAGAAGGAGCAGGCCTTCAGGAAGTCCAGAGAGTCAGTGCAGCGAGAGCAACAGGTTCCCACACCTCAGGTAGATTCACAGGTACCTTCAGTACATAGTATAGGTTCATAGGTTTCCAGGGTTACCGGGCCAGAGGTTACAGGCACATGATATTTAGGTTCAATGGTTCATCCAGCAGGTTCTTCGGGGATAAGGTTTGGTTCTCAGGTCACATGTTCACCATACATAGCTATTGGATCGCATATTTCACCAGCTGTTGGTTCACCAGCTCCAAGTACACAAGTTTCTGGACCTTCTACTTCTGGGAGTTCTTCAGATGATAACATACCAGTTTGGGACAAACCTTCAAGGAAGAGGAATCCTAAATGGCTTTGAGAAACCCTGAAGGAAGCTAAGGATTTTGGAGCGCCCAAGGAACCAGTGAGGATTATAGTGATGCTAGATAGGTTGGGTATAGCCTTGGTTTCTAGTCTTCATGATTCAGACCCATCTACTTTTGAAGAGGCCTCTCAGCATCATGTTTGGAGAGATGCCATGATGGAAGAGTACCATTCCATCATGAATAACAATGTTTGGGAGATTGTTCCGAGACAGGAGGGGAAGTCAATGGTGACTTCTTGATGGCTTTACAAGGTAAAGCATGCTGTAGATGGTAGTGTGGAGAAATACAAAGCTCGGTTTGTGGCACAGGAGTTTTCACAGGTAGAGGGAGTTGATTATGATGAGGCCTTTGAACCAGTTGCTCGTTATACTTTTAACAGATCTTTGATTTCTATTGATGCGGAAATGGGTTGGAAGATCCATCAGATGGATGTGAAGACTACATTTCTCAATGGAATCATACAAGAGGAGGTTTACGTGGAGAATCCATAGGGCTTTGATATTCATGGGAGAGAGTCTCATGTTTGCAGGCTGAATAAAGCCTTGTCTGGGCTGAAGCAAGCTCCTTGAGCTTGGTATTCCAGGATAGACTCTTACTTGTTGTCAATGGGATTTTAGAAGAGTGAGGTTGATATGAACTCTACTTCATCATGGTTGGAGATGATCTGCTCATTCTTTTGTTGTATGTGGATGATTTTTTTATCACAGGTGATGAGAGACCTATTGTAGTTTGCAAGAGAGATATTGCTTCAAAGTATGATATGACTGCCATTTGGTTGATGCATTCTTTTTTGGGATTGGAGGTTTGGAAAGAGCCTGGTCATATTTTCCTACGGCAGGGAAAGTATGTAGTGGATATTCTGAGGAGATTTTAGATGGAGGATTGTAGGTCGATGTCTACACCTATGGTCACCAACTAGAAGAAGATTCATGCTTCTGAGGGAGAGTTGGTGGATACTACCTTATATCGTCAACTCATAGGTTCATTGATGTATCTGGTCAACTCTAGGACATATTTGTGTTTTGTGGCGAACACTCTCAGTCAGTTCATGGTGGAGCCTAGGAGAGTGCATTGGGTTGCCGCAAAACATGTGTTGAGATACCTTGCAAGTACAATGGATTATGGTATGGATTATAGGATATTGGATGGGGTTAGTTTTATTGGCTTCACGGATTTAGATTGTCCAAGCATTGTGGAGGACTGGAAAAGCACTTCCAGATATTGTTTCATTTTGGGCTCGACAGAAATGTTGTGGTTCATTCAGAAGCAAAATTATGTTTCTTTGAGTTTTCTAGAGGCTGAGTACATGGAGGCAATTCAGGCTAGTTGGGAGGCACTGTGGCTTCGAAAGTTATTGGTGGATTTATTTGATTAGGAAATGAGGCCTACATTGAATTATTGTGACAATCATAGTTGCATCCAGCTCTCTGAAAATCATGTATTTCACAATAGGCCAAAGCATATTGAGATCAGTTACCATTTCATCTGTGATTATGTTAAAGAGAGGAGTTGTGGACTTGCATTACATTTCTACTAATGAGCAAGTTGCAAATATCCCAACGAAGTCTCTTGAAAGAGGCAAGTTTATTCATTTAAGAGACAAGTTGGGTGTGGTGCAGAACACCTTCCTTGGTAAGAGGGAGTGTTGATTTTTGTACCTAGGAAAGTGTTCCCCTAGTGACGTTTTCCTAAGTCATAAAAAAGGGGAAAATTAAAGTGACCCTTGCAATTAATAACTTGATATGAGTTTTAATTTTCACTTTAGAGAATAAAGTGACTTTTTGATCAATTTAAGAGAGGTGAGTGAAATTAATTTTGGAGAGAATTAAAAGTGCATTTAATCTCATCCATCCATCTAATTCATTTTGGGCCCTTGGATTAGATGACCATTAAGCTTCCTCACTTAGACACCAAAAAGGCAAGGGAAGGCATTATAGTCTCATTCTTTCTTTCCATAGGAGTTGGAGAGCAGAGAAGGAGAAAAAAGTGCAGGTTGAGAGAGAGCAACATTGGGCACGTTTCTCAAGACCATACAACAACAATTACATTTTCATACAACACGTTTCCCAAGACATTTTCTGGGCATGAATTTCAAGGTAGCCTGCACAGTTTTCTGGGCATGAAATTCGAGGTGGTTCATATAGTCTGTACAGTACATCATGTGGGCATAGAAATTGAGGTTCATACAGACCGTACAGTACAATAGTGGGCATGAAAATCGAGACAGTTCATACAGTCATTTTGGCATGTTTTTCGAGGCAACTGGTTGGCAAAAAATTTGACTATGAAATTTCTGAATTTATTCAACTTGATAAGCACTGTGGTGGAGATAATTTCATCTCTGATTTTGGTGTACTTTAATTTTGCTAAAGAAAATAAAATTATCTCTCTCTCAAGAACAGGTTTTCCTTGAAGGTTGGGGTTTTTCCTGGGTCATTTGACCAAAAATTTATGAGTCTGAATTTTTATGTGTGACCATGTTTTTATTATTGCTCATTAAAAGTTGTAAAAACTCTTCATGTGTTTCAGTCATATTTGTTTATGAGAAATGACTTAATTTGCAACATAAATTAAAATTGGGTTAGGCATTAAACAATGATGAAAATGGTGGTTGAAACCGGGTTGGTAGAATGAGAAAAATTTACGTGGCGAACCTAATTGTCTTTTTCTCACAACTGTTCATTAGGTCTATTTTAGGATTGACCTAATATAATCTTTCTATTATTTGGAATATGTCTCTTTTTATGTTTACAATAGGTCTTTATTTTGTTCCATTTAATTCAAGACAATGGTTGCTTCATTATCCATTTGGTCCCATTCAGTATGCTGCATAAGGATGATTGTCCGCCCTTAAAATGTTGAATGCACAAGTGATAAGTTTCTTCACTCTCTTTACAAAATGCACCCCCGATGCAAATGGATTCATGCCAATGGTGCTAACAAGATAAATAGATATTATTTCATTATATGTCAACCTTTCCTTTACTTAGAATGCATGCCATTTGCATAAAAATGGCATCCAAAGTCATAGAATGATATTCTGTGTTTGTAGGGATATTAGCAATCTGTCTCACAATTATAACCGACTAGAGCTTAAGAATGCAAGCCAAGAGGTCTAATCAATCTAATTAGATTTTTTTTTACTCAAACAATTTCTTTCTAATTCCAAATGCCCGATGTGGTCAAGAAAATGTACACCGATTTCCTCAAATGGTCAATTTTTTCCTTTAGACAGTGACCTATAGGAAATGCACACTTAGCTCACCAAAATGCACGCTAAATGCACAAATTTAATTGGATTGGGCTAGAACATGACGCATATATTCCTTAGACCATAACACACACACCCGTACTCAAGTTTTCATCAATTGTAGATTCCATAGGTATCCTTAGGTCTGTCAAATTAATCATTTTATACTTCCATCCTTGTGAACCAAACATCATAAATTTCATGTGCAATCAATAAGTCCCCACCATTAATGTCATCACTATATTCTTGGTCTTGTCTTTTTGGTACATAAACTCTTTTTTCTCATGCTCTTGGCAGTCTTTTATTAATGTCAACAACTTCCAATAAACTTCTACAACCTTGTCCAATGTCTTCATGTTGACATCAATGCCAACAATATTAAGTAATTCCAACATGAATAATGTCCCCTGGTAATAAGCTATTCATTATATGACTTTATATTGATTGTATTTGTAAACATTTGTGTCATTTTAATATTTGTTATATACACTTATATTACTTTATAGCTTATAATTATAATAGAACAACCCCCAAGGGAACTTCCCATGGAGGAAGAAGCGGTTGTACACGTTGTTTTAGAACGTGGAGTGAATATTGAAGATCAAGTTAATAATGATCCTATGGAAGAAGATGATTGTTATAATAACACCGTTGAAGAAGATGTGACAAATAGATTGATCCATGAGACATTTAATACTGGAATGGATGATGATCACAACATTGATGGTGTTTTTGATATACTTGTACTTGAGAAGGAAAGCCAACCTCTTTATGAAGGCTTCAAAACAAGTCTTCTCTCTGTTATGCTGCTGGTGGTGAACTTAAAGGTTATGAATGGTTTGTCAAACACTTGTGTCACACTGATCCGAAGGTATGTAATATGTTTTGTCACATTTAGTAAATGATGATAAAGGTAGTATTCTTTCCTCTCATTTTTTAGGTAATTGATCTGTAAAATTTGGATGCAATATGTACGATTAATATTCTTTATGTTTACCAGTACTGATTTTTTATGTCGTAGATTATTAGGTGAATCTATTTTACCACCGTCGAATGTTTTACCTCGCACATACCGAGATCTACATTCCGTAATGAAAGATATTGGAATGGATTATCAAGCTATTCTTGCATGTCTTGATGATCATATTCTATATTATAATGAACATGCATCGAAAGAAGAATGCCTGAAATGTCAAAATAGTAGATATCGAACTGATCAATTAATAAAAAAGGTGTCTTCCAAGGTTCTTTGTTATATTCCCATTATTCCACATTTGCAACAATTGTTCGAGTGCAGAAATATAGTAAAGTTTATGGATTACCATGCAGGCAACATAAGCAAAGACGTTGTTCTTCGAATGCCTGCGGATGGATCTGTATTTTTGAATATAGATGAAAGATGGCCAAATTTTAAAGAAGAACCTCGTCATATTAGGCTTTCATTGGCAACAAACGGTGTCAATCCATTTGGAGAGATGCGATCTACTTACTCGGTGTGGCCCATTTTTGTTATCAACAATAACATTCCTCAGTGGATGTCAATAAAGAGGGAGCACATAATGTTGACAATGATTGTTCTCAGTATTTGTTTAGAATAGTTCCTTTTTACCGCGGTAACATCTCATTTGTCTTCTTTGTTTCATAAATATGTCTTATAATTATGTCTAATGTTTTTTTTTAATCATATATGTAGTAATTATGTATTGTATGTTCAATTCATTAGGTATGTACCAAGTTAAAGATATGAATGTATATCTTGAGCCTCTTATCAACGAGTTACTAGATTTATGGAGGGGCATCACTATGTATGATATCTCTAAACCATTAGAGGATCCAAAAAGGGAATTTGAATTCCATGCTATGCTTGTATGGACAATTCACGATGCCCCAGGGATAACACATTTATGTGGTATGTTATAATGTTACATTGCACTTTAACATTGTTGAATTTTGTGAAATTCATCTCATGCATGTTTTATAAATAATCCCTTCATTGCACATACTTCAAATAATTAATATATAAATTCCTCCATCTCTTGTAGGTCTTCAAACAAAGGGTAAATTTGCATGTCCAGTTTATGGTCCTAAGATGAAATCTCATTGTTAGTGAAGTTTACGAAAGGAAGTGTTTGATGAGTATAGACACTTCCTCTCTAAGAACCATAGGTATAAGACTACTGAAAAATATCTTTTCAATGGGAAAGAAGATACTAGATTAAAACCTTGAAGAATGACACCTCGTCTATGGAAGCTGCAATATAATAGATCAAATCATGACAGTATGGATCAATTCATCTATTTATCATATACATAAAATGTTTGGAATATTTTATATATTTTTATTGCATTTTGATCACTTTACTAATTCTCAAGTATTGTTGTAATATCTTTAATTATGCGTCATATCAGAGGTCGTGATTAATTCATGAATAATGAGGTGGTTCCATGAGGAATGACAAATTATCTCAAGCAATTCAGTAGACTCCCCTATTATGAGCATCTAGAAATTATTCATTTATTTTATACAATACACATCGGGAATAATGTAACATAAATGTTATGACAAATATTAGATGGAAGGAGTGACAGAAAACAAATGTCAAGATTTGTGGTGACATTAAGGAAGCCAATCATGCAATGCAAAGTGTGATTCATTTAGATGGAAATGGAGACCAAAATATAAGCGCCCTTCCATGGTTATTGATAGAGGATCAAAGCAAGGATGTAAAAGAGTTTATTGGAAAAAATAAATTTCCCACTAAATCTTCTTCGAACATAAAGAATATCATAATAAAGAAAGGTGAATTAAGTGGGGTAATAACTCATGATTGGCATACCTTCATTAAGGTAATTATTTTGGTTAATATATTTATATATTGGTGAAACATCTCAGTTAGTGTTTTTTTGTCTACTTTGTGAGTGCCTAATGATGCTTTTTTTTGTTACAGTATGTTCTACCTCTTTCTCTCCCAGACAACTTTGACAGGAGTGTCAAACAAGTTATATATGAGCTTGGGAAATACATGAGGTAAATGGCGATTTCAGTGGAAAGTGTAACTTGTTCAATCCATTGTACAACGTCCTTATATTTGACAGCATGCTTTTTACTTGTAATTCATATTATATACTATTTTGTTGTTGAAACTTGTGATTTTCTTATATCACTTGTAGATGGTTTTCATCTAAAGATATCAATAAAGAAGATGTAAAGTATTGGATGATACAAATTCCTCGTCTAATATGTGAAATTCAAAAGCATTTACCTCCGACATATTTCAATGTACAAGAATACTACCTCATACACAAAATTGAGGAGATTGAAATGTGTGGGCATGTACACACAAGGTCAATGTGGATGGTTGAGAAGCACTTGAAATCGTTGAAGGCTTTGGTTATAAAAAGGGCACATCCTAAGGGTTCAATGGTAGAGGGATATCTGGTATATCAATCCATGATTTATATTACTCAATATCTTCCTAAAATAGTTGCAACTATTAACGTGGATTGCATTTGGGATCTCAACTCCATCAACAAATTTGAAGGGGAGCACTTACTAAGAAAAGGTAGAATGAGGAAAGTGAGTTGTAAGTAGAAATTGGAGATTTATAATACATTTGTCTTTTTGTTTTTATATATGTTGTACTTATTTAAATTTTAGTCTTCCTACATAATCCATTACTAATATGAAGGTATACCATGGTAACTAATTATATGTAAATTGTTTTATTTTAATATAGTTGCTTCAGAGTGGGATGCTATACATTTATACATTGCAAACAATATTGTTGATTGAATGAAGGTATGGATTAAATGATGTATAGAATGTAATCATGGTAGGTTAACATGGAAAGGTGTGTCTACATTGGTCAAAGAAGTTGAACGTGAAGGAGATGCCAATCTTACACGGGAGGAAATTGATTTAGCACATGGTTTAAAAGATAAACATGCAAGCAAATACCGATATGTTGCAGCTGCAACTGTTCTCCCCAAATTTTTCAAAATTTGGACCCCCCTTTTATGACTTTAATACTTCATTGAATCGTTTGAAGCCTTGGACCTTTTGGTCGTGCTTTATTTTTGGATGATTTTCGAGGATTGACCCTCGGCCTGTTTTCAAAAGTTGCTCGGGTTTGGAATTGTTGTTTTAACCGTTGTTGAATTTCAGAGTTAGCTTTTTATGTGTTGATCGGAGCATCTCTTATTTTGATCGGAAGCTATAGCCGTTTTAGCTTCCGCCATTGCGGCTCCCAAACCTTCTAGCTTTCTGAAGTCTAAAGCGCTCCGCCCTCCGATGCTAGTCGCATGTCTGTAATCTTTTTTGCTTCTGCCGTTGCGGCTCCCAAAGCAACTAAGCACCCGAAGTCAAAAAAACTCCACCAGCTGATGCGTTAGTCCTTTAATTGCTTGCCCGTAGTCATTTCTTTTCCGCCGTTGCGGCTGTGCAAAGCTTTCGTCTTCCGATGTCAAAACTCTTCCGGCTTCTGATTTAGAACTATCCCGCTCGAGGCTTAGTCAGAACTCTTCCGATTCCGATGTGTTTGAGGTGTTTCGCAGTGCCCGTCACTTTTAAGACCCGCTTAGACAGTGGTGAATGAAGCTACCCTTCCGATGTAAGTATTTTATGCCGCCGATGAGTTTTTCGTTTTTGTCATGGATTGATGTCTGTCAAGCCTGTAGGTGGACGAGGTAGTGGTGTCGGCATCTGTTAAAATTATCAGATCAAGTGGTGCACCTGGCCATTTCATGTGGATTAGCCGTTTTAGTTGGTTTAATTTGACGTTTGTTTTAGAATGCAATACCGGTGAATGATGCACCTTGGTTAAATGCAGGAAGATCCAAAAGACTGTTTGTATTACCACGGCATGGAAAGTGCAGATTGGAGACATGATCTCAAAGGGCGCGGGCAGAGTAAAAGACAAAGCTAAAAGCAACAAAAACGCAACTCTGAAAGGCCCATTAGTTACCCAGTCGATCATGAGCATGCACAGAAAAGACGAAAAGAGGGATATGAAACGTCTTAATAACCGAAAAGTCACCCATTTAGGGGGAACCCAAGTGGTCTACTGATTTTGGGGTTTAAATATTTGAAAGTTAGAGGTTACAGGGGATTTTTCCCTGGAAAAACTTGTAACTTAATGCTTGTAAGAGGAACTATTTCGTTTTACAACTAGAGACTGCAAATTTTTCCTGTTGGAGGAAGTGTTGTGTGGAATATGTCAATGTGATTATATGAGCAATGTTGAATGTGAACTATTTCATTTTCAGTTGTGCCTCATTAGCTGTAAGAGAATTCTAATTTCTTGAACCTATGTTCTTGTCTGAATGTTCTTCAGTACCTTTATGACGTCTTTTCCACTATGAGTAATGGAATTTTTAACTATTGATGAGCTATCTTATCATATATACTTTTCTTCATGTTTATATGTTTGGTTATAAGAACAATTATCTGTGATTTTCCTTAACACATGAACAGGGGTGCATTACTCATGAATGAATACCCAGCTCTCTAGAGATAGTTTAGTTAGTATTTATTTTCTTCCATGATTTGGATGCTTGTGAGTTCTAAGACGAGAGGTAAGAACCTGCGCATCACATTGTGACTACTCTTTGCATCTTTATCACCCTGCATTGTTAATTAGGCACTTGTATATCATAATTAAGTCAAAAAATACAAAATACACGGTGGACCGGGCCGCAACTGGTAAAACCTTTGTTTTCTGTTACTTGACCTACGGTAGCCGGACCGCAAACCAGACGGATTCCCTATACCAAACAGTCACGGGCTAATTGGGAACGTTGACTAGGGAGAATCCCTTGCTGTTGTTGCCTACGAATTTCCAGGCCACAACAGTTCTGGCGCTAGAAGGAGGGCCACCAGTGCATGGCTGGCCGAGGAAACCTGTTTTCCCGAGATTATTCCACTGGTAACAGTTCTGAAAGCAGTGGACTTCATAATCCAATTCCGGAAGAAAGGAATACAGAACATCTATATTCTGTTGGCAACGAAGTTGTTAATGATCTGAGAAGACACACCATGGCATATGTAAAAAATATTGGAGGATTGCCAATCATCCCTGAATTGCCCAGAAGAGAATATAAAAAGAAAGATCGTCCTATAGTAGAAGACTCAGTGCTGGTTGGGGACTGGGAAGAACTTGTAGAAACAGCCTTACAAGAAGTTGTGCTACCTTTGAATCAAGAAGGTCCAAGAACTCCTCACAGTTCTCCTGCTCCCACTCCTACTTGCTCACCTCCTCACTCTCCACCCAGACTCATGGCAGGAGTAAATGCTAATCCACCACCCAATCCACCAAATCCACCACCTGCCTAGAGAGCCAGATCACCTTTAAATCTAATGCCTCCGCTACATGATTTACCTCAATCCTTTGAAAAGATGCTGCCCAAATTCGACCCAAATGAGAAGATACTAGTAGATGATCACCTGCAAAGTTTTTACTTGGCGATAGAAGGGTTGAGGGTTGGGGAGTATGAGAATGTAGTTTGCAGACTATTTCCACATACCCTTAAAGGAGCTGTAGCATCATGGTATTTTGGGTTTCTTGCTAACTCTATCCCTGATTGGGATACCTTCGAGAGAATTTTCAGAAGCAAGTATGTGATTCAAAAGACTCATGCAGCCCTCATGAAAGGACTATGCACCTTGACGAAAGAGAGAAAGGAGAAGGTGCACAGTTTTACTCAAAGATTTGCAGCATACCTCAAGAATTTTTCTGACGCTGACAAACCTTTGGACAAGGTCCTGATTGAGTATTATACCTCAACTTTAGGCCCTGATTTGGCCATGTTTGCCAAAGGTAGGGCCAAGCCTACTTTGACGGAAACCTATGAAGAGGCGGAAATAGTGGAAGCTGAAAGAGAAAGTATCGAAGATTATCCCGAACAGTCAGGAGAGAAAGGTGGGGGAAGGAAAGCCTTATTGTTTACTAATCCTAAGGAAGATAAATCACCAGATTATGTAAGTATGTCCAAAATGATGCAGAAGCTTTCTAATAAAATCATAGACTTGGAGAAAGAAAAGGAAGCACAAAAGTTCTATAAGCCCTATTATAAGAAAAGAGAGGATAACAATCAGTCTCAACCTCCTCCGCACAATTCTGCATCTATGAATTTAACAGAGGTAGGCATGGACAATTTTTGCACTTTTCACCAACAACCACACTCTGAAAAGAATTGTCCTCAATGGATAAACTCGGTGACGTTGGTCATGAATCAACTGTTGGATTCTAGATTAATATAAGAGGGAGATGAATAAAGAAAAGAGAATACTACTTCAACGAAAGAACAAGAAGAGAAAACCATGGTTTTGTGGGATTCTGTTTCGTTATTTGATGCTGAAGAGGAAAATAATCAAGGGTACAAGGACGTCATGGAAACCAACGTAGCAACAAGAAACCAAGGGTCGGTTAAACAAGACAGTCTCATACTCCCAAAGATTAAGAGGCTTCAAAGAAATGTTAAGAAATTTCAAAATAAATCCTTAGCTGATAAAATTCCAGAATTCACTATTACCAACCAAGATCCTAAGCAGAATAATACGTTGGCCAAGCCAAATGAAGAAAAGATGAATGCTGATAAACCTCATCCCATTGAACAGTAGATGGATTATGACGTTGTGGAGGATTTAAAGAAGGTAAAAGCGAATGTTTCACTATTTGAAATGTGTAAAGTGCCGCAGCAAAAAGAAAGACTATTGAAAGCACTTGAAGCATCGGATGAGAGGTTGCCCATTGACAATCGTCCTGCAGAAGAAGAAGAAATCGGAGAAACTAGCATTGTAGGTAAGTCTAAGAGCAAACATCCACCTTTTCTCCTCACGTTTCAAATTTTTAATCACAACGTACATAATTTCCTGGTAGACTCAGGGGCGTCGGTCAATGTCATGCCAATATCAGTCTGTAAAAGGATAAATGGGCAGCCTAAGCCATCCACTTGGAGAGTTGTCCAGTTGGACAGGACGGATGTAAAGGTAATGGGTGAGATGGAGGATGTCCTGATCCGCCTGTCATCAAATGATAAAGTGTACCAAGTCATTAATACCGTGGTGGCTGATATCCCAGACGCTTACGACCTTGTCCTGAGCAGAGATTGGTTGGCCAAACTACATGGATATTTTTCCTCGGATTGGTCGCATCTGTGGCTGCCATATAAAGGAAGCCCGAACCAAATTAAAGTTTTAAGGGAGCCTCACATGAAATACAATGTTACTCAACTGGATGAGAAGAATGAACCAGTGGATTCTGTATTGGGAAACTATTTTATTGAGTTGGAACCAAGAAATTACCAAGCAGAAGCAGCCAGCAACACATCAGACACTCAGCCTGATCTCCTTCGATTCTCATAGGCTGATGAAATCGACTGTAAAATAGTAGACTTAGCAGTAGGAATAGATTCACATTCATTAGTTAGTGATTTTTGGACTTTGTTTTTTGATGGCTCTAAGACCTTAGAAGGGTCAAGGGCCGACTGTGTCCTGATCAACCCCCAGAAGAATAAACATTTTCTTTCATGTAGATTAGAGTTTGAATGTACGAATAATATAGCTGAGTATGGAGCGCTAGTGCAGGGCTTAAGGAAAGCGATTGAATTAAAGGTAAGTAATCTAAAAGTTTTTGGAGACTCTGAAATTATTGTGAAACAAATCCGGAATCAAATACATTGTGTTTCCCCTCACTTGAAGGCTTACCAAAATGAGGTATGGGACCTACTTAAATGTTTTAATGCATTCAATATTATCTCAATTCCAAGACTTAAAAATGCAGCAGCTGACCTGTTGGCCACATTAGCCGCTAGGTTGGTACCTACTAATAATCGATGCTCTGTTGAATTGCTTTTTAGGCCCTCAATACCTGATATGATTACCAACCTACGAGTGTTCGATGATGACCAGCAGATTATTGAATGTTTAACAAATGACGAGGTATTTAAAGGAGCAGTTATAGATGATGAAGAACATCAGGCCGAGGTGAAGTATCATAATTTCATCCCTAAAGGAGTCAGAACGTTAGAAAGAATGTTCGATTTAAATGAGAAGTTCAGAAGACCGGCCAACATGAAGACTCACAGCTCATCTTTATAGTTTGAGCTGATAAATTTAGGGACTGAGACAAATCCTAAATTTGTGAATCTTGGCAAATGTTGTTCACCAGCAGAAAGAGATAAGTTCGTCAGTCTGTTTAAACAATATAGAGATGTTTTCTCCTGGACATACGACACCAGCATCATCAAACATGTTGTCCCCATCAAAGCCGATGTCAAGCCGTATCAGCAACCTTTAAGAAAGATGCATCCAAAATTGGAACCGCTGATTCAGAGTGAAGTGAAGAAATTATTGGATACTAGAATCATTTTTAAGGTCAGACACTCTGAGTGGGTATCAAATCTGGTACCAGTGAGAAAAAAATATGGAGAAATCAGCCTATGCGTGGATTTCATAAATTTAAACCGCGCTTCAGATAAAGATAACTATCCTGTGCCACCCATGGAGCAATTGCTACAAATGGTCTCAGGTTCTGAATTGTTTTCGTTATTAGACGGTTTCTCTGGCTACAATCAAGTATTAGTAGCCGAAGAAGACAGATTGAAGACAATGTTTAGGACCAAATGGGGAACCTTTGCCTACAGAAGGATGCCCTTTGGGCTTATAAATGCTGGAGCAATGTTTCAGAGGGCTATGGACATAGCTTTCCACGGATTGATTGGCCGTAGTGCTGTAGTGTACCTTGATGATATTACGATATTCTCAAAGAAGAGAGAAGAGCACGCATTTCATTTAAGGCAGATTTTTGAACGCTGTCGAAAATATGGCATCTCGCTCAATCCCAAAAAGTGTGTGTTCGCTGCCACGGAGGGCAAATTGTTGGGTCATATAGTTTCAAAGAAAGGAATATCTATAGATCCAGAAAGAATTAAGGGCATTGAACAGATCCCGTTACCCCATAATAAAAAAGGGATGCAATCATTCATGGGAACTATAAACTTCGTGTGAAGATTTGTGCCTGATTTCGTTCAGATCGTCAAGCCGCTGCAACAGATGGTGAAGCAAAATGCACAATTCAAATGGACTTAGATTGAGAAGAATGCATTCAGCAAAATTAAAACTGCTGTTGCACATGCACCCTCCCTGAAAATCCCAAATTTCGATACAGAATTTATTCTGTATACCTTTGCATCCGATGATTCGCTAGCAGCTGTGCTTACGCAAAAGGAAGATGGAGGGGATGAATTCTCAATATATTTCATGAGCACTGGTCTACAAGGGGCTGAATTAAATTACCTAGCCATTGATAAACAAGCTTACGCAGTATTTAAAGCAGTAAAGCAATTCAGGCCTTATATCTTAAAAAATCAAACCAATGTGATCGTCCCCTACCCAGCTGTAAGGTCCCTTCTTGTGCAGAAGGAGTTAGGAAAAAGAAGGGGCAACTGGGTAACAGCTCTTCAAGAGTACGACCTTGAATTCAAGCCAGCCTCTATAGTTAAAGGACAAGGGTTGTGCAAACTGATGACTGANGCCTCATTAACTGTAAGAGAGTTCTAATTTCTTGAACCTATGTTCTTGTCTGGATGTTCTTCAACACCTTTATGACGTCTTTTCCACTATGAGTAATGGAATTTTTAACTGTTGATGAGCTATCTTATCATATATACTTTTCTTCATGTTTATATGTTTGGTTAT
>LPNX011046189.1:125231-318859 GCA_001517045.1 Pseudotsuga menziesii
CCTCTTTGCATCTTTATCACCCTGCATTGTTAATTAGGCACTTGCATATCATACTTAAGTCAAAAAATACAAAATACACGGTGGACTGGGCTGCAACCGGTAAAACCTTTGTTTTCTGTTACTTGACCTACGGTATCCGGACCGCAAACCGGACGGATTCCCTATACCAAACAGTCATGGGCTAATTGGGAATGTTGATTGGGGAGAATCCCTTGCTGTTGTTGCCTGCGAATTTCCAGGCCTCAACACGATACTAATTAGTTTTTTTTAATATTATATTGAAGTTAATTTTTTTTCTTAATTTGCATAATTTCCAAGTATAAATATGTTTATCAATTGACAATACAAATTTTTTAGCTGTTTGGCATATTGTAGGTGAAACACCACAAGGCTATGTGGTGTAATGGTTGCAAATTTCGCATCAAGAAGTTGGATGAAAAGAGGAAAACTTTTGACAATGGGATAACTGTAGTATTTGAGGTTGCTAATGTTTCTCATAGAAGAGATAGACATTCATAAGTCTTTGAAAATCGATATTATGGGTATTTGGAAGATATATTTGTATGTGAATTTGAATCCTTCAAGTAGTTCTATTCGACATCAAATGGTACAGGTTGCGAGTGAATGAGTGTGATCATTATAGAACTATTATTGAGCATGCTAACGAATTTACCATGGTTAATACAAGGATAAGAGCCCTACACTTTTCTTTGCCAATGCGAACATGTATTTTACTCAACAGTTTTAGGTAGAGGGGGTTGGTCATATGTTGTTAGATATGATCCAAGAGGAAGGACGATAAAGTATAATGTATCGAAAGAAGAGGATATTGAAGAAGAAGATGATGTAGAGGAGAAATTAGTTCATGTCTCAGATGAAGACATCCAATACGTTCAAGGATACATTTGAGATGTAGATGATATCGATGATGTGTTAGACAAAGGAACTAGGCAAAGAAGTCGAACCAAATCTAGGAGACAATGTTCCTAATGATGATATAGACGATGATATGATTAAAAATGACGACATTAATGATGACATTGATATGGCCAATCCTTTCAACATCAATTATGAACCCAATTATTCATATGATGACTTGGATGAGGAAGAATATTAATGATATCAACATATTCATTTTTCATACAACAATCCAAGTTTTACTTTGGATTGCATTTTGTGAAAGTTTTGTAAAGTGGGGAAACATACTAAAGTAGGATATTTGTCAGACATGATGCAAGGTTGTATAGGTTAGGTATTTATCTAACAATGTCTCATTAATGATTAAAAAATATTCCCAAATTTGAATCATTCAATTTGGCCTTGTAACGAAGGTTGGGCATGCATTTCTGTGAAACATGCCAAAATTGCCTTGCTTTACTTAAACAGACTCCCATGATTCATTTATTGGTGAATTTAAATGATTCAAATTGTATATTGTTTATTTAATGTTTTAACACACTTTTACCTTATTATGTGTACTTTTATCCTTAGATAATTATGCTTCATATTTTTTACAACATCCCAAGTTTTGCTTCAGCTTGCATTATGTGAAAGTCACAGTGTATAGGTAGGAAACATAGATTATGGAACACATTTATTGATTTTTTATATATAAAATTATGATAAATTATATGTATGTTTTAATTGAGGAATGTAATATCTCTTCTAATTTAAATTATATTATTTTAATGTTGAGAAAGGACGTTGATTCTCACTTGATTTCCCCCCCAATTGTTGTTTTCTCTTTGCTCTCTATATTTTCTTATACAAATATTGTCATGGTATTTTAAATTTGTTCTACTATCGTAAATTTGTCCTTATGATGCACTAAGCATATTATTAATTTGTTCTATTATGGAAAAATGACTTACTTTGTATTTTAAGTATAGAATTATTACACCCGGATGCGGGTGTCAGCTTGTCCCATCGACAACGCATAACATTTCGATCTAGGAGTCGACTGTGTGGCAGTACACATGCTTGGGACATTAACTCCCTACCTCCTCCCCCTATAAATTCATCGAGGGTGGGTGAGTACGTCACTTCCAGAGCGGGATGAGAGCCAAACTTGTTCCATAACCATTAATCCTAGTTTTAATGGCGGTTGGTTTCGATTGTGTGGTGTTATCGGCCAAAATGACACTTCTCCATCCGAGTGTTGACATTCATCATGTTGGTACACAAAAGGACAATTTGGATTGAAGTGGCCAAAACACTATAGATGTGCATGATCTTTGATGCATTATCCTCAAACTAGCCTTATATATTTTTATTTTGAGTTTTGGGTTGCATATGTGACTATGTGCATTGCAACTCACGTGTCATACGCGAGTATGTGCATTGCAACCTGTGTATACCTTGCATATGCGAGTTCCCTTTGAGAAACACGCGTATCATACATGACTTGCCTATATTAATACTTGTGTATACCTTAATTCGACCTTAAAAAATATAAATCACGATTAGAGGAGATTAGTTGGGCTCTAATCCATAACTATCCCAACTGTCTCAACCATCTTAACCTTCGAAACCTCTCTATTTCCTAGAGTATAAATAGAGGCCTTGGGATGGGGCTAATCAATCAATTTTTGGAGAGAAAAGTTATGCTAGTGGTATACCTTCAGAGTCTTGGAGCAATAGAACTCAGAGTCCTATTCACCTTTTGTTAATAAAGAGAATTCTTCTTCCAAGAAGCTGGGTTGTATTCTTACCTATTCACCTTTTGTTAATAAAGAGAATTCTTCTTCCAATCTTGTATTGTGCTTGTCTCATGTATATTGGTTTAATGAATATGTTCAATGATGTTATTAACATGCTTTTCATCTAACCTCTGATTTATATATATGAGATATTTCTTGAAGAATTGGCTCTTTGTAGGTGAAGAGAAACATCCCTAGAAGCTTTGGAGAGGATTGGAGTGAGAGAAGACTAAGCTTGGATCAACCGTCATAAACCGGGTAAGCCAAGATATCTTCCTATTCTCATTCCAATTTCTATAAAATCTGATTGTCTGCAAGTCTAATAGTAAGTTGGTAACCCTAGACCCTAGGTTACAAGGGTGAAATCTCCTGTACAACAGAACTGGCGACTCCGCTGGGGAGCTCAACCTACTGTGGGTTTATCCTGTAGGTTCTTTACTAGTCTTTGTTCTGATTCTAAGTGTGGTCTTTTTATCTTGATTTTTATTTTCTTTGTAGTGTTCCCAGAATCCTTTACTATTCTTTTTTTGAAAAAAAATTAGTTGTATATGCGGGTTGCTGTTATACATAGTCTTGCATATCACCTTGTATATGCGGGTTTCTCTATAAGACAACCGCATATGGTACGCGGGTTTCCTGCATACACAGTCATGTATATCCTGTAGCAGCATAAAATTTGGGTAGGGTTTGCTTGTCCTTGTCTTGTTTGATTTTTTGCTTACTTGGGGGTTTTCTGTTGTTGGCATGACTCTGTGAGTCTAAAGTCTTGTATGTCACACCTTTTGTTTGTTTTCAAGCCTTTGAGCTTTCTTTGTTTGAATTTTCTTTCATCTAGTGATTTGAAGTTGGTCCTCCTGCTTGGTTGATAAGTTCAGTGCTTTGTGTCTAAGTCAGTGATTAGGGCTTTAGATACTTTATACTCTATTCTACATTTCGTAGTGGCAGTTTGGCATTTGTTCTTTTGTGAATCTAGTGGACTTTTCGAGTTCAATATTTTCTCTAGGTTAGGTTTTTTCCGAGTCTTCTTCTTGATTGGTTGAAGTTGGTTATTTTTTGTCCTTTTTACTTCATTTTACTTAGTATATGATCTGATTATTCAAAATTGCTCAAAGAACTTGCATTTAGTTGTATTATAGTTTTTGAAGAATTTGAAAAAGTGAAGAAAAAACACTTTATACTTTTGCATTTAGTTGCATTTAGTCGTTTTCTTTTCAGTATTTTTCAAGTGAAATTTCAAAAATTATAAAAGAAGTCTTAGTGTTCTTGCACTTAGTTTCAATTTCATTAGCTTATATTTGATAAAAGAAAATAAATTTGGTTTAAGTAGTTGCAATTTGCTTTGGAATTTTCTTTATACATCATTTTACTTTTTCTTATCGAGTCAGTAACATCACAATATTTCACACCATCTACCTTCTAACTAAGAACAACCCTTAAAATGAATGATATAATTTAAAAATTATTAGTAAGTTTGATTTTATAGGCTCATACTCCAACTAACTTATGCTAGACTTGTGGAATAGGGAGTTTAAAATCTCCACAAGTGTTTAAATTCAAGCGTAGTTGGCCAATCAATAGGTAAACCCTCTTTTATGTTGATTGTATCTGGGAAGCTCCTCTCAAACGAGAGTTAAGAACGAGGTCACGTGGAGGCTTGGACTGAGGAGATAACCCTCCAATTCCTTGTCAAAGTGTAGACCAAGGTTTTTGCGCATCTGGGGGCTTCTGTCAATACCCCCCTCCTAGCCCCGTGTGGTGCCTGGTGTTGACAGGGTTTCAGGATTTGCTACCTTGCCCATGCATACGAACTAGGCTTGCGACTGTCCCCCCAGACTATCAATATAGTTGAGGTAGCCTTTAGTCTCTTTGAAATCTAGGGTTCATAGCTAGGTACACTGAAAGACTATTTCTGGTTGACCTTGGATGGGCTTGGAAGGTAACCTTGGTAGAAGGTGTGTGAGGGCGGTGGGTGATTCCTCCGCTTGTGCTTAAGAACATCTACAAGGATGCCAAGTAACTGTCTCTCAGCTTTCTTTTGGAAAGCATATCTTTACCCCTTATGTCTACTATGACTTTAGGAAATTTTGTAGTGATTACTGTGTGGTTTGTTTATGTTTAGTTGACCTTAGGGTGTGTGAATTTTATTGAGTCAAATTTTCAATCATGGAGGACCAACCTCTCAGAAGGTCAAGAAGGTTGAAAAACCTTCCTCCGTTTACTATGGTGGATCCTCCATCGCCCCCTCAAAGGTGGATATTAGACACAGATGGTTCCTTTGAACCGGTAGGAATTAGTGAAGTTCTGGGTGAGCCAAAACTTAGGACAAACCAAGTTGATATAACAACAGTAGAGATAGAAGACTTGCAGGCTGACAAGTTTGCAAGAAACTTTAATTCACCTCTTACTGACCTAAATGATCATGTGATCGTCTAGGTTCGTCCTTTCAATTCACCTACGATTGGTGTTCCTGTGAGCAGACTAATGTCTAGTGCAAGAGAAAGTCCTTCTACCCCCATCTTAGCTATTCTAGCTAAAGGAGTGCCACCTCCCCCGATTGGTACTCCTAGAACAAGTATACCTGCTACTCCCTTAACTCCAGCTAGTCGGTTGGTTCAACCGTCGGCTTCCACAAATGTGGCAGACACTTCTGGTGGGGTGGTCACTGGGATTCCTAGTGTACCTTCTGCTTCACCTTATTTTGCACACACTGCTCAGAGTAGTCCTATTGTATCCTCTTCATTTGTCCATGGTTTTCCTTGGAATGGAGGGCATATTCCCCTATCCACTCCATATGTAGGCCCCACACCTGCTTATGTAGGGGTGCAGTTTGGAAACACTAACCCTTATGGTCAGGGTTTTCAAATGCCTGTTTGGGATCCTTTCAGGAGCTCTCCTTTCTCTCTTTTTAGCAGAGGGATACCTGCTCTTGTTTTCCAAACTCCAGTTTCAACTGGAGTAGCTCAAACCACATACACTACACCACATATGAATAATCCACTTGCTTATGGGTGGAATCCTTTTCAAATTAGTCCGACTACTTCGCAACCGGTAGCTGGGGGAAACCCTGCCTTTACATTTGGGAACCAGGGGGAAAGTCTTTCTACTTCCCAAGCTGGTACTTTTCAAGCTCTGGTTAGGCCCAAGCTTCCTTTCCTAGCAAATTTAAATTTGCAAGATTTGTCCAAGTTAATGAATGACTCGGTGAGACATGATGCCACCTGGCCACCTATCCCTACCAAGTTACCCTCAAATATTCCAAAATTCGAAGGAAAAGTTGGTGAAGACCTTGGAGCTCATATCACCACCTTTCACTTATGGTGCTCTTCCAACTCATTGAATGATGACATCGTTCGATTGAGATTTTTCCAAAGAAATCTGACTAGTTCCGCGTTAAAGTGGTACATTGAACTACCCTCTGCTGCGTTTGGTAGTTTTTGGGACTTATCTAATGTGTTCCTTAACCATTTCCAACTTCTTGTCCAGTATGATGCCGACACAGACCTATTGTCCACCTTTCAGCAAGACAAAGCCACTCACATTTCGGATTACATCCAAGAGTGGCGAAGGCGGAAGAGGATCATTAAGGCCACTATTCCTCCCGAGCTTTTATTAGAATGGTTCCTTAAGTCCTTATTGCCGTATATATCTAAGGATGTATCCACTTCGAGAGTAACTAATGAGGAAGAGGCTATCCTCAGGGCCCAACAAATGGATATGATATACTCTCAGTCAGGGATTCTATATGAAATCATCCTTGATGCACCGAGGCCAACACATAGTGTCGAGAAACCTAAGCCTGGACCCCATGCCGATGGTGTGGTTGGTTTAGTTAAATCTCCCACTGCAGAATATTTGGCAAAAAAAATCCATGAGTTGTCCGTTAAACAGTCTATAGTGGAGGCAGCAAAGGCTTCCCCCTCATCCCAAAATGCAAACATTTTTGCTTAATCCTCCCAAAAGGGAAATCAATAGCCTGGTGGGAAAATGAAAAAGGGGAAGAAAAGTGAGGGAAACCAAAACAAGCCAAAACCCACAAATAATGCTGACAGGGGCAAAAAAGAGAAGAAGAAGGTGAAATTCCCCTGTAAGTTGTGCCACAAAGATCACTTGACCCATCAATGTCCCCTTATAGATCAAGCTCAGAAGTTGCTAAAACATCAACAACCAACTGTCCTGAAGTATCCTTTTCCCCAAGGACAGAATTCAGCTTCAGCTTCAATGTAGTAGGGGGCATTGTTAATGCCCCTGACCTAAACTATATCAACATGGTTTAATCCCAGACCTTGCTCCAGACTAGAAACAAGAACTATGAGACGGAGACTCCTGAGAAGGGTAAGTCTATAGGTGAAACTTCAAACCCTCTCACAATTGAAAAACCTGTTGAAACTATGCCTAGGATACCAAAAAGTGTCTTCAAGAAAGCATTACACAATCCTAATCATTAGAGAGAATTTGAGGTCAAAAATGAGTAATTTGACCTCAAATTCTCTCTAGGTATGCAGCCAATTACTCTGTAGTTGAAGATTTAGCCCAAAACCCTTGTGCAATGTCAGCTTTGGAGGTGTTACAGAGTTGTCCCTCTTAGTGAGATGCACTCTTAGTTTCCTTAGGTAATATAGATTCATCAATCCTCACGGCGAAGTTTAATTTGTCAGATGTCAAAATTCGCCTGCCGTATCATGTGGCCTTATCAATAGATGTCATCCATGGCGTAAAAACCATTGGAAGGTCAGTTATTGACAAGGGTGCTTCTACATGTGTCATGTCCTTGTCTTGCTGGAAGGGTATTGGATATCTAGAGCTAGTTCCATCGAACACCCTACTTACTGCTTTCGGCGGAAGGTCATTTTGTCCACATGGTATCCTACCAGTTTTAGAGATAAAGTTGGTAGGAAAGGCAGTGTCTGTTGAAGTAGAGGTAATTGATGCATCGTTGGATTACAACTTTCTTATGGGGAGAAGTTACACTTATGCCATGTATTCTATTGCATCGGCCTTTCTTCGGGTGGTAGTGTTTCCACACGAAGGGAAGTTGGTTACAGTTGACCAACTTAGTTTCACTTGGAAAGGCCGCATGGAAACTAATGAGTCCATCGTGCCATTGGTTGATCAGGTAAAACCTGTTTAAGAGAGATTAGGTGTTGGAATGTATTCATCATTAATGGGCACATTCGATATCCCAACCCCGATTAACTAAATAGGTCCTACTAGTGTAGGGAAGTCTATTGCAACGGTTGGCGATAGAACGAATCCTTGGGTTCTTCCTTCCCGTCATGAGCCTGAAGTGCCCTTATTGGCAGTGGAAGGAGCTTATCAAGCTATCATTAACACCAATGTTGATCCTGTTTCGGTTCCTCCTACAGTCTCAGAGGAGCCAGAAGAAGCCTATCTGCTTGCTTGGGCAAAGAACTCTTTGTATACTGATGATTGCTTAGATATGGTTTTGCCTTCAGACGAATCCATTTTGGAAGCTATGAGTAGGCAAGATAAGATCTGCGATGATATTCATCATAGATCCTACTTTCTTCCAGAGTTAAGCAGGATTGAAAATCAAGAGTTCCATGTGAGACTAGTAGGCGATGATGATATACCAATCAATCCCTTACCAAGGGAGGGAATATTTGCCAAAGGGAATATGGAAAATATTTCCATTACTATTCCTATCAACATCTCTACGAACCCCAACGTTGTGGAAAATGTATATATTGGTGCAAACTGCTCTCCGAAGGAGATTGCTATCTATACGACCTTGTTTAAGGAGTTTCGCGACGTGTTTTCCTGGTCATATGAGGAGATGCCAGGCATAGATCCATCGATTGTCAAACATGAAATCTGAACATATTCTGATGCCAAACTAGTTTGACAAAAACTTAGACCTGTCAATCTGTGTAAAGCAACAGCTGTTAAGGCTCAAGTTGAAAAGGTACTGAAAGTTGATTTTATTTACCTGATTGCTTTGATGGAATGGGTATCCAACCCTGTTCTTGTCAATAAGAAGCAAGGAACGATACGTGTCTGTATAGACTTTCGTGATTTAAACAAAGCATGTCCTAGGGATAACTACGCCATACCATTCATAGATCAAATCATTGATGCTTGTGTAAGGAGTGAAGTCTTTTTGTTTATAGATGGTTTCTCTGGGTATAATCAGATTTAAATCAAGTCGGAAGACCAACATAAAACGGATTTCATCTGTCCTTGGGGTACATTTGCATACAAGAAAATGCCTTTTGGATTATAAAATGTAGGGGCTACCTTTCATCGGGCAATGAATTTTTACTTTCATTACATCAAGTCTATTGTTGAACCCTACCTAGATGATCTTCCAGCACATTCTCATAAGAGGATCAATCACCTAGTTCACTTGCGTTTAATTTTTGAACGATGCAGGGATTACAAAATACACTTGAATCCCCACAAGTGTGTTTTCTGTGTCGATTTGGGTAGGCTGCTCAGGTTCATTGTTTCTAACAAAGGTATTTAGGTGGATCCTTTGAATGTTGAGGCCATTGTAAATCTTCCTCCTCATCATTCCATTAGGAAACTTCAGAGCCTACAAGGGAAGTCTAACTTTCTTCGACATTCTATCATGAATTATGCCAAGATCACTAAAGGTTTCATGTGCCTGTTGAAGTAGGACACCCCATTTGTATGGGATGAAACTGCACAACTTGCATTCGAGGCATTAAAGAAAGCCTTGTTGTCGGCACCTTCATTGTGTCTGCCAGATTACTCTCGTGATTTTATATTGTATCTGTCCACATCCGAGTCGACCATAAGGGTAGTGCCAGTCCAGGAATATGATGAGCTCCAAGAGCATGTTGTCTACTATCTTATCCATGCTTTATCTGGCCTTGAACTTAGGTACTCCCATGTTGAAAAGTTGGCCTTAGCAGCTATGTATGTCATTCAGAGGTTACGTCACTATATATTATTGAGGACTACAGTAGTAGTGGCAGATGCCAATCATTTCCAATACGTTTTGTCCCGATGCATAGTTGGAGGCAAATTCAACAAATGGATAGTCATTCTCTAGGAGTTTGACTTAGATTTTCAATCTACCAAATCCAAAAAAATCCTTGGTTTTTGCAGAACTCATTTCAAAATTTCTAGTTGAAGAAGACTCATTCCTAGATGAGCACATTTTCTTGATTTCCACCTCTAACCATTGGTATGGAGATATACTTGTCAATCTATAGACTCTGAAGTCTCCCACAACCTTTTCGCGGGAAGAACGACGCAAATTACACTCACATGCTAAAAAAATACCTCATTATTGGAGATACTTTATATCGTAAAGGGGTAGACTCTATTTTGCGTCGGTGCCTCACCCACGAAGAGGTTGAGATTGTCCTAAATGATTCCCATAGTGGATCATGTGGGGGTCATTTATATGGGTTAGCAACGACCCAGATCTTACGTGCCAGTTATTTCTATCCCACGATATTTAAAGATTGTGTGGAAGCCGTGAAGTGTTGTCATCCTTGTCAGCTTTACACCAGAAAGATGCAGTCACATCCTGCTCCATTATTTCCTGTCATTTCAGTGGGACCCTTCACCAAGTGGGGGATAGATTACATGACGTGCAACCTAGTTTCAGCCGAGGGGCACAAATACATCATTATTGTTGTGGATTACTTCACGAAGTGGGCAGAGGCAATTCCCACCTATAAGGTTGACGGGAAAATTGCAACTTTTTTTGTTTTTAACCAAATTATCACACATTTTGGTATTCCTAAAGAGATTGTCACTGACCATGGCATTCACTTCCAAAATAGCATGATGATCGAATTGGCTACTATGCTAGGGTTTAAACAAGAACATTCGTCTTCTTTTTACTCGTAAGCGAATGGTCAAGTCGAGGTAGTCAATAAGACCTTGAAGACTATTCTCAAGCATACTATCAACACAACATAGTCAAATTGGCACATCATGCTGTATCCTACACTTTGGGCTTATCGAACCAATGTAAAAACTACCACGGGGTTCTCTCCTTTCCAACTCATTCACGGGGTGGAAGCAGTAACCCCAGTTGAATGCGAAATCCCGTCTTTAAAAATTTCCATTCATGTGTTACCTGATACGACTGAGCTAGATGGACATTTGTTACACTTAGAACATCTAGATGAGCAACGCAGAGATGCGTTGACTGCAAATGAAGCTCATAAAAACAAGGTGAAAAACCAATATGATAATTTAGTTAAACCTAGGATTTTTTCTGAAGGGGAGCTGGTCTTTCTTTGGGACCAAGACAAATAACCCTTAGGGGCAAGGAAATTTAGGTCTATGTGGTTAGGACCCTATGTCGTTTCAAATTTTTTGAAGAAAGGCGCATATGAATTAATCGATTTCAAGGGGAATAAGTTGCCTGAGCCTAGAAATGGGCTCTACCTGAAGAAGTAATATGCTTAGGATTAGCACTTTTTCTTGTATTTTTATTGTATGTAACTTTATGTACAATAGCTTACCCGTTTGTGTTCTTATACCATATGTTGGTTGTTACGAATGTCTTTCGAGTGGTTCATAGGTTTTGCAGATGGCACTAGTCATCACACTTGCAACCTAGCTTCAGCCGCATGGGTTATTTACTCACCCTCATGATAGCTAGTTGCCTCTGGAGGCGCTTGCCTAGGTCCTGCTACCAATAATGTAGCCAAATACAAGGTCATCATTAATCTTTTATGGGATGTCTTGTCACTTGATATCACCCAACTGGAAGTCAGACTTGACTCTCAGCTGGTGGTTTCCCAGCTCAATCGAGCTTATCAGGTGCGAAACCCTATTTTATTATGTCATTTCATGCAAGTTAGGTTATTGGAAAGAAATTTTGATTTTATCAAATCTAATCATATTCCAAGAAATCAAAATTCATTAACTGATGCATATGCGAATTATATCTTGGATTGGCACTTAACACATATTTCATAAAAATACACAACAGATACATTATAAAACATGTGTAAATAAAATGGCAAATATATATATATATGTGTGTGTGTGTGTGAATATCTGTCCATATAGATAGGTTGAGTTCTTGATCCTCAGATCTAGTCATAACTGTATAAATATACAAAAATGTACAAGAATTGGATCGTAATCCATAAACTGCTAATAGGTCTAATATTGACCACCCTGATCATCCTGACCACCCTGGTCACCCTGATCACCTTGGTCACCTTGGTCATCCTGTTCCCAAGACTCCTCATCTTCCTCAGCTTCCTCAGCTACAGCAGCTTATGCGGTCTCTATGTAAACAATGACCGCCCTGGATACCCTCCTCATAAGGCATATTCAGGTGTGTGGAATACCAACTACTGGTTCCTGCATAATGGTAGGGATCTGCTCAATGTGTAAAGTAGGGACTCTTTGGGTAAGCGTGGCCAACTTCCCCTCAAGAACCTTGATTGAACCATGATCCTCTCATGCCACTGGTCGTACATACATACGAGGATTCCCATTAGGGAGGACTGGTCCAATATTTGCATTTCAAACATTAAAAGGATTAAAAACTCTCATACATATGTATATATCTTTATGATGAAAAATTCATAAAAATTTGAAAAAACTTGAAAAAACCAAAATACCTAATGCTCCTCTAGGAGGAAGGACAAGGTCGTTGTCATCGCAGAAATCCATCCCAACATATAGAAACTACTCCAATGTTGGTAGCTACCATCCCCACCATAAGTAGAAATCATCATCATAAACACTCTGAACCGAACCACCGCCGCCCTGGCGAAGGAAAATTTCTCCCCACCTACTCAGTTTAGGATGATGGGGAGAGAAAGCTAGTAGAGGTACTACAGGGCTGAGAGCAGGCACTCTCTTGCAGTTAGAGAGTTGCTTCTTTATTATTGGGATTACTCCCGAGCACCAGTCAAATATAGCTCCCTATAGGCATTCCATAGCAATCCTCATCTGGTTCCGAGTAGCAAGATGGAGGGATGATGATCCTGCAATCCTCACTACTGTGCTTACCGAAACTTGTAATAGCAAGCTACAGATATGTGCAATAGGGATTCAAGCACCCCTTTTTGGAGTACCGAGCGTGCAGTAAGTGTTGATATAGTCTTGAACACTTAGAAGGTCATCGCCTCTGTCGGTACCCTCCAGGTTGACAGGTGTTCCCCGTAATGACAAACCTGCAATGAAATAGATGTCTTCCAGTGCAATTTCTAGAATCTCACCTATGCACCTAGGTCATGATCCCGGTAGTTAATAAAAAACTCCAGCAAATAGACATTGGATCGCATAGGTGAAGTACAAAAGAACTTTAGCAACCCACTTTTCTGCAATTCTTGCACTATGGGGGAACTTCGGAGTGCATCTTGGTCCATAGTTTCATGTTCCCTCTCCCTCCACTCCAACACCATGTTTTAGCCTGTCCATGAAGCCACCATCAAACATTAAAAATCATTAAAAACTTTGATTTTGGCCCTAGGTATACTTTTTCTATGTCACGCAGTATATACGACTCTCCTTTGGACATGTGGCGTATCATATGTGGGTTTCCTTTGGGCAAGTCGCGTATAAAAAGCATGTACACGAATGTGTAAGATGCATACCCACGTATACAATGCGACCTTCCTAAAATTGGCTTAAAACATTAAAATTTTGCATAAAATTGAAAATTTGAATGGATGAAATGGAAGAGCATGAAGATTTGAATTACCTGGCACTTGCGGATTCGAAACTCTTCCACTGGTTTGTCCACCTCAAGCGATTGAAGCCAGAGGTAAAAATTGCCTATATTGGGTAAAAATATGAAATGGTGATTTTGATTTCTATTTTTGAACTATTTATAGAAATAATTTCAATATGTGGTTTTTTTAGCCTATAGTTTTAATTTCTATTAAAAATCAAACTAATACCATGTCATGTTTACCTAATGCAACAGGTCCAAGGTTATTTAAAAATGTTATTCACTCATATAGGTTAGGATTTTGGTCATTTGTATGCATTTTTTTATTTATACCTAATCCGCCTTAACCCTAGGATCACTAATTTGACCACGGACTATGGTTTTTTACCATTTTTACCTTGTCTATACCATTGTTCTTCTGTGGATAGGGCCTTCCTTCCATGAGTACCCTAGTTTAGAACACATTTCTTGTCTTTTGGTACTCATGCCACATTTGTCGTAGGTTTAGGGGAGCCTTAGTTATTTTTCATGCCAAATTGAGCCTCATTTTGGTCTCTTTTTACAAGCTATCCCCTTTATAAGGCTCCCCGCCCTTATGGAGTTTCTTTAGGCCCAGGTCTAACTCCTCAAAATACACTTGACTACCGAGTAAACTTGTCCATTCAGGCTCATTAAGAATACGTGAATGGGCATCCACATTGGTGGTAGGTTGTCACTTTCTCAGACCATGTGGAATAACACGAGAAATGATCGCTCTTTTTTCTACGGAATTGAGAAGAGTATTCTCAGGCATAGATTTATCACTTTTCCGAACCTGAGGGACTAAACTTATGGAAAAGGAGCACCCATTATGAGCTTAGTTTTCTCTTTTTTGTGCTCTGGACCTAAACATGAAAAAGATTCCAAGTGTACTTTATGTCTTTGTCATGCTCATTAAACATTAAGAACAAAGGATCGAGTTTACTGTTGTAAGCCCCATTCCTTGTAACCAAATGGATCTTTCCGAGTGATCTTGCTTTCCTTCACACTCATAAAACTCAAGCTATAATATGATCTTGAAGGAGCGTCGGGTAGGTGGTAATTTAACCTTTTTCGGACCTCCCTGACTAAGTAGGAAAAAAGGTGTGCCTTTTCTTCTTCGAAAGTTAAGAGAGTTCTTCTTTGGTGTGTTTTATACTTTTTAGACCTCAGGAGACTAAATTGGATGAAAAAGTAATCCTCTGGAGTCTTCTTCGGAGTTTTCAGATTCTCTAAACATGAAAACACCAACCAGCATGTACTAGTTCGGGCTCGTAAAATCCATGAATCAGTAACATCATCAAGCATTATTCTCCCCTCTTCAAGCTTGTCAAAAATGAAGAGAGACCTGAGTTGACTTTCCTGAACTCATTAAAATTTAACAGGAAAGATAAGGAAGAAGTTTTATTTTTATTTTACAAACGGTGGCAGCATGTCATCCTTGAACATAACACTTTCTGAACTTTCCGATACTCATGTCTCAGTGTACACTTTTAGTTTCAGCTATCACTTTGAGTTTTCTTACTCCTCCACTTGTCCTTTATACACGGGGAATCTGATCATGTCTCCTACATGACATATAAGTCTATTTTTCCTATCTATAAAGTTAAAAGATGCCTTGGGTCATCTCTATGTCATGCTCACTGATCAAGGATTTATCCCTGCATATGATTATTATCCTGATTCCATCATTATCCTATTTGAATATTACTTGTGTCTACCTTCCCTTATCCAGTTCCTAGTCACTTTTGTGATCCTTTGGAGGATCTATTTCCTTCCTCATCACAGTATGGTTTCTCATCAGTACTTCTTGAATATGAAGACCTAAATTTTTGACATGGTACCTTAGGATTCACTTTCATCATTGGTGAACTCCTTTGCTTCAGTTGTTAGTTTCACCTATTGATTGACAATCTGTTGAATCCTTTCCATGTTCGACTTCAACACATCTATTCACATGGCCTGGATTGTACTGGTTCCTTTGGATTTTGATGAAGACCTTAGGTTCACATTTATAACCTAAGTTGCGCAATATTGTGTTGTGTTCACCTTACATAGCTTCCAGATTTTGAAGACTCATCATTGTATATTGTGGCTTCGATCCACTTTTGTAATCTACGTGGTCTTGTACCCGTATCATATGATGTAATCAAATATTGTAAAGGAGCTAGTGTTCCAGTATATTGAACATGGCATCCTCTGATATGAATTCTTATATGACATTGATATGTATTTGTTTCATGTACTTCCTCTGCTTCCTTGGACTTTTGAGTTCTCTAAGACTAAGATTGTAATGTATTTCGACCATCGCTTCCCTCTGACCTCATACATTAGGGGGCATCTGTTATCAGCCAAAATGGAACTTCTTCGTCCGAGTGCTGACATTCATCATGTCGGTACACAAAAGGACAATTTGGATTGAAGTGGCCAAAACACTATATATGTGCATGACCTTTCATGCATTATCCTCAAACCAGCCTTATATATTTTTATTCTGAGTTTTGGGTTGCATACGTGACTATGTGCATTGCAACTCGCGTGTCATATGCGAGTATGTGCATTGCAACCCGCGTATACCTTGCATACGCGAGTTCCCTTTGAGCAACACGTGTATCATATGCGACTTGCCTATATTAATACTCATGTATACCTTAATTTGACCTTAAAAAATATAAATCATGATTAGAGGAGATTAGTTGGGCCCTAATCCATAACTATCCCAATTGTCTCAACCATATTAACCTTCGAAAACTCTTTATTTCCTAGAGTATAAATAGAGGCCTTGGGATGGGGCTAATCAATCAATTTTTGGAGAGTAAAGTTATTATGGTGGTATACCTTCAAATTCTTGGAGCAGCAGAACTCAGAGTCCTTGGTTGCAGAGGAGTCCTTGTGTCAGAAGCTGGGTTGTATTCTTACCTGTTCACCTTTTGTTAATAAAGAGAATTCTTCTTCCAATCTTGTATTGTGCTTGTTTCATGTATATTGGTTTAATGAATATGTTCAATGATGTTATTAATATGCTTTTCATCTAACATCTGATTTATATATATATGAGATATTGCTTGAAGAATTGGCTCTTTGTAGGTGAAGAGAAGCATCCCAAGAAGCTTTGGAGAGGATTGGAGTGAGAGAAGACTAAGCTTGGATCAACCGTCATAAATCGGGTAAGCCAAGATATCTTCCTATTCTCATTCCAGTTTCTATAAAAGTTGATTATCTGCAAGTCTAATAGTAAGTTGGTAACCCTAGACCCTAGGTTATGACTAGGAGGCTCATCTGGTTAATGAACATCTTGCCACTCGTAGGGGTGGCGGGAAGATCAACCACTATTGGATCATAAAAATCATTATGGGAACTCCAATGGAGGATATTCTAGGAAATTGGAGCTCAGCTTATAGCACAGTGCTCCCAGACAAATCCAAGCTCACGGACCTAGATAACCAACTCAATGGACTGGATGCCACCTTTGGTTGAAAGCGCCTATCCAGCGGGTAGAGATGAGTTAGCAATACATAACTGGACTGCGACAACGCAATGGGTGGAAATTCAATGGAAAAGGGATCTTCTCAAGTTCAAGAATTGACCAACAAAGTTGCATTTCCCATCCCCACTACCATCGAACTTATGTTCAAGCGTGCTCATGATAGCAAGGAACTGAGCGACAAGTCTTCTCCCTTTCTAGTAAAAACTCCTTCTACCAACTCTAATGATTGGGGACAGGGTTGACCCATCCTGGAGGAGGTTTCCCCTCTGTAATTGTGGTTATGTCTCCTTTTAAGGATCGACATCTCTCTGGCTCGGATTTCCATTTCATGTCTTTTTGTTACTGTCTATTTTTTAGTTTTATATTAAATACTGTGATAAATTGTAGAATTGTGAGATACATGCCTATTTTTCAGTCTCTTATGATTGTAGGATTTTTTTGTTATGATCATACCAGAAGGGTATGTAATTTTGGTTGGTTAGGATGGTGGTTTCACTATCTAAGGCCACCCCAGAATCATCATGGACATGTAATTTTTGATCTCTTTGTTTAATAGAATTTGCAGCATTACAAAGAAAAAGTATAGAATTATTACATTCCATAGCACCGCTTTCTTGGTTCATTAAGCTAAAATCTTATAAAATTCCATTACATTGTCCAAAAATAAAAGAGTAACTAGATCTCAATGAGACCACAACTAGATAAAAAAATCCATGAAGGAACATAAAAATAAGTCCTAAAAAATGAGTGGCAAATTATTCAATAATTCACTTTAACATAAAATATGGTGATATATAATGCATGTTAACAAAAAATAATGATATATATTACATCTTGAAATGTATCTACATAGATACAATACCTACAAATTTCTATTATGTAACTCTAGGATGCTTGGGAGGATTCTGCAAGATCTCCTCCTGAGAAGAAGAATATTTGGTGGAGTCTCTTTTTCCTTTTGTAGATGCTTCTATTTTTTTTCTGGTGCTACAGTAATTCTCCGATCATTTAATTTTTTTGAAGTTCATGAACTTTCTTTGTAGTGCTTATCCTTTCAAGACGGGAACTTAAGTCCTTGTCATTTTCTCCTTGTATCTATATAGCTTTTCAAGAGCTGCTTTGTGAAGATAATACCAGATTTTATTTATTGTTTATCATGATTTTTATCAAAATTTTCCTATTTAATTCAGTTTAAAGATATGTGCATAAGTATAAGTTTAAATTTTCATGATATTTCTCATAGCATGGTCTTTTCATTTGGTTCATAATTCTAACATCATTAGGAACAAAATTAAATGAAAGGCATTTTTCCTTTAGTATTGAAATTTAGGGAGTTTTGCTCAAGTAGAATACTTGTTTCGTAGATTGTAGTAGGATAGGCTTCTTGACGCTCCTGAACTTTCTCTTTGCTGGAAAACCTTAGCATCCAACTAGATAAAACACCTTTCCAACCAGCTCATCGTGTTGGCCCTAGGAAATCGACGGATTTCCTAGCCCCCGAGCCCATAATCCGATAATACAAATAGCAAACTTCCATAATTTAGGATCCCTCCATCCATAGTTCAGAGTTTGATCTCCATTGTTCAATTTCCGTTCCTGGTTTTAGTTTCTCACCTCCTCAATACCCGAGTTAACCCCCTCCTCGCTTTGCCTTCCTTCTCCTCAAAATCCTCAATATGTTGTCAGGAAGGATTGTATGGTTAGAAAACCCTTCTAAAGATATAATTCCTTCTACAAAGCGTAAGAAGAATACTAAGCTTTCCAGTGTTGTAGAAAAACTACATTATGGTATAGTTGAGTATTCTATGATGGTTTTAGTTGCATATGACAATTCAAGAAAGCCAATATTTTAGAGACTCGTTGCAAACTTTGTCTATATGTTTGATTCATAGTTTCTACAACAATGATCGTAGACGAGGAAGATTTATCTTCATATGGGGTGTACATATTACAGGTGAGAAATCAACAATAAGTTCCTTCATGCCATTGTCAATGTAAATGGCACTTTACCTAACCCCAACAAAAGTGGTTATTGTTTTATTTTCTAACATGTGCTTTACATTATGGTTTATTGTAGTTGTGTAGTAAAGAAACAAGTTGTTGTCATAAGGTTTTTGAGTTTTGTGCAATTCTATCCAAGGTGGTGGTAAATAGTTGGTTGAAATTTCAAATTGGCTCACCATGTCATGAATTAATATGGTAATATGGTGGTAACGTCCCTTAGTAGAGAAGACACATTGTTTACTCCTTGGGAACATTTATTCAAATTTTATACCATTGCATTCAAATCCAAAACACTATTACAATTTTATAAGTGATATACCCATCTTGTTTCCTCCCTTCGAAAGTTCTCATAAATAGTATTTAATTATTAGGATAAATTAATCCCCCATTGTCCAATATAGTCTATTTGGTCATTTTCCTAAATTAGTAAGTTATTATCATTGTACTAGAGTATGGTGGACACACCTAGAGGTTATATTTCACTTAGTGCATCTTCATGCATGAGTTTATGTGCCTCTAGGACCAATCCCTACATTATAGGATCCCACTCTAAGTGCCACCAACAATATCCTTCAGTTGATTGTGGTAGGTAAGCAGTTATGTTGAGTTATCCTCCAGTTACTTTTAGTTAGATCACTATCAATTAGCCTAGCACAAGTTTTGCATGCATGCAGAAAGTGTGGTGCCTTTTTTTCACCTACCTCATCAATTAACTAATTGTAGACTGATTTAGACATCCAGAGTTAAACTAGTGAGCTCCAATTGTGATTTTTCCACACTAAGCTAGCTAAACAGTCAGTTAGAGTTGGTAGATTTGAATCATATCCAAAATATTCAAATTCTATTTATTGTACTACCATTGTGTTACTGATTAATTAATGAAGATTAATGTTGTGATTATTTAAGAAATTCTTGTTTGATTAATCTGAAATTTGTGTCATGAATTCTTTGTTCAGTGAATATTGTCTTAATTATTCCACTCCATAATTACTTTCCAATACATCTCATATTGGCATATAGATCTATGGTTCTCAAATTTAACATGGTATCGGATCCTATGTTCATGCCAGCAACAAACCTCTGAAACCTCCATGCTTGCACCAGAAGCAACTGAGTTTCCACATAATTCTTGGAATCATAGCATTGCTTCCTCTAGATTCTATCCTAAGAATTCTATCCAGGTGCGATGGACTCTGAAAAAGTGCACATGTCGAGGTGGAAAGGTTTGAACTGAAAAATGTTTGTGAATTGATTGTTTTTGTAGCATTTTTGTAGGTAGAACTTCAAAATGGATTTAAGATAAGGTCCCCTACTATCACCATTCAATTATGCCAAGTGGAAATTTAATATGGTTGCATATCTCGAGAGCCATGGTCTCCTTGATGTGTCTTTTGGAGCTGGTAAAGAATCTTATGAAGAGGAAGAATATTGGATAAATGATTATGATAGAGCATATGGAAGTATGGGTATGGTAATATTTCCTGATATGCGTTATCTCATGGAATCTGTTGAGTATCCATTCTAGCTTTGGAGAAATCTAGAAGAAGATGATAGCTGGAGTGAATCCAACACCTCCTCATGTGTTCTTCCTTCAGAATTATTGGCCTCTATTCTCTTAGATGAAGTTGTTCAATATGAAGAAGAAGCCTTCAACTCAATCAATTCGAGTTGTTGAAAGTATCCTTGTAGTGACTCCTTCTCCCGATGCTCCAAAATTTTATGAGATCTTTGATATCTTATCTTCTCATATAGCTGATTCAAAAGAAGACATTCGAATCTCCGTTGTTGAAGGAAAACTCTCCTTCCATTCTACTTAGTCATTCTCCAGTGATTCTTCTATTCTAAATTTTGTGCAAAGTTTTCCAATGAAATCTCGAAGAGTTGAAGATAAATTCAATTAATCTCTCTCCAATATTGTTGCTGATGTGTAGAAAAGTGATACTTTGGATTTTTTGGAATAAATATTAGACTTTAGGAGTGATCCATTCACCCTCATTGATCTAATTCTTCCAACAAATTCCTACATGATTGCTTGCACCAATACTCAGATTTCTGTTGAAGAAGGAGAAAATTGTGCATCTACCATCTCAGTGGATCACTTGGAACCTTTTTTCCACACTCTTGGATATGATATGACCTTATTTGGTTTGAATTTTAAGTCTCAAGGGCCTTTAGTCATGCTTGTAGTTGTTCTCACCAATTTTGGTGTGAAAAATCTAGCACCTCAAGCCTCTTTCAAATTTGTTGATGGAATTTCGATGTCAGTTTTCTCTCATGAGTTTGTTGATATTAAATTTTGTGAAACATTGGATATTTTAGAATCTATACAAGATTATGGAGCTCAAGCATTCACTCTCCATGGTCCTAGGACTTCTCTACCTTCCTACTTGATCACACGCTCATCTCCTCGTAGTACTAATAAATATGGAGACATCTTGCATTCGCTTAGACACTTGCTCCTAACAGCTGTAGATGATTTTACATCACATGGTTCGATGTTCAAGGTTAAAACATATAAGTTTCTTGGGTTTACCTCACATTTTTTGAATTCTCAATCACTTTTTCTCTCTCATTAGTTGATCTCAGTTTCTCTACATGGGTCCAATTTTCATCTTGCAGTTGTTTATGTTCCTGATTTACTTGAGCATATTCCTCTTCTTCCAAAGAGGAAAATTCCTCTAGACATAATAATTTAGTTTGGAGAGGTTCACATGCACAATCCCAGGATGTTGATGCAAAGAAGAACCAAGATTCTACATTACTTCTCCACAGAGTTGCATATTGCATCAATTCTTTTTACAAGTTTTTGCCCAAAGATAAATTTTTTTCTCTTAAGTATAGGTTATTTCCTGATTACCTGCTTATTTTGAGGGTTTTATTTCTCCATAAGGTTTCGACATTTTCCTTATTTTATTAAGTAGTATTTTAATTCATTTATATTGTATGGGTGACTTTTGGCCTAGTTAGGGCCCAAGTTGTCCAAAGTTAGGATTAAGGGGGGGTGTTAGGATAAATTAATCCTCTTTTGTCCAATATTGTCTATTTGGTCTTTTTCCCAAATTAGCAAGTTATTATCACTGTACTATAGTATGGGGGACAAACATAGAGGTTATCTGCCACTTACTGCATCTTCATGCATGAGTTCATGTGCCTCTGGGACCAATCCCTACATTATAGGATCCCACTCTAAGTGCCACCAGTAGTCTCCTTTAGTTGGATGTGGTAGGTAAGCAGTTTTGCTAAGTTATCCTCCAGTTACTTTCAGTTAGATCACTATTAGTTATCCTAGCACCAGTTTTGCATGTAGGGAATGTGGTGCGTTTTGTCCACCTACCTCATCAATTAACTGATTGTAGGTTGATTTAGACATCCAGAGTTAAACTAGTGAGCTCCAGCTGTGATTTTTCCACACTGAGTTAGCTAAACAATCAATTAGAGTTGGTAGTTTCAAATTCTATCCATAGTATTTGAATTCTATTTATTGTACTACCATTCTATTACTGATTAATTAATGAAGATTAATGTTTTGATTATTTGAGAAATTCTTGTCCAATTAATCTGAAAGTTGTGTCACGAATTTTTTGCTCAGTGTATAATGATCGTAATTATTCCACTTCATAATTCCTTTCCAATAGCTCTCATGTTGGCTTGTATATCTATTGTTCTCAAATTTAACATGGCATCAGATCCTATGTTCAGGCCAACAACAAACCTCTGAAACCTCCATGCTTGCACCAGAAGCAGCTTAGTTTCCACATAATTCTTGGAATGATAGAATTTCTCCCTCTAGATTATGTCCATAGAAGTCTATCCACGTGTGACGAACTATGAAAACGTGCACATGTCAAAGTGGAAAGGTTTGAACTGACAAATGTTTGCGAATTGATTGTTTTTGCAACGTTTTTGCAGGTAGAACTTCAAAAAATATTTAACATCAGTTCCCCTTCTATCACCATTCAATTATGGTGAGTGGAAATTGAAGATGGTTGCATATCTCAAGAGCCATGATATCCTCGATGTGTCTTTTGGAACTGGTAATGAGTCTTATGAAGAGGAAGAATATTGGCTAAATGATTGTGATAGAGCATATGGAAGTATGGGCATGGTAATGTCTCCTGACATGCGTTATCTCATGGAATTCGTTGAGTATCCATTCGAGCTTTGGAGAAATATAGATAGAGCCTTTGGTGTGCAGAAAGAAGAATATGATAGCTGGAGCGAATCCAACACCTCCTCATTTGTTCTCCCTTCAAAAGTCTCGACCTCTAGTCTCTTAGATGAAGTTTTTCAAGATGAAGAAGAAGTAAAATCTTCAATTCAATCAATTTGAATTGTTGAAAGTCACCTTGTAGTAAGCTCCTTCTCCTGTTGCTCCAGAAGTTTATGATATCTCTAATATCTCATCTTCTCATATAGCTAATCCAAAAGAAAACATTCAAATCTCCATTGTTGAAGAAAAACTCTCCTTCCATTCTACTCAGTCATTCTCCAGTGATTCTTCTATTATAAATTTTATGCAAAGTTTTCCAGTGAAAGCTCAAAGAGCTAAAGAGAAATTCAATTACTCTCTCTCCAATCATGCTTTTGGTGTGTAGAAAAGTGATACTTTGGATGTTTTGGAAGAAATATCATATTTTAGGAGTTATCCATTCACCCTCATTGATATAGATCTTATAGCGAATTCCTACATGATTGCTTGCACCAATACTCAGAGTTTTGTTGAAGAAGGAGAAAATTGTGCATCTACCCAGCTATCCCAATGTGGATTGATGAAGTTTGATCTTAGACCAGGGATTTGTATGCAATGAAATTTGTTGCATGCTTTGAAGTTTTCATAGTTTATCCATTGTCATACTTTATCCATGCGATTTTATTTCTATCAACAATTTCGTCCATTTCCTCCTGTATCAATTGAGAATTTTTCCAGAGTTTTTTCAAGTGCTTGTCGCACTAGGAGCATAGTGAAAGGACTAGCACCGCTTGTGGGGTCTCTCTTTGGCGCCTTGTGAAAGAGGGCAGGTGATAAGCCAGTGGAATTGAGCAACGCAAAGGTAGACCAAGCACCCGAGTGGTGAGCCATGGGGAGCATCGAGATCGCTGCAAGATACATGTAGATCACTTAGTATGCACTGTGGACTTCCTTTAATGCCTTGTGGGATGGTTATGCTTCATGCTTTGGCTATTGGAGTGTAGTGTGGCTTGGTGCATGTAGACTGGTCCAAACCTCTAGGGTTATATCCTAGGTGATAACTTAAGCACTTTTATGTTCTTACCAAATGATTTGATTAATGTTTTAAGTCCACGGGGACTTCACTTAGTGAACCTGTCACATAGCACGTGCAATCATGGAATATTAAAGAATACCCTTAATTTCCAGAGATATTATCCCAAACTCTTTTTGTTGAAACCCCCTCCCAATATTTAAAACCTCCTCCCCACCCATTTTTATACCTCAATCCTTATAAATCACCCTACTCACCCCCACCTTAAACCCCTCACCCCCCCCCAATACCTGCAATATATTGGTTCAATTTTTGATAATTTTAAAACCCACAATATGAACTAATGTGATAGGATATTGGTCAATAAGTGAATCCCCCGTGTTTAAGTCTATGGATGGATTTCGAAATACTCAAGGTTTGAACTTGAATGCAACACTTGCCTCCCAAGAAGGGAAGACAAAAAAATTCCATACCCAGTGTAATGAGGACTTACACCTAGAACCTTGAGGATGTATGCACAACAAGAAAATCCATCTTTTAGCTGCCCTCAAATGGATGGGAGGTGTACCAATGCTCAGATATTAGAAAATATATCTTTTAGCTTCCCTCAAATGGATGTGAGGTGTACCAACGCTCAGATATTAGTTGTAAACCCTCGTGAATTCCACATGGATTAAACTTGTTCTTTGCATCACCTGCATATTTGAATGAATACTTGCATAGCTAGCAGTCGCTGACCACCCCAGTTATTTTTTATCTGGTTTAACTGTAGAATCGTATCTAGTACCAGCTTACCTCTACTCAGTTTGCTACTTGATTTACAAAATGTTTGTATCTTTTATGCATTTTTTTATATGCAATGAATATTGACCCATAGTTTCCCTCGAGTGCTTGGTGTTGAAAGATGCACTTTCACATCACATTTAAGCAAAGACAGACAATAAATATATACACTGGAACCAATAAAGAATATGGGAAAATGTTTAACCGCTTTATTAATTATCAGTTGGTGTATTTATACATTTTGTAGATGGTTGGAGCGGTTGCACCTGCTCCAACTTATCATGCATTAATGATTAACTAATATATTTGTTTAATGACATATGCAAAGGCCTATCGGCCACCTCAACATCTCCCCCATCAACAAAACATTTCTTCGTCTCGAAGAGAACAAAGAAATATGCATCAACATCCTCGATCTATTCTCCTAAAAAATTACTCACTGTGCATCAACCATACATATCGGTATGCATAGGTAACTTAGCCGCAACATCCACTATATTGATAGGAACAAACACATGTACAAGGCTCTACTGTGACTCGTTACTCTTGAGCCTCTGTCTTCAATCTGGCAGTAGGCTATCGAAGTCTCACCCTCTCACAATGGTGGTCAACTTTCCTCTTTTGCAACGGGGTCTTTTGGTTTAAAGCCTCACCCTGGATCATTTGGCGGGAACTCATCTCCATCGGCTTAGGCATGCAGGCCCTTTTGGCTCTTTGACATTCTACACCATTTCTCTACCTTCTGGCTTTCTGAGGTCACAACCTAGGAACAATTTCAACATTTTGATACTGGGGGGCTTATTCACTTCAAGTGTCCTTTGCATCATTGTTTAAGCTCTTTTTTGTGTGGTATATGATTCTTTCTTGCTTGAATGCTCTCAATTTCTCATGCTGCTATGAAGTTGAATAATCCCTACAAGTTAAAATATGTATGCCCAGTTGTTGATCGTGATCGAGATCGACTGCTTGTACTTTGACTGACTCGACTTGACTGAGAATGGTTGGCTAGGAACCAACTTGATTTACATAAAATGGAGGGGATCTCCTACCTCAAAAGAGACTCATGTTTAACCCCCTCTTGACTTCAAAATATTTAAATAAGAGTCACATAAATATAGTGACTCAGTCATCACAATTACATGCTTTTAAAATATATTGATCTCATAAAATTTAATTGACCTGACTATACATGACAAGTAGTTGACCTCGACTAGAATGAGTCAACATGGACATTGAACAATTAAGAGGAGTCAACCAAAATACAATGTCGAACAAAGTTTACATATGACTTCATCAACAATCAACTGAAAATTAGCAGTTTTCTTCTTTCAAAATTGAATTACTAGTCGACTACAATCTTGGAAGGTCGACCGTTATTCTTGGTAACGTTTCTCCAGTAGTATACTTATGTAGTAAAAATGATGAGAAAACATTGAATATTCTTACGTACAAGAGAGCAAAGGGATGTCGCTAGAGTATTTTGGTCGATAGGCTATAGATGGAAGGTTCTAGTTGGTTTGGTCGAGCTAGTGTCCTCCAAGTAGCTAATGCACATGATCAATAACCAACAACAATATTTACTACTCGGTCAAGTCTCCCATAATAATTGTTTTATGTTAAAAAATTCAGGTTGCTCTTCAAATCTACACCTTCATATTTGGATGATGCATAGCTTGAAGTCAATACAGCCGATAGTTCTTCATCCTTCAGAGATAGGCAATACATAACATGGTTGTAGTCTTGGTAGAGTCAAATAGTCCATCTTTTTGGCAGACATCTTTTGGTAGGCGTAGTCCTCTATCATCCAAATACTTGACTGCTTTGGTTGCTAAATACTTTCCCAGGTATGTAACAGTGGACTTTATAAAAAATTATAAAGAACTGTCAAGAACAACAAATTGAGATTTTATGGTCTACTGCGAAACTAATCGATGAGTGATTTTGACAGAAAAAGTACTCGGAAGCAATCCAATAGCTGATAGTCAGATGGTATTTCAAGGAAATTGACTGATTTAAAAATAATTTCCCCAAAAATAACATAACCCAACTTTAATATCAACCCATGTTACTTAAATCCATATATAGTTCAACTTTTAAGACCTTCCATGTATTTCACCAACAAATACTTTAATTCTACACACGTGCACATACCATAGTTAATATGTAATTGGAAGACTCCAACCATTTTGCTAATATGGCATGCGCTTTCGACACTTGGACATTAATATAAAATCACCATAAGATATGTGTAGTCAATAAACAACTGCCTCTTTTAACGATCAATATTTTACACCAATATTGAAGTAAACAACGCCCTTAATGCACATATAGATTCTTCGATAAATAGCTTCGATGATGCCTCGACTCCTTAGGAAATGATATTTTAAAATGCAATGAGCATATTTATTTGAAAGAATTGGTAAGCATAGATTTTCTTTTATGTGCAGGATCTTTAGAGACAAAGAATTCGTTGATTACGACCACTAGATGAGTATTTAATGAGCATAATTTTTTTTTGCAGCCACAATATTAAATTAAGTAACCAACATCCAAAAATAATGTCTTATCATTCTTTGCGCAATGCATTGCTTTAACAATGCTGAGTCAATATTTAATCTCTTTCTTGCAGGTTTCTTTCCACAAAGATCTCATAGTCCATGCAGGTTCGATCCAACCATCGTCGACAACCAACACCATGAGTCTTCACGAACGTGTCATTTATCTTGGACATTTCTTCTTGGTGAGGGCTGGAAACCAAGGAGCGATGGTGCAGTCCTGGAATTCAATGATATGCATGCACCAGAAGTATATAATCTTCCTTGCAGTATCTCTAGTGATCATCTCACAATGTCCTTCAGATTTGATCCACCCTCCATGCGCTGCTTCTATCACCCAAACCGCATAGAAAGAGAGTAGGTAGTGTATCATCACCTATTTTTCGGTAGCCTTAGATTTCTCATATTCATGAACACACGAGCAATATTTTAAGCTTCTCATTGCAGGTCTCCTTTGCATCTTACAATTTCCTTCAGGTTCGAGCCATCCCCACTCGCTGCTGCTGTCACCCAACCGAGTGAAGGAGGAAACATCGCCAAGATGTTGAAAGATTTTCTTTCACATCACATTCAAGTAGAGACAGACAATAAATATATACACAGGAACTAACAAAGAGTATGGGAAAACATTTAACCGCTTTATTCATTATCGGTTGGTGTATTTATAAATTTTGTAGATGGTTGGAGCAGTTTCACCCGCTCCAACTTATCATGCATTAATGATTAACTAATATATTTGTTTAATGACATATGCAAAGGCCTATCGTCCACCTCAACAAAAATAATCTAATACACCTCTATGAACTCAATGTTAGTTGCTTTAAGGTGGGGTTGAGTTAGTATATGTGTTATAAAATACCTTCGTTAAGAGTTGGTGGCTGCAACAAGCAGAGATTAATCTCTTAAGCCCTTGCTACAACATTCTAGTGACTCCATTAGATTAAAGAAGAGTTGAATAATCAGATCTTCCATAGTGTTGAAATAAGATCTTATTTGGCTATTGTCTAAAGAGGTTCTTTTCATATCTATGTTATGGCATATCCCAAGTATTCAATTTGTTGTTGTTGTTGTTGTTGGTAGTATCCATTATTTAAAATTTAATTTTGTTCAAACCCTTCCTATTTTAAACCAATATAAACTCGAGGAGCTCACAAAACCTTTCTTGATATCTAAAAGTAAATAGCTTACACTTAAAGTACACACACACACACACACACACACATATATATAATATTTTAATACGATTTGGTCTTACAATTGTTAATATGATTCCGTTAGGATTAATTTCATCTTCATACTTGATGGTCTATAGATTCATTATTTTCTTCCTTAAAGGTATTAAGTTTCCATAGAACATTTGCAAATGACCATTTAGGTGGTTTATCACTCGCCCTTTTACCCATTTAACCATTCTATTTGGAGGAGACGAGGGTCCACATCAAGCGCTTGGAAAGAAAGGAAATATATCTAATATCTACCTCTCCTCCTAAATAACTCCCGTCCTTTTGCACGTTGCAAGATACTTCCAAACTTCCCTATTCATTCCGCCAGTCCGAGATATGGGAATTATAATGGATACTCGAATTAAAATTTTCATTCAATCGATCTGAATAATAGGTTGAAGGGTAGACTTTGATACATAATTTTATTAATAATAAGGACGAATAACTCAATCTGAGTAGGAGGGAAAATGTTGGTGTAGGAGGGATCAACCACAGCCAACCCAACCAGCACCTCTAGGATCTGGTGGCTCCTACACTTAGGCGCACGATTGCCAAATTTAGCCCTCGGTGAAATTTTGCACTAAATTGCCTCCCCACAATTTTGCTCCACAACAGCTTCTCCGTAACGTTGTTTCTGCAACAGCTTCTCCACAACAGGTGTTCCACAACTGGTTCCTAGCAACTCTATTTGCGCAACAGGATTTTTGCAAGCGGGTTGCGGGATGCAAGATGCGTGATTGAGTTTCTAAAGTTGCTCCCCCGTAACTTTTCCTCCGCAACTCTTCCGACTGTCAGATCCATTAGAGGAAATTTCAACTCAAAATGGGCCTTTTAACACTTATTCAAATTCCATGTCATCATGTTTTAGCCAATGAAATTGGTTTAAATTTGAAATACCGTATAGGTATTAAAAAAAAATTTAATATAAATTTGGGGATAGGTATCATAAAAAAAACTACTTTTTTGTTCGTATTTTCGACATATCTCCCTGTGTTTTTACTCAAATTTCGATTAGGAGAGCTCCCTGGATGCGAAATTAAATTCCACATCCAATGAGTACCCACTCGACATACTTTTGATGAACCCTGCTACCCCAAAAACAAGAAATACCTGAAAAAAACATGATTATGACATCGTCATCATGTTTTTTCAGGTATTTCTTGTTTTTGGCATAGCGGGGCCCATCAAAAGTATGTCGTATGTCATCATCACGTTTTTTAGGTATTTCTTGTTTTTTGGGTAGTAGGGTCCATCAAAAGTATGCCGAGTGGGTACTCATTGGATGCAGAATTTAATTTCACATCCAGAGAGCTCTCCCGATCGAAATTTGAGTAAAATCACAGGGAGATATGTCGAAAATACGAACAAAAAAAGTAATGTTTTTTCTTTTCTTCCTCCAAAATTAATAAATATTATTTTATTATTTTAACTATTACTTTATTAATTTTCTTAGGAGGCCCATTTTGAGTTCAAATTTCCTCTAATGTTTGCAGCCTTCTCCATGACTGTCAATCTACTCTTTGATGCGGATCTCACAGATCTTTGTAGATCCATTATCTCCCTTGCAAATTTTGTTGCAGATCTCTCCTAGGCCGTCAGATCTCCGTTTGCGGACTTAATCTCCATCGCTCATTTTTTGCAAAAACTGGTTAAGGGAGAAAACTTGCGTGCTGTGCCGATTGATCATGGAATCGATCAATCCATCCTGCAATCTCTAAGATTAATTATCCTAACTCTTCTATGCATGCATTTACGAACTATTCCAACTATTCCAACAACAATTTCATGCGTGAATCAACGATTTTACAGAAATACACAGATGTTCAGGAAACCGCTGAAGTCGGCCCTTCATGGATTCACAGTTCAAACCAGTAAATGAAACTAGGCTAATAATACTGCAAACACATAGCTAATCCTTCTATTAAGCAAACACACAGACACACAGTCAGCTCTCTTCTTCAATCTATTAAAATATTTACAAGCGGAATTAGATGCAGGTATGTCTGTCTCTTTGCACACTCAAAATTCTAATGCTGAAGAGCAGAACCCTTCTCCCTTCTCTAAGCTGTCTATTTAACCTAAACTATAACTTCCTACAACCCGAGTGGTTCTGCAATCGAAAAACAAACAAAAATAGAGCATGATGGAAATATCCCTATCATAACAAACAAACTACGGCTTGATCTCCATGCAGGGAGTCATGATCCGCCATCATTCCTACTGGTGCTAACAAACTATGACTTAGAAAAACAACAAAAATATGCCACAGCATCTGACCAACTCATCACATTGATGGCATGCCATGATGCTGCTGCATCAGACTCGCAAGGGTGAAAAATTATGAACTCCTGTTCATTAGACCAGCTACATTGAAACCCTTGGCTTCCAACTCTGCAGCACTCATCCAAGTAGAATCATCTATTGGTCGCTCCTTCCATTTGACGAAATACTCCAGATAGTCCTTATTCCTTGTACTCTTTACCACCTTAGTGTCCAGAATGGCCTCAACCTCCAATGGTTGTGTCACAGGCATATGCCCCATCCATTGTAAGTCTTTAGTAGGATCTTCAACTTCTGCAAAGGTTCCAGTGTCACCTGCTACATAAGGATATAGATCTGTAACATTAAAGATTGGAGAAATACCCACTCCAGTAGGCATCTCTAACTCATAGGCATTTGCTGAGAATTTTTTGAGTATCCTGCAGGGTCCAATCTTCTTCATCTTCATCTTGTTATACTCTCCTTTTGGAAATCTATCTCGCTTTAGGTATGCTAATACCAAATGCCCTACTTCATAGTTATTCTCTCTCCTTTTGGAATCTGCTCTGGCCTTGTAACTGGTGTTACTCTGCTCTAACCTTGCTTTCGCTTGCTCCTTTAGTTCACTGATCCTCATTGCAAACTCTTCTCCACTAGCACTCCTTTTCTCCAATTGACCTAAGTCATGAAGTTCACATACTCCTCTTGAATGCATTCCATACATAATTTGAAATGGACTCATCCATGTACTTCTATTTGGTGAATCATTATAGGAAAACTCAGCTTGAGCTAATACTTTGTTCCACTGCTTCAGACTCTCTCCATTTAGAATTCTCAATAGGTTCCCCAGACTCCTATTAACTACCTCTGTCTTTCCATCAGACTGTGGGTGATATGCTGAACTAAAGTTTAGTCTGGTATCCAACTTCTTCCACAATGTCCTCCAGAAATGACCTATGAACTTCACATCTTTGTCTGATACAATGCTTCTAGGTAAACCATGTAGCTTCACAAATTCATTGAAAAACAAGTTAGCAATGTGTGTAGCATCACTAGTCTTGTAGCATGGAATGAAATGTGCCATCTTAGTGAATCTATCAACAACTATGAAGATAAATTCACGTCCCTTCTAAGTTCTTGGAAAACCCATAATGAAATCCACACTCACAGAATCCCAAGTTCTAGTTGGAATAGGCAATGGTGTATACAACCCTGTTTTCTGGCTTCTTCCTTTAGCATGCTGGCATACTCTGCATCTGCGTACAAAATTCTCAACTTCAGACCTCATCCTTGGCAAAAAATAGAAATGATCTAACTATCCAAAGGTTTTATCACTTCCAAAGTGACCTGCCATACCTCCATTGTGTTTTTCCTGTATCAAGTTCTCTCTCATGGAACACTTTGGTATACATAGTTTACTGTTTCTAAAGAGTAAACCATCTTGTAGTGTATACTCCATCCATGGCTCTCTATCCACATCCACTAGATTCTTACAAGCCCTGTAATCCTCCTAGAAATCAATGTCAGTCTCATACAAATCCCTTAAATGCTCAAATACCAAGACTTGGATCTGATTCTCTTGCACAATCAACAATATCCTACTTAAGGCATCAACTACTTTGTTTGACTGTCCACTTATGTGCTTCAACACAAAGGTAAATCTCTATAAGAACTCAACCCACTTGACATGTTTCAGGTTCAACTTAGGTTGCTGCATAATGTACTGCAATGCATGGTTATCAGAATATAACAAAAATTCTCTAGGCATCAAATAATGTCTCCAATGCTTCATTGCTTGAACAATAACATAAAACTCCTTGTCATAAGATGAATAGTTTTGGTTTGCATCATTCAGCTTCTCACTGAAATACTCTATAGGTTTGTCCTCCTGACTGGGCACAACTTTGATTGCTACCCCACTGGCATCACATTTTACTTAGAAAGGGTGTTTGAAGTCTGGTAACTTCAATATTGGTTTTTCAGATCTTCTTCTTCAAGAATTGGAAACTCCTTTCAACCTCTGTTGGCAATTGAAATGGTTGTCTATCCTTCTTGATTGTCTCGACAATAGATGCACAAATACCACTGAAATTCTTTATAAATTTCCTATAAAAACTTGCCAATCCATGAAATCTTCTTCCCTCAAATATGTTCCTAGGTGAAGGCCAATTAATGATTTCTTGCACCTTTTCTGGATCCATCTTCAACCCATCTCTTGAGATAACAAAACCTAAATATACTAGCTTTGGCATCATAAATGTACACTTCTTCACATTTATCATCAACTTTTCTTGTTGCAGCCTCTTTAAAACATATCTCAGGTGCTTCAGATGCTCTTCTTCTATTTGGATGAAAACCAAAATTTCATCAAGGTAAACTATCACAAAATTACCTATGAAATCTCTCAAGATTTCATTCATCAATCTCATAAAAGTGATTGGTGCGTTGGACAATCCAAATGGCATGACCAACCACTCATACAACCCATCATTTGTCTTAAAGTTTGTCTTTCACTCATCTCCTTCTCTGATTCTGATCTGATGATATCCCCTCTTTAAATGCATTTTTGAAAATCATGTTGCCCCACTTAGGAAATCCATCATGTCGTCCATCCTTGGTAATGGAAACCTATATCTGATGGTAATCTTGTTAATTGTTCTGGAGTTAGTACACATCCTCCACTCACCATCCTTCTTTGGTGTCAGTACTACTGGTACTGCACATGGACTCAGACTATTCTGGACCAATCCTTGGACTTGTTTCCTCACTTCTTCATTCTCTTGAGGTGTCAACCTATACACTGCCTTGTTTGGTAAACTGGCTCCTAGAATAAAATCAATTTGATGGCTTATATCCCTCCTTGGTGGTAACTCATTGGGTAAATCATCCACCATGATGTCACTAAAATCACTCAGCATCTCCTGAATCTCCTTAGGTAGATATGTCTCGTTAGTCTTCATTGTCACCACTCTCGGTTTGCATACCACAACATAGTTCAACCATTCCTCCTCAATCTGTTGCAAATATTCTTTTCCTGACAACATCAAAACTTTGGGTGCTGACTATCGTGCTATACCACCTTCTTGCAAAGGGTGAAGTACATGTCTTATCCCATTTTGCTCAAAACTATGACAGTTACTCCTACCATCATGGATCACTTTCTTATCAAATTGCCATGGTCTTCCTAACAGTATATGACAATCATCCATGGGCATAACATCACACATAATCTTGTCCTTATATGAACCTATTTGGAAATCAACTTCACACTGCTCACTTACCAGGATTTGATGTCCTTTATGTAACCAAGATACATTGTATGGAACATGATGCTTGGTCCTCTTTAAACTTATATTCTCCACCATCTCCGTGGAAACAAGATTGTCAGTACTCCCACTGTCAATCACCATCTTACAGTACTTCCCTTGGTCTTTACACATGGTCCTAAATAAATATTTTCTTTGAACAGGATCTACTTGCTCCTTCTCAGGTTTCAACAAGACTTTATTCATCATCAATAGACATTCAGCCACCGTCGATTGTTCTTGCTGCTGCTCATTCTGAGCTACATATGCTGCTCTCTGTCCTACGTCTTTCTTCTCTGTACATTCAAATGATATATACCCCAATTGGTTGCATTTGTAGCACCTATAGATAGTTCCCCGGCCTATTCCTCTGCCTCTACCTCCTTGGCAAGGTCCTCTTCTTCTAGATTGACCTCCTCTACCATGTTACTCTTGCTGGTTAGAGTTACTAGACTCTCCTCTCTGGACTCCAAATATTTCTCTTCTAGCTACTTGTCCTCTTCCTCGGGTCGAACCTCGACCTCTGTTGAATCTCTGCTTCCTCGCTATCTTCTCTTCTCCCCTTAAGTCACATTGGTACGCCTCCTCCATTGTTCTAGGTGATATCATGTTGATCTCTTCTTGGATATCCATCCTTAGACCATTGACATATCTAGCAGCCTTTTCTACTGACTCTTCCACATATCCTGCCCTTAGGTTTACTTTGTAGAACTCTTTAGTGTACTCTTTCACTGTTAACAATATTTTCCTAAGGTTATGTACTTGTCTATACATAATTAACTGGTAATCTTTGGGTAAGAACTTCACCCTCATCTTTGCTACCATCCTATCCCAGCTCTTTATCAAACTTATTCTTCCTCCTTCTTTCTACTTGCACACTATCCCACCATAAGGATGCATGCCCTTTCAGCCTTGTCACATCCAATATGACTCTCTTGTCTTCTTCAATCTCATCGTACTCAAAGTACTTATCCATCTCACCGATCCAGTCAATGAGATGCTCTACAATGAGAATTCCATCGTAGGTAGGCAACTCAAGTTTCAGCCTTAAAGTTTCTCCTAGAATCGATCTGAAATACCTTACCTTAGGTGTTTCCTACATAGGTGCATCTTCTTCTCTTTGCTTTTCATCCTCAGGTTCACTTACATCCCCTATGTCTGGGTCACTTCGTCTGTCTATCTCCATGGTTTCCAGACGTGCTCATAGCTCCCTCACTTCCTCCATAACTTATGCATTCACTGCTGGTCTACCTTTGTCATGACCTCGCACTCTACCCATGCATGCAACCATCCTTTTGCACTAAGCCTCTGCAATAACATTTCTCTTTCACACTGCTACAATCTTACCTCACCAAGCCCCTTGTCTGTACTTGGTCTTTTGGTAACGTCGGTCCTCGATCTAGAACCTCTTGACCACTCTTCTTTGCTCCTTCCAAGCTCTACTGCTACGCTTCTCTCTCACACGAGCTTCTCCTTGCTCTGATACCAAAATTGGTGTAGGCGGGATCAACCACAGCCAACCCAACCAGCACCTCCAGAATCTAGTGGCTCCTACACTTAGTAGGAATTCCAAATTTAACCCTCGACCAAATTCTATGCTAAATTGCCTCCCCGCAATTCTGCTCCACAACAGCCTCTCCGCAACGTTGTTTCCACAATAGGCATTCCGCAACTCTATTTATACAACAGGATTTCTGCAAGCGGGTTGCGAGATGCGGGATGCACGACCAACTTTCCAAAGTTGATCCCCCGTAACTTTTCCTCCTCAACTCTTCCAACCGTCAGATATTTGCATCCTTCTCCATGATCATCGATCTACTCTTTGATGCGGATCTCACAGATCTTTGTAGATTTGTTATCGCCCTCACAACTTTCGTTGCAGATCTCTCCTAGGCCATCAGATCTTTGTCTGCGAACTCAATCTCTGTCGTTCATTTTCTACAAAAACTGGTTGAGGCAGAAAACCTGTGTGCTATGCCAATTGATCATGGAATCGATCAATCCATCCTGCAATCTCTAAGATTAATTAGCCTAACTCTTCTATGTATGCATTTACAAACTATTCCAACTATTCCATCAACAATTTCATGCGTGAATCAACAATTTTACAGAAATACACAGATCTTTAGGAAACTGCCAAAGTTGGCCCTTCACAGATTCACAGTTCAAACCAGTAAATGCAACTAGGCTAATAATACTACAAATACACAGATAATCCTTCTATTAAGTAGACATACAAACACATAGTCATCTCTCTTCTTCAATCTATTAAAATATTTATGAGCAGAATCAGACGTAGGTATGTCCGTCTCTCTGCACACTCAAAATTCTAATGCCTAAGAGTAGAACCCTTCTCCCTTCTCTAAGCTTTCTATTTAACCTAAACTGCAACTTCCTACAACCTGAGTGGTCCTGCAACCGAAAAACAAACAAAAACAGAGCATGATGGAAACATCCCTATCATAACAAACAAACAATGGCTTGATCTCCACGCAGGTAGTCATGATCCACCATCATTCCTACTGGTGCCAACAAACTATGACTTAGCAAAACAAGAAAAATATGCCACAACATGTGACCAACTCATCACATTGCTGGCATGCCACGATGCTCATGCATCAAATGTCTGTGGAAGCCTAACCGTGGATACACATGTTTGGTTGCTAAATTTATATTTTATTATCAAGTGGAATCATCCATATATATATATATATATATATATATATATATATATATATATATATATNACCATCTTTGAATTTTATAATAACCTGTAGCTATTTATTTAAGGTTTCATTTTGTTTTCTCAATCTAGTATCCTTTGTCCATTATTTAGTAGAATCAGAGTGCTTGAGATAGCAGATATTTTGATAGTTAGAGCAATAAATAATAATAGTTGTAACCATGTCTATGTTTTGTTAAAATCTATGTTTTCTAATGGTTTCTTTGTTTTTGTGTGTTTGTGCAGGTAGTAAACTAAAGGTTTAACATTTCATTCCCGATATTGGAGCTACAAGATGCGATCTTTAATCCCTACCTAGCCTCAATATTTTGTAGTATTTATGTGCAGTTTCGTTTTGAGTCCTAGATTTAGTAGTCTTAAGTATTATATGTTTACACATCAAATATCGGAATTTTATGTCCAATTTTTGTCTAGGTTGTATTACAAAGTAGCTTACAGCTTGTATGTATGTAAATTTTCATAGAAATTTTTTGGTGTGACACGGCCCTTAGGTTTGAGAGCATGAACTCGTGCTCTGATACCACATGTATTGTTCTAGTCTGCAGCATAGCACTAAGTCCATTGTATTCTAACCTTGCTATGTACTAAGATCATTATTCTAAGCTAGTTTCTGAAATTTTCAATAAAAGAATATAAGTTTTTTGAACTATATGTTGATAGTTTATTCAAGTCTATTTATCTTTTTTTTCTTATTCTTAGTCATTTTCAACATGCATATATAAGAAAAAAATTTACACTAAATAACAAGATTTTCTTTGTGCATATTTCAACATAAGTTTGAATGGGATAAACTGATAGTTACAAGAATAATACCTAATGCTAGTAGATGGTATACCACCTCCCTTTGATCCCTTAGAACTCGTCCACCTCAGCCTCCTTCATACTTAGCAACCGACTGAATAAAAAACCCTGCTGGCCAGCTCTAATCCTGCTGGCCCTAGGAAATCAACAGACTTCCTAGACCTGAGCCCATAAACCGATAATACTAATAACAACTCCCAATAATAGCTTCCTTGTTCTGTTTCCCTTGTACCAGACTTTTCCCCTTCCTTTTTTCAGCAAGGTTTTCCCCTTCCCTTTCAAATTTATTTCCCCCAAAACCCAGATCAAAGATGCCCCCGACTACTCCCTCCAACCTTCCCTATAGACCCATCTTCCTTCCCTTCCTTCAGCCTTACTCCAATTCCTTTCAACTCCTTTCTTGAAACCCTAAGGATCAGTGATTCTATCCATCAATTAAAATAATAATTAAGTATAGTTCTTACATATGTTTTTATCTCAAGTTGCTAAATAATATTAATGCAAGTCAGAAGATAATTAATTATTCTATGGTGGATCACCAAATGGTTTTTACGAGGTTGATTTATTCGGTGCTAGTATTAGTCATCAGTTTGTATTAAGTGTTTTTAGGATAAATTAACAGACAATGGTTGACTTTTCCAAATATTGGATAAAATATGTCTTTACTAATTACCAACCAAATCTAATTCAACAATAATTTCTTATCTTGTAATTGAAGTCTAATTGCATCGATGGAATACATAATATTAAATTATACCAATAACATTTTATTTGGTTAAACCTGTTAATAATATATATTTATGTCATTAAACATGTAAAACAATTTGGACAATCAAATAGTTTATTTAATAATAATATATGAAGCTCTGGTGTATCCGACAATGGTTATAATTATTAGTAATATTATTATTGAACTAATAATAATAAATATAAAAATAACAATTACTAATATTAACAATTACTATTAATATTAATGGAGAATAATAACATCAATACTTATTTATTCAATCGATAAGTAGTTCGATATAAACCTAGTATTCTTGTATTAAAACAAGGTACCCTTAATGTGCAAATTAATCATGCTTAATAGTTAGACAAGAAAATTATTTACTATTAATGTTCTATCCGCGACACCTCACAGTGACAACACTTAAAAATACGATTTATTATAATGCTCACATACAATTTAAGGTACACTAAATGACTAGTTTAATACATAACTTACAAATCTTAACTTCCATTACCAATGTATACTAACTTACTCTTTTGTAACAACTTACACAATTATTTAACCTGGTGAGCACTTGTATAACGATACTAGTGTATACACACCAAGTCTGCATGTGTGGCCAATGTATGCACAAATCACGTATGTACTATAAGTGACCATATCTTTCCTATGCATATCTACTAATTAACAATAGCAATGTAGACGCAATAGTCATATATATTTTAACATAATCAATTTATCAATATGAGTAATGTAGGAGCATCTAGCTCGAATTTCATTGACCTATGAGTCAATCTGCCATGTAATCAATTCTAGAAGGATAGGGTCCATTGTTAGATAGATAGAGTTATTTTTTAATTTGTAATAAGTGGCAATTAGCCATTATTCTCCTTGATCCCTGTGTGCATTTCCTCAAGCATTGATCTTTGTCGATAGGGTTTCTTTTATTAGGTCCTGAGATCCATCCTAGTCGGATCTAACACGTTTCTGAGTGTTATAAAATGAATTGAATGTAATAGTTAGAAAGTAAGGTGAGGACAAGTGTGATTGCAAAGCGTGCATGAGTGTAGAGACTGTGTAATAATAGTTCTGGTTAAATAGAATAGAAATTGAGTATTTTGCAAGTTTATCTAGTTATTATGCCTTCGTTTAAATATCCATGAGTAGTATTGTAATGTCTATGTGTATATGTGTTTGTTACATTCCGAATACTGATATACGTGCAAGATATTGAAAATCATCTGTAAGAAGCTTCATCGGAGAGAATTGATCCCTTCAGTGATCAATTAAAGAAAGCTTACAGAAAGATAAATCTAAGTCAATCGTACGGTGGGGATTGATCCCAGAGAAGATCAATGGTTGTTGTTGATTTTTGCAGCAAGGAGACATAGGTATACAAAGTTAAAACCATGATCGCATTGGGAGGTAGATCAATAGTTGAGAACGAGTCCACATAAGATTGATGATAGGGAATAATTGTTGTGCGTAAGGAGAAACCCAGGAATTGGAGAAGTGCTAGCGTAAATAAAGTTAATAAAGCGACTTCCACATTATGAACCGGAAAGTAGATATCGGAGAGGTGCAAATGTGCAGAAGTTTTATTTCGAAAGTTGGAAATTCGACTTCCAATATCGGAAAGTGAAAATAGGGAAGGAGTGAAAGTGCGGAAATCCCACTTTGTAAGTCGACAAGCTGACTTCCGCTATCCGAACTGGGAATTAGAAATCAAATTTTTTTGAAAAGGCGGAAACTCTTTTCTGAAAAATTGAAATTCTGATTTGCGCATTCCGCTGTAGTGCGGAAATAAGATTAGACAGTGTGGAAAGATATTTAACTGAGAAATTAAGGCCTATTAGTTTGTTAGTTCTCGGATTTGAGGTCTGTAAACTAATGAGCACCATCAGTTGTCACGTCCCCTTCCGTTCGAGAGGACGCGACTACGACACTGCTACTATCATTTAAGTGGGGAAACGAGCCCCATGGACGTAAGCAGAAAAACTTGCATTGAAAATAAAAACATACACTGAAGCATAATGCATGTAATATATAGTGGAAGCAAATACATTTTATTCAAAGCATTCATCCTGTTCATAATTCATAAAACAAGAAGAATTCATCATGTTCAACCATTCAACATGTTCATGATAAATGATCAATTAAATACATTGCAGAGATTAAACACATAAGAATACTTACCTTGAAAAAGAGTTGTCCCGCAACCAACTATGTCACTGCAATGTTCTACCCAACCATATGCCAATGTGCTCATCAATCTCTTAGCACCACTGCCACCCCCGATCTGGATATGATTCCCACAGAGAATAAGGGAACAACAGACTTACACACATCAAGACCATACATCCACAGTCAAGCCAACACACAGTTGGGTTTCCCATACTGCTAAGGCAACAATCCAATAACATACAGGTTCCTTGGACTTACTCAGCCAAGCCAACACCAGGATGAACTTCACAGCCAAATACAATTGCTCGGTATGGACAAAGACATCCTGAGAAGCTAGAATGAAAATGAACAAGGGAAAAACAACCCTCTGATAGTAAATTCAATTTTAGAGATGTCTAGGGGCTTCATGTGGGTAGAAACGACCTCTTCAAACACCCAAAACGTGGATCGATCTTCCCAGCCACCGAGCATAACCAAAAAAAGACAGGTTTGCAACCAAAACATACTAGAAAAGGGGGAAAAACACCCTGTGAGAGAAATATGATTTCACAAAATGTTTCTGGGCATTGTAGGAGCTGAAATGATCTCCATACACACCCAAATCGTGGGTCTCCTTTGCACATTCATTGAACAACACAAAAACGGGTTTCCCAGCTTGGAGAAATTAGGGAAAATGCAAAAAAATGTGAGGGAGGCTCCCAGTTTTCTCACAGGGGAAAAAATGGCCTCTTCGAACCCCAAAACCGTGATCCCCTTCTTCCCATTCTCCTAGCAATATAGAAAACAAATTCTGGGCATGGAGAAGTGAATAAAATGACAGATATTGTGAAGGAGAGAGCTCATCCATCTTCCTGCTGCATGAGAGAGGCCAAACATGAATTAGAATAAGTGAGGAATGAAATACATGGGTGAATAATGGCTTGGGAATGCATTTCCAAGAATTTACTTACCCAAGAAGTCAAAAACACATTTTCCAAAAATGGGTGGCTTCCCAAATTCAAATTTGACTCCCATACTCTTCTCATCCCCATGCATTAACTTCCCCAACCAATTTCTAAGTGACTGGGCATAAAAGACAAAATGGGTAGTTGAAAACTTTATGGGTTCTCCCTTAGACATTTGGATTTTCCCCATTGGCTCAAAGGTTTGAATATTTCCCCCCTCCCTATTCCTTGTGAAATCATGCCCCCATATATTTAACGTTGCGGCGCATAGCTAGTTGTGGTATTTTTATTAATTGCATAGTTACATGATGTCTCAAAACATATTGTTCTTGGATAACACATAAACTGTCAGCATCAATTTTCATTGCCGAAACATAAAACACTAAATCCATGGTGGGGCCTTTTCCTTGAGCTCCACACCATGATTTATTAACGCTATTTACCTCATATGCAATTCAATACCATGGGGTCAAAACCAAGGTGTTACACCAGTTTTTGTATCAAGCATAAGTTGAGCCGATAAGAAAGATGCCGCCAAGACGAGGATGAGCGCGTGGGGTTCCTGTAGGACGTGGTCAAGGAAGACAACCTGCAAAGACAGATGTGGAGAGAGACATGAGAAGACTAGAATAAAGGATAGAAACTATGGAAAGAAAGAACCATTTAGACAATTCAGATGACAGTGATGAAGAAGCTGAATCCTCTGAAGAAGAAGAAGACCCTGAAGAAGTCAGAGACTTGAAGATGCTAATGAAGGCTAGTAGCAGACCAAGAGTGGAAGTGCCTATGTATGAAGGTAATTTAAATGTTGAATAACTCATGGATTGGATTAATGCTCTGAGTAAGTATTTTGATTTTGAAGAAATTGAAGACAAGAAGAAAGTAAGATACACAGCTACCAGAATGAAAGGACATGCAACCATTTGGTGGGATGAGCTCCAGATCCATCGAGAAAGAAGAGGTAAGACAAAAATAAACTCTTGGGATAAGATGCTACGTAATATTAAGAATCAGTTTATGCCTAAGGACTATCAATTGAATCTTATTAGACAATTGCAAAACATTAGACAGAAGACTATGACAGTAAAAGAATACATAGAAGAATTTATAGACTAAGTATTAGAGCTGGACACACACAAGGAGATATGGAAAGAGTAGCTAGGTATATCAATGGACTAAGGTATGATATACATGATGAACTCAGTTTATTAAATTTGAAAATTGTAAAAGATGCATATCAAGTAGCCTCAAAGTTAGAAGAGAAACTGTTAAGAAAACATAACCAGAAAAACAGAGGAAATAATATAGTAAGAGGATCTCCTGGTAGTGGAAGTACTACTTCCAAAGATGAAGTTGAGGGTTCTAGCAGTCAGTCATCCTAGAGAGGAGGATTCAGAGGAGGCATAGGAAGAGGCAAACATAGAGAGGTAAAGTGTTATACTTGTGGAGAGATTGGACATATGTCTTGGAATTGTCCACGGAATCAGTATTCAAATCAAAGAAATGTGAATGTTGCATAGGCTCAAGAAGAGTCAAAAGGAGAAACATAGATGAATAACCCTACAGAGGAAGGAGATATTTTATGTTCAAGAAATTTTTGGTAAAATCATAGAAGCAAGTATATGAACCATCCCTAAGGAAGAGTTTGTTCTAAACAAGATGTAAGTCACAAGGTAAGTGTTGAAAAATTGTTATTTACAGTGGTAGTATAGATAATTTTGTTTCCATTGAGAAGGTAGAGAAGCTAGGATTGAAGAGGATGAAGCATCCCACTCCCTATGAAGTGTCATGGTTGCAAAAAGGATATCAGCTCTTAGTGAATGAGCAGTGGAGTAGACAAGCTTTCAAATGGATAGAATCAACTGATAGAAATTTTAAGTTGTTGAAGAAAAAGATAACTAAGAATCCTATCTTGGCTTTGACCAGTTTTGACAAAGTGTTTTAAGTGGAAACATATGCTAGTGGATCAACAATGGGAGCAGTTTGGAGTCAAGGGCAGAGGCCAATAGCATATTTCAGTGAAAAATTGAATGAATCAAAACAAAAATATTCTTCATATGATAAACAATTATATGTTGTTGTGCAAGCTCTTAAGAAGTGGAGACATTATTTGATGCCTAAGGAATCTGTGTTGTTTTCTGACAAGCATGCTTTGTAGTTCATAAATAGTCAGCCAAAATTGAACCAAACACATGTTAAATGGGTAGAATTTTTTCATAACTTTACCTTTGTTGTCAAACATACAAGTGGTAAGTCTAATAAAGTTGTTGATCCTTTGAGCAGGATAAATTTGTTAGTACAAGAAGTTAAGATCAGTACTTTGGGATTTGAAAATTTGATTGATATGTATAAATAAGATTTAGCTTTCAAGGATATATATGCTACCTGTGAAGATCTATTTACCCATAACAGAAGCCATTGGTTAGATTATATGTTGCAGGAAGGATTGTTGTTCAAAGATAGCAAATTGTGTATTCCAAAATGTTCAATGAGAGAGAATTTGATTCAAGAAAAGCATAGTGGATTTCTATTAGGACATTTTGGACAAGACAAGACTTTTGCTCGGGTGAGTAATTTTTACTTTTGTCCAAATATGAAACATGATGTGAAGAAATGTGTTGAAAGATGCAGAATCTGTCAACATGCAAAGGGGAGAATTCAGAACTTAGGATTGTATCAGCCCTTGCCTATTCTAGCTAGGCGTTTGGATTCCATAAGCATGGATTTTGTTTTGGGTTTACCTTGAACTCGGAGAGGTCATGATTCAATTTATGTTGTACTAGATAGATTTTCAAAATTGGCTCATTTTATTGCATGCAAGAAGACTAATGATGCAACCAATATTGCTAACCTATTCTTTTTAGAAATTGTAAAGTTGCATGGGTTTCCTTTGAGTATTATGTCTGACAGATATACAAATTTTGTTGGTAATTTTTGGAGAACTCTTTGAAAGAAATTGGGGACTAATGTCAGTTTTAGTTCTGCTTATCACCCTTAGACTGATGCCCAGACTGAAGTGGTAAATAGGAGCTTGGAAAACATACTGAGAATTCTTGTGTATGAACATCCCAAACAGTGGGACTTGGATCTTGCTCAGGCTGAGTTTACATACAATGATTCACCCAATAGAAGTACATGTATGTGTCCTTTTCAAATTTTCTATGGGATGCATCCAAGAGGTGTATATGAACTTAGAGATTTGGGAAAATAGGAAAAGAGAAGTGCAAAGGGTCACGACTTTGCAGTTAGTATGCATGAGCTGTAGGAGAATATTAAGAAGAGATTATAGGAAAGCGTAGAAAGGTATAAATAGAGAGAAGACTTGAAGAGAAGAGAAGTAAACTTTTAGGTTGGATATTTAGCGATGGACGATCTTAAAAAGGAAAGGTTTCCTAAAGGAAATTATAATAAATTAAAGCTTAAAAATATTGGACCTTGTAAAGTTTTAAGGAATTTTTTTGCAAATGCTTATGAGATTGAGCTTCCTTCTGACTTTCATATTTCACCAATTTTTAATGTTTTAGATTTGTATCCTTTTAAATATGTAGGTGTCCAGACAAGTGGTATGAATTCAGATGGAGATGATTGAGTGATAGATTGGCAAGGACAAATTCCATAGAAATAACAACCTCAGATTGAAGCCATCCTTGACAAAAGAATCCTAAGGAAGACCAGGAACAAAACCTTCTTTCAATACTTGGTAAAATGGAGAAATCAAATTACTGAAGATGCAGCGTGGATGACAGAACATGAAATTTCCAAGTACAATGTACACCCTGAAGACTTACAGAAGAATTATTTTCTTCCCCAGGAGTATGATGCAGGAGCATCCAACTTGGATTTCATTGAATGATGAGTCAATATGCCATGTAATCACTTATAGAAGGATAGGGTCCGCTGTTAGACATATAGAGTTAGTTTTTAATTTGTAATAAGTGGAAATTGTCCATAAATCTCCTTGATCCCTGTGTGGATTTCCTCAAGGATTGATCTTTATCGATAGGGTTTCTTTTATTAGGTCCTCAGATCCATCCTAGTCGGATCTGACAGGTTTCTGAGTGTTATAAAACAAATTGAATGTAATAGTTAGAAATTTAGGTGAGGACGAGTGTGAGTGCAGAGCGTGCAAGAGTGCAAAGACTGTGTAATAATAATTCTGGTTAAATAGAATGGAAACAGAGTATTCTGCAAGTTTATCCATATATTTTGCCTTCGTTTAAATATCTAGGAGTAGTACTGTAATGTATATGTGTGTATGTGTTTGTTTCATTCTAAATGCTGATATAAGTGCAGGATATTGAAAATCATATGTAAGAAACTTCACTGGAGATAACTAATCCCTTCAGTGATCAATTAAACAAAGCTTACAGAAAGACAAATCTAAGTCAATCGTACGGTGGGGATTGATAATAGATAAGATCAACGGTTTTCATTAATTTTTGCAGCAAGGAGACATAGATCCACAAATTTAAAACCATGATTGCATCGGGAAGCAGATTAACGATCGAGAATGAGTCCACAGAAGATCGACGTCATGGAAGAAGTGTTGTGCGAAAGGTGGAACCTGGGAATTGGAGCAGTGCTACTGTAAAGAAAGTTAATAAAGCAACTTCCGCATTCTTAACCAGAAAACAGATATCAAAAAGGTGCGAAAGTGTAGAAGTTTTATTTTGAAAGTTGGAAATCCGACTTCTGAACCCGGAAATCGAAAATCTAGAAGGAGTGAAAGTGCGGAAATCCCACTTCGTAAGTTGACAAGCCGACTTCCGCTATCCGAACCGGGAATCGAAAATCAAAAAATTATGAAAAGGCAAAAACTCTTTTCTGAAAATTGAAATTCCAATTTGCACATTTTGTTATAGTGCGGAAAGAGAGTTAGACAATGTGGAAATCTATTTAACATATAAATTAAGGCATGTTAGTTTGTTAGTTCTCGAATTCGAGGTCTGTAAACTAATCAAATCCGTCAATGAGTTATTTAATGGTTTAAATAATAAATATTCAACATCATTATACTTAGATTTATAATTATCAATTAATCCATTACGTTCAGGGGAGGGATACCTACTACCACTACATACTACCATATAACCACCAATTCCCCCATAATATTAGATAACACATCCTCCCATCCTATCCTACTTTTGCATCCTCCCTATCCTGTCTCTGCTAGTACATATGTGGTGCCGACTTCACCGAACTGAACTCATATAGAAACTGATATAATTGGCGTCGGCTAAAGAGCGAACCCAACCCATTCTAGAAGACTTCTGATCGTCATCATCACATGTCTAGGGGAGAGTGACTCAACACATCCCTCCATGACCTCAGGTATCATAAGAACCATAGGGTGGGAAATACCTCCATCCCTCTCAACATACCGGGCTTATACGCTGTCAAAATCACACTATGTTGTTATTGAGATTATTGGTTTGTGTCATCATATTACCCTATCGATTCCTAATATTTATTGCTTAACACAAACTTATTTCCCATATCATATCAAGTATCTGGCTATCTCATAGCCTTTGCATATTCATATTTTGAAACCATACATTTCAAACAAATATCTCTATTCTATCAACAACTATTCCATATCATTAACATTCATTCATTTCATCACATAACATCATTAAATCATTCACATCATAGGTTGGTATCCACGAACCACATCATAGATATCATATTTCATCAAGGCGACAAATAAACGTACACTATCATTATGAAACAAATAAATCCCATGATAACTACGACATCAAAATCACATAATCATAGTAAAATTTAATAAGAATGTAACACCATCACATCATATAGTATCCACATAAGCATGGTAACATCATTAGTATAGTAGTAATATATAATCAGGTCTAATGTGCCAAAATATAGTTTACTTAGTCTAGATGATTCCAATAGATAATACGAAAAATAAAATGCATTGTGTATGCCGATGAACATGCCTGGTAAAAATATGGGGAGTTACAACCAAACTCATCTCTTGAAGGAGGAATACAATCAATACATCTGGAATATCTTTCGAAGTTATAATACTTTGACACTCCCTCTTAACTAGGAAGGTATTCAACCATAGCAACTACTGCTACTACAACTGTACAATTGACTGGTGAATCTCTATATGTCATAGGAAGTTTTGGAACATCATCATTCATATTCATCATCGATCTCAGCTGGATCATCTTATGTAATATTTGGTGTATAAATAGCTTCTATACGTACTTGAGCATCTTCTATCGTCTTCTGAAATATGTTTTGTAGCATCAGTATGTGAATACTAAAGCATCTTCTGGGTATTTTTCTTATAATATCTGTATGTGAATACTGATTCATCGTCTATCACTTCCATGTATGAATATTGTATCATCTTCTATGTGGATACTGGATCATCGCCTATCTCATCAGTATATGAATATTGAATCATCTTCTGGATCATCTTATTACAACATCAGTATGTGAATACTGAGACATCATCTTTAAATTCATCATCTACAACATTTGTATATAGATACTAAAACATCAACAACAATCTCATTAGCATGTTAGTGCTAAAATCAAACAACATCTAATGCTAGATCATCATCTGCATTACCATCATAGAGATGTCGAAACATCAACATCATCATCAGTATAGGAATACTGAAACAAATTCATTAACAATCATCAATGTAACAACACTTGTACTAACTCAAGCAATCAACTTAACAATCATCAATACTGGAGAAAACATCTCAACATTCATAACAATACTGAAACAATCATCTCAACAAACATCTCAACAATCATAATTAGTATAACAATACTAAAACAATCATCTCAGTAATCATTAGCATAACAATACTGCAACAATCATCTCAAAAATATTCAAATAACAAGCATATCAGCAATCATAAGTATAATAGTACTGAATAAATCATCTCAACAATCAACATTATAGCAATACTGAGGATACATCTTTCCCTTCAACGTATCGGAGCAGCATCACGGTGAGTTCTCTAGTAGATCCATCTGGGAATTTTGTTTAACTTACTAACTCTTTCAAGCAAAACAAGCCTAGTTAGACAGATGGATCTCCCTGGGGACCAAACAAGCCTTGTCTGGCTTACTAACCCTTTTGGTCCAAACAAGCCTAGACAGACATACTAATCCCCCTAGGATCAACATGCCTCGCCTGACTTACTAACCCTTTTGGGCCAAACAAGCCTATCTAGAATTACCCTCCTCTAGACTGAGCTACTCACCATTGCATCCATTACCCATCTGTTGTCACTCCCTCTTTCAAGAGAGGTCCTTTTAGAATACACCAATATCGTCTCAAAAGTATTCAAACTTTACATGAGCCAGAGGCTTAGTTAATACATCTTCTACTTGTTCCTCTGTAGGAACATACTTGAGATTTATAGCTCCCTTATGAACCATATCCCAGATGAAATGATATCTGATTTCATTGTGCTTTGACTTATTATGAAACACGGGATTTTCTGTCATATTACTAACAACTCTGATTATCACAGAGGATATTAGTAGCATTTATCTCTACATCAAATAGTCTTGCTAACATCTTTCAAATCCGTACTGCTTCGCTACATGCTAAACATGTGGCAATGTATTCAGCTTATGTCGTACTAAGTGCAATATTGGTATGATTTCTACTAAACCAAGAGATCATGCCTAATCCCATACTAAAACAACATCCTGAGGTTCTTTTTTTATCTTTGGAACTTCCTCCTCAATCTAAATCTGCATATCCATGTAATTTGATCTCGCCACAAGATACATATCTGAGCCCATAGTCTAAAGTTCCCTTTAGATACCTCATCACATGTTTTTCCCCAATAAGTTGAATGTGTTTAGGATTCACCATATACTGAATTAAAGTGTTTACTGCAAACAATATATTTGGTCTTGTATTCGTTAAGTACATCAGAGAACAAAAAATTTATCTATATAAGGTGGCATCAACTGCTTCGGAAGTATCCTCATTTAATAGGTTCAAACTTGTTGCCATCGGAGTAATCATACCTTTACAAGCTAACATTCCAAATATTTTAAATATTTTTAAATTGTATTTTCCTTGGTTTAGGAAAATATCATCTAGATATTGCCATACTTCAAGACCTAGAAAGTAATGCATCATTCCAGGTCTTTCATTTCGAACTCTGTAGCAAGCTTATTCTTACATTCGATGATAGGCTTATATTCTACTGTCAATAAAAAATAATCTACATATAGTAATAAAATCATAATCACATCATCCTTAATCTTATAATAGAGGTTGAAGTTTTCTTTACTTTTAGTAAAGACTAATCTCATCAGAAATCCATTAATCCTACCATACCATGCTCTGGGTGCTTGCTTTAGCCCATATAATTCCTTCTTTAGTATACATACATGATTTTTTGGATCATTAGTATCAAACCCTCGTTGTTGTTCGATATATATCTCTTCTTCAATCAATCCATTTAGAAATGTTGTCTTCACATCCATTTGATGTAGCTTCCACTTCATATTGGATTCCAAGGAAAGGATGGTTTTGATGGAGGTGTATATAGCTACTGGTGCAAAGATATCCTCATAAATTCCCTCTTTCTGAGAGAATCCTCGAGATAGAAATATTGCCTTGTACTATTCTATACTTCCATCTGCTGAGTGTTTAGTTTTGAATATCCATATCGAGGATACCACTGACTCGTCTTTTGGTCTTGGTTCTACTTCCCACACATCATTCTTTATAATGGATTGGTATTCCTCGACCATTGCATCATCCCACTCCTTCTGTTTTATTGCTTTTTCAAAGAACGTTGGTTCTTTATCAACTAGATCACACATCAAAGACATATAAACAGGGTATGACTTTGGCTTCTTTCTTTCTCGGATGGTTCCTTCTGGGGCACCATGTCTTTTTGCTTCTTCGATTACTTCACAAGCCTAGGAAGGTTTTATCTTTCAAGAAATCAATTCATTGGGTAATTCTTCAGGTAACTGAGGTTTTGTCATATCATGGTCCTCAGACATATGGACTTCTTCTTCGTTCCTAACTGGTTTAGGGCTTTCAACAGCTTTGGGAGTTTCATGCTCCTCTTCATCTTCCTTATCTTTCTTTGACTTTCTGAAGGTTGTATATTCGTCAAATGTGAAATTTCTGCTAAGTTCAATTTGACGTTATCCTGGGATATAGATCCGATAAGATTTTTATTTTTCACTATACCCTACAAATAATCCCTTCTTTCCTAAAGTATCTAACTTTGTCCTTTTTTCCTTGGGAATGTGTATGTATATAGGACAACCAAATATATTTAGGTGACTTACTTCAGGATTTTCTTTGGAAAAAATTATTCTGGAGTTTTGTTTCCAAGGGCATTGTGGGAAATTCTATTATGTACATATCCTATTGTTCTTACTAATTTTTCCCACGGGTACATTGAAAGATCTTGATCATGTATCATAGATTTCATGGCTTCCATGATATATCTATTCTTCCTTTATGCCAAACCATTTTGTTGTGGATTATAGGGAATGGTGATCTCCCTCTTAATTCCATCTTCCTTGCAGTAATCATTGAATTCATTTGATGTGAACTCTCCTCCATTATCTAACCTCAAAATATTTATTTTCTTCTCAAAGAGGCTTTCCACTAGGGCCTCAAATTCCTTGAACCTTTCAAACACTTCATCCTTCTTTTTCAAGAAGTATATCCAAGTCTTGCGGGAGTAGTCATCAATAAAAGAAGCATAGTAGACATACCCGCTTAATGAAGTGGTTTGCTTTGGCCTGCATATGTTTGATTGAATAATATCTAAGATCCCTTTTGCTTTACTATCACTTTTTGGATAAGGATTCTTAGTATTCTTCCCTTATGCACATCCTTTGCACACTCCTTCATGCTCTGTCTGAATTTCTAGTAGACCACTCACAACATTGCTTACAATTGGTACATCTTTGTTGTGAACATGAGCAAGCATTCTGTGCCATAGCTCACATGGGTTTATGGTACTGGTTTCTAATGCTGAATATGTATGTCCCTTCAATTTGTAGGGTCCTCCTTATTCAACTCCAATTTCTACTACATCATATATGGTTTTACCTCTTGTCCACATGAGAAATTTTCCATCCACAAAAGCAACTCTAAATCCTTTCTTGTCTAAGGCTAAAATGGAAAGAAGATTCTTCTTTAGTCCTAGGACATACATGACATCTTTCACTTTCATAGGCTTTCCAAAATCCAACTTATAGGATTCTTCTCCTATTCCTTTAATGGGGTATTGGGCATCATCTCCAAGCATTACTTTGTGTGGAGATTCCTTTTGTTCAAGGCATGAGAGTGGTTCCTTGTAATCCGTGATGTTCTTGGAGGCACCACTATCAACTATCCATGTGTCATTTCCTGGTGAGACTGATCCTGTTAGAGAAGATATTAAAACATATTCTTCACTGGAGTCTTCATCCTTCTTTCCTTCTTCTTCAACTTCTTGATCACTATCTTCAGTAGCATTGGCCTGAAATATTCTCATGTTTTTTATTCTCTCTACTTTCATAGGAAAGTTGATGGCAATGTGTCCCAACTTGTGACAAGTGAAGCATTCAAAATTTGAGAAGTCTCTCTTGGGTCTTTTAAACCCTTAAGTCTTAGGAGGATGGTCATGACTCTTCATTTTTCCTTTTGTATGAAATATCAAGGCTTGATCCTCATTTCCATTTAGATTTTCTTCTCTAGTTGATATCATTTCTTCTTCTTGGACACATTATTCCCATAACTTTCAGAATTTGGTTAGTTTCCTTCTTCAATAGATTCCTCAGATAAAGGCTTCCCAATCTCTTGGAAGACCATTTAAGGTTGTCATCACAATATCTGCTTCTTCAACCATATCATCAATGGCTTCTAATTGATCCTTGATTTGACCTACTCTTGTAAATTTAGATTGCATGGTATTTGACTTTTGATCTCTTACACCTTGGAGTTGATTCCTTAGGGCCATTTTCCTATTAATGTTTATTCCTTCAAATAGACTAGATAGGGCATCAAACATTTATTTTGGAGTATCCATTGAGGATACTTGAGGAATCAAGTTATCTTTGATGGAGTTAGCTACAATACTTTTAGCTACGATCATATCCTTCTTATACTTGGACTTAGCTTCATCTTATTCCGGTTCTTTCACTTCCTCTTTCACAAATTTATCTAGATCATTCTCTTGTAGGATGAGCATGATCCTATACTTCCATGCTCTGAAGTTTTCAACACCTTCAATATTTTCATCTAGCTTGTTATTCTTTTCCATCTTTAGAAGACTGGGAAATTCAAATGGAATAAAGAGGAATAGTACTTAATTCAAGAAAAAAACTCCTGATAGGCCTCCTTCTGGATGACCTAGAGTTTGATGCATAAACCCTAATTTTTCATTTGGGATCACAGGTAGAGATGAATGGTGGAGAATATGTGCCTCCCTAGGGAGAATTAGAATGTATATTCCTTTTTCTGAGATTGATGATGAAGACTCAGGAAAACTAAAGCCCTAGTTTGTCCCAGCAGCAGTAACTGGTCTAAAATTGAAACTTTTTGGAATTCAGTTCTGTCTCCACAGAGAGATGCGCTCTTCAGGGGCGAGTTGAGAGAGCCCTCTTTTCTAGTTGATCTATCAAGGGATTTTTTGGAGTAACAAAACCCTAAATGTGTAGTGATTCCTTTCAGGGTGGCTCTGATACCATGCTGATTTTTCTTAATCTGCTTAGATGATATCTTAAAAAAAATTGTTTCTAGTATATCACTGAAAGAAAAACAATCACAAAAACAAAAGAACACAAAGATTTTCCTCTGGGAAACCACAAGGGAGAAAACCCCACAAAACTTCCTCATTATAGAACTCAACCAGAGTAGTGTAAAACCCATACAACTGCTTCTCTCTTATTTTTGGTGCACTAATGTTTATCTCTCTTATAAAACAACTTGAGTGAGTGAGTACAAATGAAGGGGAGCGCATCCATATTTATATTCTTCAATTGAATTGAAATCTAACCTAACAGGGAAGACTTGTCCAACTAGACACCAAAAATAACATTTATTATATTGACACTTGGGTACTATTGACCAGAATTACATCTAGAGTCTTGCATTGATTCTTCCAATGATACTAACAAGACCAAACTCATCTCCTGAAGAAGGAATACAATCAATACATCTGGAATATCTTATGAAGTTATAATACTTTAACATGAAGAAACAATCCCAATCCTTGGGGATTATTAACAAATACTCACTTGCCAATTCAAGTTCTTTATTGAGCAAATTGAATTCACTAAGATGTACTCTAGAAAACTGAAATAGATACCCCCAATACTTAACTAATTCGATTTCATCAAAAATAGTTCCAAACCATCTTAACTAGCTCTTAATTTCCCATAAGTTACTCCTCCTGCATGAGGACAACTTGAATTCACCTTTAATTTACTCCCATCCACAGGAGACAACTCAAATTCACAAGGATTGACTCAAATTCACTTAAGATCATTCTCATCCACTAAAGACAACTTGAATTCATGTTATTAATTGAAGATTACTGACTTTAACTCAGAAAAATATATTAATTAATTGAATTCAAACTCTAATGATCTAAATGACTCTAATTGACTATCAGTTACACTAATTTCACTACTGTAACTGAAGACTGGATCAAATTAACAGATAGTAACTCAATTAAACTCAAATTAACTAAATATACCCAATTAAACTCAAACTAACTCAGATTAATTAATTGTAACTCAATTAAACTCAAACTTACTCAAATTAACTAATTTTAACTCAGTTAAACTCAAACTAACTCAAATTAGCTGACGATAACTTAGTTTAACTTAATTAACTCAAAATTAACTGATATAAACTCAAAGTAGGTGCAAGTCTGACCATAATTAGTCAAATAGGCACTTAAGTCATGAGTGAAGTGAGAGTGGGTCTCATTAACAACCAAATGAGGAATATTATCACCAGTAAAGACGCAATAGTGCATGCAAAAAATTAGTTAGGTAATTTAGGACCCTTGTGGTCCAAAATTATTAAAATTAGGAAAACTACAGTAATGTTAGGGGGAGTTGCAACACCTAACCCCAATCTGTTCTCATATGGAATTCCAAGACCCCCCAACAACGTTATTTTCTATGTTGTTCTAATAAAATAATAATAATAATTTCAATATTAAACATCACAATATTCATGGTTCATGGTCTAGGCACCTAGTGCCACCATAAATCAAATAATCGAAATCATGGGTGTCTGGGACTTACTTTCGTGGTATTACACTCAGGTTCATAATATTTGTTAAAATATATCAAACATAACTTCAAAATTGTTTCTTTCGATCATATTGACCATAATGTTGGATTATATAAGTTTACTAGTTTTAATTCAAGCAAAAATCAACATTTGTATTCCTCTGTTGCTCACCATGATGAACAAAGTAAATTATGGCATGAATATTAGGTCACTTGAATTATGAAGAAATGCAAATATTATCTAAAATAATACTTGGCTTACCTTTGATTTCTTCCCCTATAGGTGTTTTTCAAGGTTGTGTGCTTGGTAAACATCATAAAGAAATGCTTGATAAAGGTAAATATTGTCATACTGAATAATAATTGCCACTAATTCATAGTGATATTTGTGGTCCTCTTGAAACTCCTTTGTCTCATGCAGTTTATTTTCTTACTTTTTTTTTATAAATTTAATTGTAAATCTTGGGTTTACTTTTTTAAGCATAAAAATGAAACCTTTGGTATATTTCAAGATTTTAAATCCATGGTTAAAAAAATATCTAGTAGAAGTGTTAAGACTTTGAGAACGGATAATGGATGAGGATTCATAAAAAAATATTTAAGAGCATATTTATCTAAGCATGGTATTCAACATCAAAAGATTGTTCCTTATACACCTCAACATAACAAGATAATTGAAAGAAACAATAGAACTTTAGTTGAAATGTATAAATGTATGATTTATTTTAAAGCATTACATAAACATTTTTGGACTGAATATAATTGTTATGCTAACTATATCTTTAATAGAGTCCCTACTAAAGTAGTTTTTTCAGTTACTCCCGAATAAAAATGGAGTGGAAGAAAAACTCATATTAGTAACTTTAAAGTGAATGTTGGGCTCATATCCCGGATAAAAAAAAAGAAAAAGTTAAAACTAGAGTCTCACAAATGTATTTTCATTGGTTATTATAAGGAATTTAAAGCATAAAGGTTGTTTGAATCATCTACCAAAGGTATCATCATTATGTGAGATTTTTAATTCAATGAAGTCTGTCCTCCTCCTGAATCTATTCACTAGCATTTTTGGACACAAAATCCGACGGCATGGATGTCTGATTTTTGACATATTTTTGTCGGTCATTCGACAATCTGCCCTTTTTTTAAACGTCGGTTAAATTTCGGCAGATATCTGATAGTGTATTAGCCTCATCACATTTTTGACATCCACTCGTCGCAACTTCAATACCCCACTATTTTAAAATGTCAGTCGACAATCTGAAAACATTCACTTCATAGAGGTAGGAATTTCGACTGAGTCCATTGACGATTTTCACTTCACCAATGTCAGAAAACCGACAAATTAGAGCCGTCAGAGGTACAACATGGTTGTCGGATTTGACGAAAGTTTGACGGGAAATTTTTTACATAGACGTCGGACAATTAACGACCACTTCAACGATTTTCACTTCATTGACTTCGAAAAACCAACGAATTAGAGCCATTGGAGGTACAACATGGTTGTCGTATTTGACGGAAGTCCGACGAGCAAATTTTTACATATACGTCAGACAACCAATGGCCACTCCAACGAATTTCACTTCAATTTAGTAAAAAAATGACACATGAGAGCCGTCAGATATGATGGATATCTGTCTAGCACATTTTACATAGACGTCGGAAGTCCAACGACATGATGTAAATTTATAAAAAAAATATCGTTGTATATCCCAAATATCCTCTAGTCCTTCCTATTGACCAAATCCAAACCTAGACTACATGTTGATGGAATGATGGGTACTATGGAAAAAGTCACAATTAATTAATTCTAAACAGGAAATGTCCTTGTGTTTTAATACCCATCCATTGGAATTCTTATACATATGGAGTTGCTGATGGACAAAGTCCTATATATTATTGTCCAAGAACGTTATCTAAATGAAATTGTAGAGACCTTCTATAAATTATAAATTATATACACATGTGGTGACCAACAACTTAGTGCAAAATTGAAAGTTGGTGGTCAATGCAAGAGTTTTAGTGATACACTCATAAAAAAATTTCCCACCCTTTGAACTACCACCTCACCATGGTCACAGAAGGAGGCCTTAAAGGAAAAGAGGATGGAAGGAAACTTGAATTTTTTTCCCTATTGAAGTCAAGACCAATTTTGGGGGTTGAAATCATTGTTGGCTATCTGGATAGTACTCAATTATGGCTCATTGAATGTTGGAACCAAAGGAAACACAAAACATATCAAGGAAATCCATAGTAGTTCTGCTAGGATTGTTATCCTTAATTGATGGTCAGGAATAATCATTACTTTCTAACATGTCTTGCATTTTGGATAACAAATAAAATATCAATAATTCTTGGATGACACATTTCAACACATACACTTGAAATAAATAAGATTATTAAATCTACAAATTGCATTTTTAATAGTTTCATTAAAACTAAGAAAAAAGTAATAACAATCATAAATCATGAGCTAATGCATTTCAATGTGTCTAACTAATAACATTATAAGCATTACCCCATTCAATAACCCATTCATAACACGCAAATCTTTTACATTGCATTAATGTTATCAATGTGGTACCCAATAATCACAATGTGAGGTTCGTATAAAGAAAAATAAGTATTTCAAATTTTAGGATGCATTGCCATTAAAAAATTAATCAAGGAATAAAGCTAATATAACCTACATACTTAATCATACCAAAACAAAATCTAGAAGAATGTTGAGGTACAAAAGTTCAACTTCAAATTTATTGATTCTCATTCAACCATTTATGTATATTAAAAAATCCATAGTAAGTGTCCTATCAAAAAAGAAGTTCAAATTACAAAACTTTTAATTGACTGTAATCTCTCAATGCACCAAATTCCCAGCTTAGGGGTCTTGAGTTTACAGCTTGGACTTGGACATATTTAGGACTTGGACAACTTCCTCAACCTTGGAAGCCAAGGAATCATTCGAATCCAACCAAAGCAACAACTCATTATTTTCTATTTCTAACATCATATTAGTAATTTTATCTGCAAGTTCAAACTGTAAACATATACTTCATTAGCATTTAGCTTTATCATCATGGTCTAGGTTCTACTTAGGAACCAAAAAATTTTGAAGTAGAGAAAGTCATAATTTTTATGAGTTTAAAGGAACAATTTTTTTTTGAAGTAGAGAACAAAATAGTTTTATAGGCCTCGCAAATGACCTGATGATGTTAAACAAGAGGAAACAAGCTCTCCCTAAGCATCTGCTTCTGTTGTGTTGTTGTAGCAGTTAGTGCTCCATGTCTCTGAGGATTCCTTTATTTCTACAACAAAAATTGCTCTGGAAATAGATGCATATTCGTTCACTGCAGTTTGGGGTCAAAACCAACCTTGGAGACTAAATTTTGTGTCATATTGTTGATTTTTCTAGGTCGAGCATAATGTGTTTATTTGGTAGCCTCAAGATACCAACGAGGTTGCTTCACCACAACATTCTAGAAAATAAAAAAAATTGTCACATAAACTGTTAGGACTCAGAATCGTACCTAAGGTTGCGGGAAGGCAGATCCCGAGGTAACAGTAGATTCGCTTTAGGAAAGGGAGTTGGATTCCCCGTTTCCAGAGAGGGATCTCTCACAAATGTATAACACGACCATTTATATTCTCATAGAATGAATATCAAATATTGGTGGTTGAAACAAGGTAAATATGTAATGGGATATGGAGTCACAAGTACCAAGAAATACATAGCAGAGGAAACATTTGCAAGAGGAAGGTAGTACTTCGATTATGGTCGATATGTTTAAGGTCTGGTGGAAAATTAAGAGCGATGAAAGTCCATCAATGAAGAGCACCGTGAGGATGAATTCTACACCAACTTTGGAAGAAACATTTGGTGAATGTCTAAAACAATGGACGAAGCATAATCATATGAATTCTGAACCATTATACACTAAGTCAAAGACATGATGAAAACATAATGGAAAGAAATAACATGAATTACATGCACGTAAAGAAAGGAAATTATAGACTATAATTGAGAAATACACAAGAATTCTTGCATTCAAATAACCAACATTCGGCTCAAAAACTTGTATTAAATCAAAATATCATAAACACAACAGTCTTACAGGTTCCAAACCAACCCCTTCTCCCTATGTGGGGAGCATATTTATAGTGTTTCTGGACCCTGAGATGGACCTCGGGGTCAAGATTAGTTACAAACTGAAAAACAAACTTCTAACAAACTCTAACGTGGCATATTTGCCATGATTTACACAAAACAAAAATATGATGCAGACTGCTGAATAAATAGGCATTAAATCCCCTCCTGCATATATCAGCTGGTGATAGATGTGTGAAATATGAGATATTTTATTGTGATTTACCATGTTATCGTCAAAACCCATGTCTTAGTTTTCTCCGATTCAGCTCCAGATCCTCAGGATCTGATTTTGAAATTGATGACTCGAACAGTAAACTTCAAATTTATGGAAAACTACACTTTGAATATTCTTTAAATGATCCCAATATGTGATACCTATTTAAAAACTGAAGGGGGTTTTTGAATATTGTCCTATAATGAACAAAAACCTCTCTCAGTTTCATAAAATTCACTCCCATTTGGCGGAAAACATTCTTTGAATCTGATGACTAAAATAGTCATTTGAAAACCTGAAAAATTTCTTTGTAAATATCACCTTGATTCTCTCAATCCATAGAACCTTTGTAAAAAAGGAGAGAGGTTATTGTATATTGGTCCATTATGGACAAAAACCTCTCTCATTTTCTAAAACTTCTTCTCGGTTTGGCAGAAACCAGCCCCAAAAGTTAATGACCAAAACAATCATTTCATAAAAACTAACGTGTTTTGCTGTTGCAATTGATATTTGATACTCTGTTTGTTGTTTAATCATGGCCACCAATTCATTCTCTCACTATGGTGGTTGCAATAAACTTGGTTCTGTCTATAATTCTGAGACACCAATGTGCACCCGGCCGCTTCATCCTCTAGGTGTTGTGAAATAGAGCTGCAAATGTGCTTCCTCTGGACATTAAGCGCCTCACCCATCTCTAATATAAAACTTCATTTCAGCTTCTTCTAGAGGAATAAATCACATTCCTTGATCCATTCAGAAAACCCAACATGTGTCTCAAGATGCCTTACCATATAAATTTTTTTTGAGGGCTCTGAACAGTGACCTCCCTTCTCTTTCTAGCAGCAGAATTCTCTTGAGCCGTCAATCTTATAGGCAAAAAATCATTATGGCAGAAGGTGTCAAAATTAACATGCAATTTAAAACATTCCACGGATTTTGAGATTGATTTGCTCAGTTCTTGTTGATGTAGCAGAATTTCTCTCATTAGTGTATTTTTTTACGTGGAAGATGGATGTTCACCACGTGTCTAAACTTCCCGACAACATAAAAATTCTACAGATTTTAAAATATCATTGCCCATGCTAATTGATGTTGTGGAACACACATGATCCGCCGATTTCTTCCACATGTTGATCTGACCATTCAACCCTTCTACGATTTAACAACATTGCACATATTTTGAAAATTTCTTTTCTTCGTGCAATTTAATGCTGCGGAATTCATGTTGTGGTCATTGAATGAAATTGAGTTCAACCTGCATCGTCGACCCCTGTTAAAGTAGTAGCAAGGGAAGAATTTTTATGACATATAGTTCAAACAATCATCCCAGTTTCTCACAAGGAATTCAAATCCAAACAAATCTCCTTCACGTGCCCTTTGCTCAATTCCTGTCTTCCAATCTAATTTTAAACGCATCCATAATCTTGTACTTCTTAAGGCTTGTGATGCCTAAGCCCTTGGAATCTCCAACAAGCCCAAATGTTTCTCCATGATGTTCTCCATATTTCTCACTTTGTGTCAATTGCTTTAGCAGCCTAGAAACCAGTGCTTCAACATTTACCTCCTTGGATTTTATCAAAGGTGGAAAGCAATCTGATATTGCACGTTGAATATAAATCAAGATCATCTGCAAGGCCATCCAGTATCGCCGACAATACATTGGTAAATGTTTTTGACGCAACTTCAATATAATGTTCATTGCCCTCTTTCGAAACGATCTCCTGGTAGACAAAAGATCACATCTTTAATGTATATCAATTGAACCGTTGCTATTGCCAATGATATTTTGTTGCCGTCGTGAAAAAATCTTCCATAGACATTTACAACAAATTTTTCATATGGTTGCACAAAAGCAATTACTTTCTTCACACGTTTTTAAAACCTTATGGCAATATATCCCACATGCAATGGACGACTCTCATTTTCATTGCTTATATGTGCTGGTGGTTTGATTATACATCAAGGAACAAAGAAAGGTAGTAAATCTTGTGTAAGCTTAGCGCTTGAACTGTTTGGATGGCATGCTTCGATTCGTTTTCTCTCTTGGGTAAAATATCCATATTTACTTTTTGGATTTATAAAAATAAATTTCATTTATTTTTATAAAACATAACTTTAGCCCACTTTTTATATAAAATATACTTGGTAAAATTTTATAAGATTTATCCATAATTAATAAACTTATTCCTTAATTATAAAATATTTTATTTTTAACCAAGGGCCTTTAACTCTTTTTCGTTCAGCAAACCTTATTTCTCTTTACACTATTTTATGCCTCTCCAACTACTTAGCACAAAAACAATGCTAACAAGTGTCTCCAACTAGGGATGCTATCCTCCCGGTGAGATAGCAAAGAACCCCGTAGACTAGGTATCGAATCCATTGGGAGGCTCCCAAAACTCTCTAAAATCATCAACTTGCTTTGACTTGTAACCATCATTGAAACCATTCTGCAAACAAACCCCTGACAACCTATAACCCGTCACTTGTCCATACTCTGAAAACTAAAACCAATTGTAACTGCAAACCTGCACTTGTAACTGAAGTCAAAACTAAATTCATACTGAAAACTGCTGAAAGAAAATGCTTTCCATGTTGAGCTTATTCACATGTACTTACCTACCCTACTTACTAAGCATCAATGCTCAATCAAGTAACTTCTGACTTCCAATGAAGCCACTCAAGCAAATGATCCCATAAACCAACGTTCTCTTCATGTTTGATAAAAAAACAGAGATGAAAGACTTAATGGCACAAAGTTATAATAAATAAATTGATCTTTACAGTAGAGATATAACTAGACATTACCACTACCAAGATTATCCATGTACTCTTCCACGGGATCATAAAAAACATGACAGCTTTCAAAAAATTCTGTCATTTGCTCACCATGAGAAAGCTGCTCAAAAAGTAACTCCCTTTGCAAATTGTCGAATCGTTTTTCAAAAGATCCTTGACAATAATTCTCATGACAATCCTCAACCAAGAAATCCAAAAATTCATTCAAAATTTCTGATTTTACAACTTCATTCTTTCCATGTGTTTCAAAAGAAATATCACTTTGTTCCTCAATAGGATCGATAACATATTTTTTTTTGATAAAAAGTTTCTGAATTTGAAAAACAAAAAGAAACATCCATTTGAGAACCCTTATCTTCTTCTTTGTTATTCAACTCTTCATTGCATACCGCTGGTTTTTCTATAGGCTAGGATTGATTGCATAATTGTTCTTCTTGCTCATCATCCATTCCAAGGAGGTTTATACATCCATCCACAATCTCAAATTTCTGTTTTTTATAAGAAACTTTAAGTCTCTTTTTTCAAGCACTCAAATGAAGAAAAACACAAAGGAAAACAATCACTTTCAGCATGTTTACTGTCCACTTTGTTTTCATCCCTTTGATCTTGGATTGCAATGAGATTTTCTTCACTAACATAAATTGTGATAGGCTGACTGCATTCTTCAAAAAACAAATCAGTACAACCATCTCCTAAGTCAAATCACTGGGTTGATCATCTTCTACAAGCAAAGAGGGCTTTATATGTTCATATAAATCTTCAGGTGAAATTTGACTTTGATCATCATGAAAGGTATTCCTTCAACCCTTTTTTCAAAATATGATTTCTCTTTACTTGCAATTTTAGAAAATAAACTTGTGGGAGGACCACAAAACAAAGATTTTCCAGAATTATCATTTTCTATGTAATCAATCACATGAGTATTGTAACTTTGAAGAGATTGTTGTTGCAATGAGGAATTTTCTGATTGGGAAGGGGAAACCTCTTCTTGTAACAAAATTCAGGAAGTTGAATAATATGAGGGAGTACTTGATGGAGACTCCCAACCTATTTCTTGGTCACAAAGAGAATGACAACAATGTTGCAAATCATCATCAGTTTTAGGAAGAGAGATATAGCTGGTTGAGACAGAGCTTTGGCCTATGTCAACTTCAGTCAAGGAAGACAATACTAACTCTGGGAATTTTCTTGAATATCATGGAAATTGGTTCATCTTTCTTTTTGGGCTGAGTATTCATGTAATATCTCTAAAACCTCTTCATCAAAATATTGATCATCACCACATTCGTCTTTCACATTTTTAATGAACTCTTTATCGTGTGTGCATCAATATTGAAGTAACAACAAAGAAGGACAATGCCTTTTGAAATGTTCATGAAATGTTGTATGAAAGTATTTAAGGGAGGATAAACTCCCTGATGGTAATCTCTCATACCGTAACCTAACATTTTCTTCTAAACTAGCCCTGAATAATTTCATTAAAGAGTCCTCATGCCATCCAACCCCCAACTTATGTATATGTTTATGAAATTTAAACAAATGAATGGAAACATCATGACCCTTTTTATCCTTAAATATTGGAAGATATGTTTGCCAATTTGCAGGAGGTATTCGATTGGGATAACCAAGAATGAAATCAAAATTCATACGAGCATACCTTGCAGCCCGAGAAGTCATCTTAATGGTGGAGAAACTGAATCAACTCCTCAAACTTTGCAACACCGTTTGATAGTGGAGCTACCATTAAACATTATGAAGAATGGATTCTTCACAGATGGAGTCACCATGTGAAAAGAGACATGAAATTCTTGATGCTTAACCATTGTTTCACCATCAATAGTCACTGATCTAAACCTTTCGTTCATATCTAGGAAAGATTTGAGACCTCTCCCCGTATTTGTCTCTCTGACCACCGGTCTCCCCAGTGGAGTCACCTTCCAGAATATTTTAGTGGAGTCACCAGAGAAAATGATACAACCTTTTTCACATGTAGGAGTCTATGTTTGCCCCACAGAAACCCTTTATCCTTTGAAACTTTTTCGTTCTTTCTAGGGATGATCTTCAATTTCATCCCTGGCAATGGCGCTAGTTTGTTAGCACTTAGAATCACACCCAAGGTTGCGGGAAGGCAAACCCCGAGGTAACAGCATAACTGATTTAGGAAAGGGAGCTGGCTTCCCCATTTCGAGAGAGGGATCTCTCACAAATGTATAGCAAGGCCAAACATATTGTCACAGAATGAATATCAAATATTGGTGGTTGAAACAAGGTAAATATGTATTGTGCTATAGAGTCACAAATACCAAGAAATACAGAGCAGTTTGCACATGAAACGTTTGCAAGAGCAAGGTAGTACTTCGATTACGGTTGATATGTTTTGGATTTGGTGGAAAATGAAGAACGATGGTAGTCCATCAATGTAGAGAACCACGAGGATGAATTCTACACCAACTTTGGAGGAAACATTTGGTGAATGTCTAAAACAATGGACAAAGCATAAGCATATGAATTCCGAACCATTATACACTAAGTCAAAGACATGAAGAAAACATAATGGAAATAAATAACAGGAATTACATGCACGTAAAGAAATAAATTACATACTATAATTGAGAAATACATAGGAATTCTTGCATTCAAATAACCAACATTCGGCTTTGTAAATTGTATTAAATCAAAATATCATAAACACAACAGTCTTTGCACCAAGAGGCGCTCTACAACCCAGTACGGGGGAGATCTTCTAACGTTACGTAACATTATTTTTACTAATAAAAAATATTTTTTTTAATTATAGGCCAAAATAAATGTTGGCCAAAAAAACAATTTAATATGGGGGAGATGTTGTAATCGTCCTACCTAACAAAACAATAAAAAAGTAAAAATTTAATTATCCGTTAAAAAAATGTGGGTCATGGAAAAAACACAATATGGGGGAGATGTTGTAATGTTTCTAAATAACAAAATAATAAAAAATAACAAATTGAATTATCCTCAAAAAAATGTTGTCTTTGCACATGGTTTTAAAACCATGTGCAAGGCCCTCCTAAACCATGTACAATAAAACCATGGGTTGCCCTCCTAAACCATGTACAATAAAACCATGGGTTGCACACGGTTTTAAAACCATGTGCAAGGCGTCCTAACCAACCCATGGTTTTATTATACATGGTTTAGGAGGGCCTTGAAAATGGTTTTAAGACCATGTGTAAGGCCTCCTAAACAACCCATGGTTGTAGGAGGGCCTTGCATGTGGTTTTAAAACCATGTATGGAGAAATGTTGTAATGTTTGTTCCTAACAAAATAAAAATTAATAAAAAATATTATATGTCGACCATAAATAATATTATATGTGGACCTTAAATAAAAATAGGTGTCTTTTGGTTTGAATCAAATCAATGGATACCTAAGAAGAGGTTTGCACTTGAGATATTTGATCCCTCTAGGCACTTGATAGAGCCTAGGATTTGGATCTACGCTGGTATAGGTTCCAAACCAACCCCTTCTCCCTCTGTGGGGAGCATATTTATAGTTCTTATGGCCCCTAAGACCGACCTCAGGGTCGAAATTAGTTACAAACTGAAAAAAAAAACTTCTAACAAACTCTAACGTGGCATATTTGCCACGATTTACACAAAACAAAAATATGATTCAAACTGTTGAAAAAATAGGCATTAAATCCCCTCCTGTATATCTCATATGGTGATAGTTGTGTGAAACATGAGACATTTTATTTTGATTGACCATGTTCCCATCAAAATCCATGTCTTCGTTTTCTCTGATTCACCTCCATCTCCTCAGGATCTGATTTTGAAATTGATGACTCGGACAATAAACTTCAAATTTATGGAAAAATAAAATATGAATATTCTTTCAATGCTCCAAATATGTGATACTTGTGTAAAAACTAAAGGAGGTTTTTGAATATTGCCCTGTGATGAACAAAAACCTCTCTCAGTTTTGTAAAATTCACTCTCATTTGGCAGAAACAATTATTTGAATTTGATAACTAAAACAGGTTTTTGAAAACCTAAAAATTTCCCTGTAAATATCACATTGATTCTCTCAATCCATAACATTTGTGTAAAAAATGAGAGAGCTTATTGTATATTGGTCAGTTCTAGAGAAAAATCTCTCTTAGTTTCTGAAACTTCTTCTCGCTTTGGCGTAAACAGGTCCCAGAAGTTAATGACCAAAATAGTCATTTCATAAAACCTAACGTGTTCTGCTACTGCAATTGACATTTGATACTCAGTTTGTTGTTTAATCATGGCCAAAAATTCATTCTTTCACTATGGTGGTTGCAATAAAATTGGTTCTGGATATAATTCTGAGACACCAATGTGCACCCGACCGCTTCATCCTCCAGGGGTTGTGAAATAGAGCTGCAAATGTGCTTCTTCCGGACTTTAACTGCCTCGCCCATCTCCAATATTAACTTCATTTTGGCTTATTCTAGAGGAATAAATCACATTCATTGATCCATTCGGAAAACCCAACACGTGTCTCAAAATGCCTTACCATATAAAATTTCGCTGAGGGCTCTAAACAGTGACCTCCCTTCTCTTTCTAGCAGCGGAATTCTCTTGAGCCATCAATCTTATAGGAAAAAAATCATTATGGCAGCACGTGTCAAAATTCACATGCAATTTAAAACATTCTACAGATTTTGAGATTGATTTTCTCACTGCTTGTTGATGTACCGGAATTTCTCTCATCCATGGATTTGTTTACGTGGAATATGGATGCACGACGTGTCTGAACTTCCCGACAACATAAAAATTCTACAGATTTTAAAATATCATTGCCCATGCTAATTGATGTTGCGGAACACACCCGAGCCGCTGATTTCTTCTACCTATTGATCTGACCGTTCAACCCTTCTGCGATTTAACAACATTCCGCATATTTTGAAAATTTCTTTTCTCCGTGCAATTTAATGCTGCGGAATTCATGTTGTGGCCGTTGGATGAAATTGAGTTTGCCCTGCACCGTGGACCCTTGATCGACCCCTGTTGAAGCATTAGCAAGGGAAGATTTTTTATGACATCTAGTTCAAACAATCGTCCCATTTTCTCTCAAAGGCATTCAAATCCAAACAAATCTCCTTCACGTGCCCTTTTGCTGAATTCCTGTCTTCCAATCTAATTTTAAACACATCCACAATCTTGTACTTCTTAAGGCTTGTGATGCCTAAGCCTTTGGAATCTCCAACAATCCCAAATGTTGCTCCATGACGTTCTCCATATTTCTCACTTTGCATCAATTGCTTTAGCAGCCTAGAAACCAGTGCTTCAGCATTTACCTCTTGGGATTTTATCAAAGGTAGAAAGCAATCTGATACTGCACGCTGAATATAAATTGAGATCATCTGCAAGGCCATCTAGTATCACCGGCAATACATTGGTAAATGTTTTTGACGCAACTTCAATATAATGTTCAATTAGTAGAACAACATTTCAATGTTAATAGGTCAAAAACCATTTACTTACACTTGCTTTTCCTCTATCAACATGCCATTAACCTTTTCAATGGCTGAATTTGCAGCTTTCTCCATTTCAAAATGCCCAAATCCATATCCCTTGCTTTTTCCATCGTGCATCTCTACTTTATAGGACAAAATGTTCCCCCTCTACTTTATAGGACAAAATGTTCCCAAATTTTACCAACTTTTCGTGAAGATCTGCCCTCTATTGTATGTGTCTTTTCAATTTTTGTATGTCACCTATCAATGAAGAATGAAGATTAACATCAGCATCTGCATATACTTACACTCTCAAACACACCACTATGTATTTCTCTTTTTTATAGCTGACGTGGTGAGAAAATATCAAACAAGAAAACTGAAGCCTCCATGCTCCTTTCTAAAGTGGAGAAGAATTTGAAGCATCCCTTCCGACTCGGACCCGATAACTTGGTGAGACCTGTCAATTGAGTAATTTCAAACTTACTACGCTGGAACATAGGAATTAACTTTTCTATTACTAAAAGGATATCAATACATGTATTTTATTAACAAGTTATCGATATATATATTTTATCAACTTTAATTTACTATAATGTGGGGTATGTAACCCATCTCTAATGAATGTGGGGGCATATAACCCATCTCTAATAATAATAAAAAATTTCAAATTCCTTTTACTCTTACTTACGCTTTCATGTCTTTAAAATCTATAATAACTTCTTTTAATTTGAATTTATTTATGTAATATTTTAATTTGAATTTATTTATGTAATTTTTGTTTTTATAATGTATTATTTCTTAATTTGGGTTTTCTATATTTTAGTACATTTTTTAATTTGGATTTTCAAAATATATTAAAACATTTTCCTTCACATACATATAAGAATTATATATCCATTAGGGTTTTTTATAAGTTTTTTTATAGCATAATGATCCATCTCAACCATTAGGCAACAAATTACCCACATCTTCATTATGGCTCCAAATTCTCCCTCTTAGTACTCACTAAATTTATAATAGATATTTATGATTGTTTAAGGGTAGCATTCTTATAATAGTAATAGTAATAGTACTAATAATATATTTTTAAGGTGATAGCCTAGCCAAACACCAATATGGGACAAGCTCCCCCATCCCCCACCCTCTTACAGTATATCCAAACACCAATTTGGGGACCCCGCTCTTGGAAGAACTAGATTCCCTCCCCCAACCTCCTCCATGCAACGTTTTGACTGTTAAAGTCTACTAAAGTGTACATACCTTACCCCTCTTTGAATTTGAAACTATTACCTTTGAGGAGGAAACACATGTTTTTAACCATTAGGCTCACTCAGGTTGTACAAAGTTTGTGTCGACCACTTAATTGTCCACTCTAGGGACTTACATGTGCAATTAGTAAGTGTGCATATGCTTTACCGTGATTTAGGTATGTGATTGGGCCTTTTAAGGTTATAAAGGAACCAAGAGTGTGCTTTCAACAAGATTCGTCAAAGTTCCATCTCAGACCAACTCATATTCCTCATCACATTTACACCCACCAATGCAACAATGACCCACAAGTGGTCTCAAGATTGACATTAATGGATGCTTTGTGTGGGACCTCCAACAAATCCACACTAATCCAGTTGGGCTTCATAGAATCTAATTTCTCTAGCCATGTCAATAAAACCTTACAACCATCATAATTTATAATGGCTCAATCTATCTTTGTAACTAACTCATAAGATGACAATCTTATTCTATATCTTATATAAATCCGTGCTACCTCATATGTTGATTTACAATGAATTTACACAGTTGCCTTACTGTTTTATGATGTAGTGAACAAAGCAAAAAATGTGGTTCACCTTGGGTGGGTAAAATCACAATATACATGATTATCGTGAATAAACAAATCATATTTTTGAACTATCAATCAACCTAAAGGAATAAAAAAGGTGATTATGGTTGCCAATAAATAGCGAATTCTCCACACAATGCACTAATATGTGAGGAGCAAACACATCAAAGAGCATAAAAACCATGCTCCACACAAAACACTAATGTGTGAGGAGCAAAAACATCAAAGAGCATAAAACCCCTTTCAATGGGAAGCCAAGAGGCCAATCCCAATTTTTTACTTCCTTTACCCTAGGGTTTTTAACACTCCTTCCCTTTGTGCCTAAGTGTTTCGAGGGTTGTCCTTTTATGCTTTTAACCATTTTATTTATTTATTTATTTACTTCTTGTCACCCAACGGTTGCTAGTGTCTTTTTTCTAGTTTAAACTGAAAATATTTAATGTTTAAGTTTAAAATGAGTATTATTTATTCTATTTATGATAATTTTTTACTAATATCACCTATACGTCAACTTTTCTTTGACACTAAATTTGAATACAAAATGAATCCAATACTTTATGATCAACAATAAAATTACACTACTTTCATGATAAATGTCTTTCTTAATGGTTGGATCTAAAGATTTAGATTTCCATTTCCAATAAAAATTACATCATCTAAAGTTTTTTTTTAATTTTCTTACAAACTGAAATCAATATTTTTGATTGTAAACAGTACTACAATTAGGAATAGGAGGGAGAGAGAGATGTGCACACACACACACACACACAGCCAGAGAGAGAAATATGCTCACACACACAAACACACCCAGAGGGAGAGATAAGGGATAATTTATGTAGTTCCATAACAATCCAGAGTATACCACAAACTGAAGTTATAGAAATAAGAAACAATAGCACACACAAAAGTCAAAACAACATTTTATGGGGTATTCCATGGAGATGTTTTCATTAAGAAATTGACGCATACTTGAATCCAAGGAGACAAGGGAAAAGCAAGACAGGTGGTCTTAATAATGCTACATGACAGTGATTTGAGAAGTATTCATGAGGAATTTTCAAATCAGCAGACCCAACAAACATTGTAGAAAGACAAGAAACTGCATGTGAATTACTTTACTCAGAAATAGTAAGCAAAAGGAACCATGAATAAAGACGCTAAAAAAGCTTCTTGACAAAGGAGAATAGCCTCAAAGCATGAACTATATGTGAGTGATAATACCTGTTTGAGGCCCTATCATTTATCTTCAACAACCACAATTAATACTAGATGGAGCATGCACCATAGTTTATACTATAGGGGACAGTGTTTAGAACATGCCCCTACTAACAATGGGATTACTTAACATCTAATCTATTATCGATGGTATTATCATATGAATTCCAAATGGAGATATGAACTAGCAAGCATTCCCACCAAAATATATTCAAACATTAAACTAGCTTGGAACATTAAATTTTCTGATATGCATGGGGAATATGAGAGAGTTTCAAACCACTTCCATGTCCAAAATAGATAAATAGGTCATGTTTTTGGAGAGCTGAAATGGACTCATCCAGAGAAGGAACAACTCCCATTTTACCCTGTAATTTTTTTTTATAAGTCAGGAATGCACTTATGAAAAAAAGAGAAACTGCAACAATACAAGTTTTTGAGTATATCTTACCTCCCATCTTTTCTGGTTCTTGAACCAACCCTCAAATACCGCTTGTGTGCTACCAAGGTCTCCACTTGGATTCAACAAGTAAAATGTATTGTAAGGGTCAACAATTGGCAACCTAGGTGATTGTTCTAATACATAAGGCTTTATGTTTTTCCTTGAAGAACTAGGCTACTTTTTGTTCTTTCTTCCTTTTAACAAAATATTCTCACTTTTAGCGAAACAATCAACAGAAGCTACATTAAATCGACTAACCACTACTACCAAAAAGCTGCTCACTGAAGGCATGCGATAAACTTCATGTTTCCTAAGAATTGGAAAAATTTCCCAGGGAAGGAACTGTGCCGTGAAAAGGATAAATAAATATTTTAAATAAGAGTTATGATAAGCCATGAAGGATATATTAGTGTAATGTTTGTTTCTTGTTGGTTTTGGAGCCTGCTCTCCAGATATATTATTGAGCATTCGTGTTTGTACCCCAGGTGTACTGTATACTCGTCCAAGATGGGGGGTGCCGGGGGACTTAGCCCCCCCACGGGGGTCCGGGGGGACCCATCCCCCCCGGCTGGGGTGTCTAGAGGGCCAGCAAGCCCCCGACGGGGGTTCAGGGGTAGCGCCATGGCCAACAGTTTTGCGAACCCATGGTATTGGGTTAACCGTAGTATTTTCCCATGGTATTTTTCCCCTATAAGAGAAAGCATTGTAATACGGTTGTGTATGGTATTATACCATTGTAAACAATCTCTATGATTGTGAGAGAGATACTATGAGAGCGTGAAGAGGAAGTGCAATGGTTTTGTTGCAGGTTGTATCCCTTCATCTTTCTAGACTGTAATAAAAGGACTGGCAATTTATTTGTGGACGTAGCCCATCATTTGGCTGAACCACTTTATATATGTGTCTCTCTGTAATGTGTTTAATGTGTTTTGCATCTTGTTTAATGATTTAACTGTATATTTTTTATTGCTCTGCGGTATTGTTTTCTAACAATTCTTTACCTCTAAATGTGCATCAAGTACAAGAACCACTGGTTCTCTCTGGATGTAATTCGTCTTTGAACCTATAAAATACTCTACCAAGTTGTGTTGGAGAAAACTGTCAGAATCCATGCATTCATTGATTTCAATTTTAAGCTGCCTTTTTCTTTTGATAATAGTAGCATATATCCATGTTAATTGTGGATCTATTAAGCACCAAATGGAATAAACAAATGTTTCCTGTTGCAATAATTTCATGTTAGGACCCCTCAAATAAAGATTTGCTTGTTTATGAAAATAACAAAATGAATCTAAAAAAATACAGTCTGAGTAGTTTATCTCAATGAATAAAAGCAACATTAATAATGAACATTTTTTATTTAACAATGATAATTACAAGAATATTCAAGAAAAATAATGGGTAATAAGAGTTCACCTGAGGAAACATGGAGAACACCAAAATAAAGTATATAAGACCATCAATCACATCAAAATGCCAAATTTTATTCTAAAATATCAAAATGTTTCCTAAGGATATCTGTAACAAGTTCCAAGGGATGAGTGAAATAGCAATAGTAAAATTTCAACACTACAATTATATACACCAGAATAAATTTTATAAGTCATGGAATACATGCTTTGACAATAATGCTTCAAAGAAATAACCGTGGAAAATGGATAATTCCTTACCATTCATTGAGCTCCTCTCTGTTTTGAGAATAATTTAATATTCTCTACTGAACAGGACCAACCACGTGAAGATGGAAGCTCTTATGGCCCCTCCCCCCCTCACATCACTCTCAATTCCCCATACCCAATGCATGTACTAGTTGAAAAAAAGTAGTGCAAATTCATGCATATTTCATCATAAACAAACATTTACCATTCATTCAAAAAAAAAAAACATTCATTAAACCATTCATTCATTCAGTGAAGATATTGGGCTAGGATAGAGCACAAGGAGGGAACCGAAGCACAAGTGCAAGAGGAAAAGTAGGCGCGTGATGGAGTAAAGGCAGGTAAAGGAAGAAAAGGAAGCGTAGAGCAGAGAAATCTGTGATGAGGAATGGTGCGACGAGGAAAAGGGCACACAAAGTCGATAAAATATTGGCAGGTAGAAGAGTAAAGGATGGAAAGCGACGGGTCAGGAAGACCGTAGGAGTTCGAGTTAGTGAAAGACTAAAGGACGCTTTTTATGGCTAGTTATGGCCTGTAATTAATGTAATAGAAGATATTTTGTGTCTATTTATGACTGTAATAACTGAGCTATACTCAGTTGACCCTACGCGGTCTTGCAATATCTATAAATAAGAGGAACCCATTTTGTATAAGGGTTAGCTTCATAAAGATTGTAGTTGTGTTAGTTCAGTTGGTAATAATAGAAGTATTTTGAGGAGATCAGAGAGAAGTATGATAGTAGAAGGTTGTTGAGCCGCAAATCTGCAGCTGTTTTCCTAGACCGATTTGAAGAGTCAATCTACAGTTGAGTTCACAGATAATAGAGCAGAAGAGTTGATCCAGGTTGTACATGGATCAGTAGGAGTAGTAGAAGAAAAGCATAAAACAAAGAGCATGAGAGCAAGAAAGAGTATGAGCTAATTAGACATATCTCAAAATAGCATGTAAGTTGTAGACTGCAAGGTGCCATATATTTCTCATGCTAGATGAAGAGCACCATGGTGGTTTTTACCCAGATGGGTTTCCATGTTACATCTCATGTCGCATGAATGTTGAATGTTTAACTGTTAATGTTGAATGTTTGATTATTTTTCATTGTTTATGGTTATTGCTTGAATGAATGTCGCAATATTGATAAAAGCAGTGAATGAATGAATGACTAAGCATTATCGAGTACTTGGTATTATCTCATGTTAAAATACTGTTAATTTATACTACAGTCGCATCACTGTCATTTACATTTAAGGAATCATCAGTGTCGCATAGTTGCACCAGTTGTTAAGTTGACAAGGACAAGGTTGTGTCACACGATTGCGCCACTGTCGAATAGTAAAAGAATCCATCATTTTGAATCTGTCAAACACCTTGGCCACGTGCCAAGGGACTGTAATCCCTCGCCGACTGTGGAAACTTGGTTCTGGAAGTTACACATTAAGATATCTTGAGTGAGACTGCGCCTGCCTCGCAGATGTTGCCGGCTGAGCTTGCTCCATCGGGCCGATGTCTTTGGGTGTTTTGTTGGTATCATGTTGTTGTTGAACCTAGGTCATGAGAGTGAGGAAAATTAGGACAACAAATGGTTTCATTGTTGGGACCCTTAATCATTTGAGTTGAGGGAAATGTTGTGGCATCCGACAAAGAAGGAAATCGAGGATTGGTTGGAGTCTAAGACGTTAGAATTTGCACAAGAAGAGAGCATAGGATTACGGTTGATCACAAAAAACTGGTTAGATCGATACATATACACTGATATTCACGAGATCTTCTTCACAGAGTTTCCTATTGTATTGCATGAGTGGTTTTTAAGATTGGTGACTCGGCAGACAAATTTCCATAGAAGAGAAGTGGTCAAGTGGAGTGCTCAGTTGATTCACGAGATAACCAATGTAAGTAACCCTATCTCTAGAGCTGTTGATTTTTGGGTCGACAGTTGTTTGCAAGGGTATATTACTGAGTTTGCAATAGAGATGATAACCTCATATAGTGAGGGTGAAAGAAATTTTTCCAGGGACCCTGAAGAAGGTACTTGTTGTCTATAAATACATGGATAAAAATGGTCGTCTATGAGAAGGGTATTTTGCAGTTGAGCCTTCATATCCAGAGGAGAGGATATGTCACAGATGACCTGTAGGGAAAATGGGAAATGGTGAGCTGAAATGTTCCCACGAAGCACAGAACCTGAACTAGAGGTTAGATTCCTAAGGAGTTGAAGGAGATTCAGGTCAGGAAAAAGAAGAAAGACTGTAGGAGGTAGAGGGACTCCTAGTCTGTTTGAAGAGGGTGAGTACGAAGTTGAGTCACAGCTAGAGGAAGGGTCTTACGACAAAGAGGAAGACTATAGCTCGATTTCTGAAAGAGCATAAGAATTTGAAGAATTTGTGGAGACACAAATACACCACATCAGGAGTATCACTAGAGGTAAGGTCTAAAGCCTCATCTCTTGAAAGATTTGTTAATACTAATAGTGCTAGTACTGCAATTACTGCACAAGGGAGTCTGCCTTCATTGAATTATTCATTAGACAACCTCAAAACCAACTCAATGGCTAAGGAAGATATTAGATTACCCACATTCAATGGGAATGAAGCATAAGATCCAGAGCAACATTGGTTCCTTTGCGAAGCTGTTTGGATGGTTCTCCAAGTTCACAATGGAGACATAAGAAAAGCACAGATGATTATGACTCTGCGGGGTCAGGCGCTGGAATGGTTCATGAAGTTTTGTGTAGTACCAGAAGGAACCCCATAGAATACCCTTGATGAGATCCGACTTCTAATGATTTGTGAGTTCAGAAAACCTAAATCTGAGTCGCGGTGCATCACTAAGATCAAGGAGATAAAGTAGTTACCGACGGAATCCGTATGGGATTTCGATCAATGATTTAAAACTTTAATGGCCAAAGTTAGTTTCCAAATGTCAGATGTAAACATACAGAGTGGTTTATTGCTGCACTATTACCACACATTCTAGCTCCTTTGATGCAACAGAAGATTGTGTTGCAGTCAAAAGCACTAGAACTAGCAATGAAGCTGGAATCCTCATCGATTTTGCACTGGAATGATGCAGATTCAGTCGCAGTTGGCTAATCTGATGGTGTAGCTTCAAGACATCAAGAAGGGCAAAGAATCCCAAGAGGACTTGTTGTGCACAAGATGCCGAACAGATGGACACACCAAGGATAATTGTCCGTCGTACATGAACTATATCTCGTCGGGTGTGCCTAATCCATTGAGTACTCACATACTACCTTGGTGTCAAATATGCTAGACTAAAGGGCATTGCGACAAGGATTGTCTATATTTGCAGAAGATTGTAAGTACCCTAGCCAAAATTTTCTATAAATTTTGCAAATCAGTAGGGCATGATGAGAAGGATTGTAGAGCATATCAACTCCTGAAGGAGAAGACAATAGACACCTATTTTATGAAGAACGATGGGTAGGATCAGGATGAACATGTGCAAGCACACTACCAGAATGCGCCTTTCCCATAAAACCAGTATTAGACTCAATATCAACCTCAGTATGCACCGCAGCATCAGTATGCACTGTAGAATCAATATGCACTGCAGAATCAGTACCCACCGCAGCAACCAAACCCTCAGGGAAGGGGGGGTGGAAACTTTAGAGGCATAGGAGGAGGGGGATGTGGAAGAGGAAGAGGTCAAGTCGTATGCTATAACTGTGGACAACCAGGCAATTATGCCAGAGTTTTCCAGGAGCTTGCAAATACATGTTCATATTGCAAAGCGCATGACCATAATGTGGAGCAGTGCCCCCAATTGATTACAAAGTGGCAAGCTCGGACCATCGCAGGTCCTAACCCTGTGCAGAATCCAAATCCAAATCCCAACCCAAATGTTTAGATGATTGCTATTGAGCCAAGAGAGCCAAGTTTTGTTGTCGTAACATGATGAGGTGCTGTGACCAGAGCTGATCAGAATATACCACAAGAACAACCACAGGAGAAACCACAGGTGCGACCCGTGGCTCAAAAGAAAGTACCATTCGACGTTAAAAAATAGAAGCAGGTATTTTTGGATGTGTGACCGATGTTCGTGGATATAGAACAGCCTTTGAACTTAGTTGAATTCAGGGAGATTCCTGAATGCTTCAAAGAACTATTCCAGAAGAAGATTCCGAAAAGGGTTAGTAAGCTCAAGTCATTTCTTTCAAGTTGCTTAGCACTAATTCAATATAAAGATGTTGTCGCAGAACTACAAGCACTGATAGAAGAAACCATGAAGGAAGGTTAACCATGTCAAGAATAAATTTCAAATGGGGCGCGAGTTAATAATGACTGTACATATAGGAGACTACGAGATGGATTACATTATTCTAGACCTGGGGTCGAACGTCAGTATTCTGATGCGACAGACTTGGGAAAGCATGGGAAAGCCACACTTAGACTGGTCCCCTATCTAGTTGAGGCTTGTAAATCAAGCAAAGGTCCTACCAAATGGTAGGTTGAGTCAATTCCTTGTCGACATGGATGGGCTGTGCACATTCGCAGACTTTGAAGTCATCAACATTATCGACGACACAAACCCCTATCCTGCACTTCTGGGGATATATTGGGACATAGATAATCAAACCATTATAAATATTAAGAAAAGAATCCTCTCGTTCGAGGATGATGATATGAGGGTAGTGTCTCCCATTGATCCAATGTAGGGGCAAATATATGTCAAACCAATCAATAGTGAAGGGCATGCTGACTATCTAGACCATATTTATAATGTCATCACCTTAAAACATGATTACATACATCCTATAACGAATTGAAACCTAATCTGGAGGAGTACTAGTTCATACACATCAAATTCAGGAGAGGCCTTAGAGAATTGGCAAAACATATTACATGAAGTCTCTGTTTGTGCTAGAAATTGTTCCTAGGATACCACAAGAACAAGCTAACACAATCTAAAAAGTAAAACAAAATGAAATTGGTTTTTAATGATTTTGGTTTGAAGATTAATCAACAAGAAGGTATATACTTAACAAGCTAAAAAAAGCACTAAATCATTCAAAAATAAAGGATTGAGATGAATAATATATGAACTATAAATCAGGAACAGTATAAGCATGGCACTGAATTTCACCCACAACCTACAAGCATTTCATGAATAAAAACATCAAACAAGAAATGAAGTTGTACATTGAGTGAAAAAATAGATCAGAAATGAAACCAACAAATAAGATAATAAAGGATTATAAGTTTGTATACATCATAATCAGTCTTCCAAAATTACATAAGATTTTTGAGTCTTAGCTTTATACACAATAGCTCTAAAGCCTCCCCTAGCACAAAATTCCTCCCCTAAAACTGTATGTTGGTCTTCCTTTTATCATCACAAAGGTAGAGTTGTTCCATAAATACCTTCTAGGTCTATTCTGAGACAGTTACAATAAGTAGTTACAAACTAAATTCAAATCCATAAAGACTAATTAACCGAAAATAGCAAATCGGATTTGGGGAAATTTGGCGAATTTCTGAAACTTTGGGTCTCAAAGACGCCTCCACATATCTCGATCCGGGGAACCTGTACAAAACTTGAGAGAGGTTTCTTTAAATGAGTTAGTTATGAACAAAAACCTCTCTTTGTTTTTAAACATTCCCCTTCAATTGATAGGAATACATGCTGGAAATTTGTGACTAAAACAAGAAACTATTAAATAATTCAAACCCTGAAAAATAGGCCACAAAGATGAATTCTAATATCTCAAATGATAATAGGTGTTGCAAAACTAATAGAGGTTTTTGTGAATGAGTCTTTTTTGGACAAAAACCTCTTTTGGTTTTCTATAATTCGTTTCCATCACCTCGTAATGTGCTCCCAATGATAATGACAAAAACAAGAAAAACAAAGCTGCTACAGGAATCTCCTCATGAAAATATTTGACAAAGGACTAAAAAATGAGGGTTAGATCTTAAATATAAAGCTTAGAATAGATTTTAATATAATATTTTTCAGACTTTAAAGATATATAACCCCTAATAATCCAAATGAAAACTTTAAAACAAATAAAAGGAGATAAATCAAAACAACTATAACCATAAAATCAAACAAAATGTATTTATCACTATGAAACTTCAAACCAAACCAAAAATGAAAAGTAATAGGAAATAAATCTTTGAAAAATAACACACATAGACTAAAAACAATATTCAGTCTTAACATCTGGCTCCTGCTGAGGGATTAAAGCCTCCTTATGAGGTTTCAAGAACCTGTAGACCTTGTGCCTTATTCATTGGGTGATGGAGTCATTTACCAAATCTATGCAACTTTCTCAAAATCTGAACACGTACCTCTAAAATGACAAAATACTGCTACAAACCAGCATACTGAAAAGAATCTACATGCTCGTATAGCGAGCTTATTCTTCTATTTACTCCTACTTCTAATAAGAGGAAAAACCCAATCAAGTGTAATCATACTTCTAGTGAAGCTAAGAAACTATTTGACTGAGAATCATAATTTCATGCATGCTATTGTTTGAGAAAACCCACAAAAGATGTGATAAATGCAATAAAGAGTCTATAGGCAACTGATACTTACGACTAGAAATAGGAAGTATGCCAAAAGCTGGAGCATTAGAAACCTTCAAAAAATACAACTCCATCCAAGAAGCCCTCGGGATCATGAAACTCATGCAAAATTATTCCTTCATGTTGTTCAAAAAGAATGGTCTGCAAATGGGTGTCCTCAATTCTCAATACTCCATGAGATAATGCAATAAGACAACAATATATAAAATCTTCAACTCTGTTGAGGTTATACTGTTTTATATCTTCCAATAACTCAAGCTGACTGATTTCTGAAGAGTGCTGATCATTTCCCTTAATGCCTGGGTCAGATTCACATTCATCATAGAAATGATGATTTGAAAAAACATTAGCATGATCTTCCTCGTCATTATCATCTTTTTTATCTAGATTTGAAGTAACGGGTACATAAAGAGAAAGAAAATCCTCTTGTTGTTCCTCCTTAGAAATAGATGATCCATGCAAATCCAGTTCTTCATGGTTGGCGCAATTTCCTTTTGTTTGCAAATCTGAAAGCTGAGGATTGCCCTTACTGATTTCCATTGGCATTTGACCAAAAGACATCTGATCATTGTGTTTTGTATCTAAAGAAACCACATCTTCAAGTTTATAATAATCATAATTAATGATAATAAAAGAACCTTAAAATTATTCATTATTCACTTCTAGTTCATATTTATGGGAAAACCTATCATCTTGAAGATCATTAGAGAACTGATGAATATTGTGAGGGACCAATTCTTCTCTATCTATATCTTCAATCTCATCATGTAATTCATATTCCTCAACAATTTTCAAATAGAAGATCTGTCGGATAAAATATTTGATAATGATGATGAAAAACAGTATGAAAATCTTTCAAAGAATGAATTCTAGCAGCAGGAAGAGATTGACACCATTCACGAGCATGTTCTTCTAAAGAAAATATGAACATCTTGATTAAGACATCCTCGTGAAAAAAATCATGGTCAAGCATGCATTTATGAAAATTTAATAAGTGCTCACGAGGATTCTCATACTTGTTTCCTCTGAATCTAGGAAGATAGTCACCCCACTACGTTATAGTTATTATTGGATGTTGAAAACCAGCAATATTTGAGAAATCACAGAAAGCATACCTCGCAGCCACAATGGCTTCCATGCGCATTGACATCTTGAATCGATGGAGTGGCCAACAAATATTTCTTTCGTGGAGTCGCCGGTGAAAAATTGTAGTCTAAAAGATTTTCTGACTTTATTCACCTCTCAAAATCAGATGAATAATGATAGCCCAAGGAAGATATACTTCAGCTTCATCCCCCGGCAATGGAGCCAAAGATGTTTATGCTAGAAATTGTTCCTAGACTACCACAAGAATAAGCTAACACAATCTCAAAAATAAAACAAAATGAAATTGGTTTTTAATGATTTTGGTTTGAAGATTAATCAACAAGAAGGTATATACTTAAAAAGCTAAAACAATCACTAAATCATGCAAAAATAAAGGACTGAGATGAATAATATATAAAAATATAAACCAGGAACAGTATAAGCATGGCACTGAATTTCACCCACAACCTACAAGCATTTCATGAATAAAAACATCAAACAAGAAATGAAGTTGTACATTGAGTGACCAAACATATCAGAAATGAAACCAACAAATAAGATAATAAAGGCTTATAAGTTTGTATACATCATAATCAGTCTTCTAAAATTACATAAGAGTTTTGAGTCTTAGCTTTATACACAGTAGCTCTAAAGCCTCCCCTTGCACAAAATTCCTCCCCTAAAATTGTACTTTTGTCTTCCCTTTATCATCACAAAGGTACAGTAGTTCCATAACTATCTTTTAGGTCTATTCTAAGACAGTTACAATAAGTAGTTACAAACTAACTTCAAATCCGTAAAGACTAATTAACCAAAAATAACAAATTGGATTTGGGGAAATTTGGTGAATTTCTAAAAATTTGGGTCTCAAATATGCCTCCATATATCTCGATCTGGGACACCTGTGCAAAAACAGAGAGAGGTTGTTTTAAATGAGTCTGTTATGAAAAAAAACTCTATTGGTTTTTAAAAATTCCCTTTCAATTGATCAAAATATGTGCTGAAAATTTGTGACTAAAATAGGGAACTATTAAATAATTCAAACCCTGAAAAATAGGCCACAAAGATGAATTCAAATCTCTCAAATGATAACAGCCGTTGAAAAACTGAGAGAGGTTTTTGTGAATGAGTCTGTTGTGGACAAAAATATCTTTTGATTTTCTAGAATTCATTTCCATCACCTTGTAATCTGCTTCCAATGATAATGACAAAAATAGGAAAAACAGAGCCGCTACAAGAATCTCCTCATGAAAATATTTGACAAAGGACTCAAAAATGAGGGTTAGATCTTAAATATAAAGCTTAGAATAGATTTTAATATAATATTTTTTAGACTTTAAATATATATAACCCATAATAAGCCAAATAAAAACTTTAAAACAAATAAAAGGAAATAAATCAAAACAACTATAACCATAAAATCAAACAAAATGTATTTATCACTATGAAACTTCAAACCAAACAAAAAATGAAAAGTAATAGGGAATAAATATTTGAAATATAACACACATAGACTAGGAACAATATTTTGTCTTAACAACCTCTATGCAGATATGCGCCAGGATTATCAGATCCGTGTGACGAGTGGAGAATCAGCCAAGGGAGCTATCGACATATGAGGGCTTTCCTAATCTTGCGACCTTCCTTAATGAGTTTGAAGGACTGGTGACAAAACCGCAGTGCTTGTCTGTGCTAGACTATGTACTGAAGGATATGCTCGCTAGATGGTGGGGTACACATAAGCAATCCATATCAGAATGGCCACAGTGCAGAAGATTGCTAGAAGTTATATTCGGCGAAGAAGTAACCATCGTGGGTCAGAAGTACACAGGACTATCGAACCCTGTTGAACACCTCAATCAGTGTTACATACCATTTGCAGAATACCCGCGACATGAATGGGTCCATAATTTCATTCATACATTGGAAACGACACCCAGAAGCTGGTATAAGTCCTTGGAGTTGCGACAAGGAACTCAGGAGTGGGACGAGGTGGTTCAACGATTCACGCACACTTTTGTATTTGCTGATGAGCACCTGACAGTGGATGTTGTGCTTCAAACAATCAAGTAGAAGATATTCGCTGAAATCCCTGTTGAAGTGGCGAGTTCCCACCAGAAAAGAATGACCATCCAACAATGGATGGCTTCTTACAATCTAACTGGAGAACCAGATGATGATTCGACTAACATAAACATACCAGAGTTGGAAGGTACGTGTGAAGTCGAAGGAAGTGGTATTTCGAGTGACCATTTCCTCAAGTTGCTAAAAATAAATAAAGTTATCATTGGATCGTTGGATAACCCAAATTTCACCAATATAGGATATTATTGGGATGATGAGATGGTATCAAAGATCACAGACTTGTTGCATGAGTTTCAGGATCTATTCCCTACCAACTTCTCGGAGATGAAGGGAATAGTAGGAAATCTAGGATAAATGAAAATACCCCTAAAACCGGATGCTAAACCATTTAAGCATCGACCTTATAGGTTGAATCCAAGGTATAAAGAGAAAGTAGAATCTGAATTGGATCATGCATGCTCGACGCAGGAATCATTGAACTTGTTGAGGAATCAGAATGGATCAGCCCTATAGTGATCTAAGATAAGAAGACAACAGGAGAAGTCAGAATCTGTGTCGACCTGAGGAAGTTGAACAATGCATGCCTGCACGATCCATTCCCAACACCATTCACAAATGAAGTACTGGAAAGCATCGGAGGACAAGAGATGTATTCATTCACTGACAACTTATCTGGCTATCACCAAGTAAGAATCACAAAGGAGGATCGACACAAAACGACCTTCGTCACAGAATGAGGATGCTACCAGTATAGGATAATTCCCTTTGGTCTCAAGAATGCACGTGCTATTTTTTCTACAATTGTAGTTTTGCTTTTAACGATTTCATACATAAATTTCTTGAGGTCTAGTTTGATGATTGGACTATGTTTGGTCTAGTAAGAGACCATACTGAGAGTCTGCGCATGATGCTGGGTCCCTGTCACCAGTATCATATTATGCTTAATTCAAAGAAATGTATTTTTTGCGCACCATTTGGTGTGTTGTTGGGACATGTCATGTGTCACGACGAAATTTTGTTCGACCCAACGAAAGTTGCGATTATCCTTTACTTGCCACCACCTACATCAGTCATGCAACTCAGATCAGTGCTAGGACACATAAGATACTATAGGAAATTCATCAGAGGGTATGCATAGGTAACTGCACCTATGGAGAAACTGTTGAAGAAAGATGCGAATTTCCAATGGATGGAAGCTTGTCAAGAAAGTTTAGATAAATTAAAGAATAAGATGGCCACCGTGCCAATACTGCTATTTCCCGATTGGAAGAAGCAGTTCTATGTCCATGTCGACACATCGACTGTCACGCTCAACATAGTCTTGCCACAACTAGGTGAGGGTGCGCTTTACCACCCTATTGCTTTTGCTGGAATAAACTGTCAACGACAGAGAAAAATTACATGACGATAGAGAGAGAAGGCCTCACCATGGTCCATGCACTACAGAAGTTCCGACACTACTTGTTGGGTGGACATTTTAAAATGTACATTGATAATTTGGCCTTAAAAGACCTGGTCAACAAGCTAGTGTTGGGGGGGAAGATCTGTCGATGGCTTCTCCTGTTTCAAGAATTTGAATTTGAAGTTATTGTTAAACCTGGTCCACTGAATGTGGGACCTGATCATTTGTTGAGAATAGAAAGTGGTGAAGAACCAACCATATTGGAGGAAAACTTGCCCGACGTGCAACTATTTGCGGTCACCATGGTTGATAAAAAGTTTGAATCTATCATTCACCTCCTGAGTATAGGATATGCGCCTGAAGGTTTCACCACTGCGTAGAAGAAACATTTGATCGTCAAAGCCGCTGATTATATGTTGATTGCAAGACACCTATACAAGATGGGTCTTGATGAAATATTGCGACGGTGTGTCTTTTCCCATGAACGACATTGGGTAATGAGTGAAGCACATGCCAGTTCCACAGGAGGACACTACGTTGGAAAGGAAACCATGCACAAGATATTGCAAGCTAGATTATGGTGGCCAACCATACATATGGACACTAAGAGCTTCTGTCAACGCTGTGATGTTTTCTAGAGGACAGGAAAACTGTCAAGGCACGGTGAGATGCCTCTTGCACCGCATATAACCCTTCAAGCATTCGATAAGTGGTTCGTTGATTTTGTGGGTCCTATTAGTCTGTCAGGGAAAAGGACTGGCGCGCACTACATTATCACTAGGACAGATTACTTAACAAGATTGGATGAAGCCACACCTATTAAGGATTGTACTGCTGTGACTGTGGTGAATTTTTTATTTGAAAATGTGGTGACCAGATTTGACTGCCCGAAAATTCTTCTAAGTGACCAAGGTATGCATTTTGTTAACAAAATGATTGATGATCTTACTACAGAGTTCTAGATTCAACATAGAAAGATGACACCCTATCATCCTCATGCGAATTGAACGGTTGAAGCATTCAACATAGAAAGATGACACCCTATCATCCTCATGCAAATGGAACGATTGAAGCATTCAACAAGATTCTGGAAAATGCATTAACCAAAGTATGCAATGCACACATAGATGATTGGGATCAAAAAGTTTCAGCTATGCTATGGGCATACCAAACAAATTGCAATCGACTGATAGGGCACACTCCATTCAAACTGGTGTATGGGCAAGAAGCTATTGTGCCGATGGAATATATTGTGACGAGCTTAAGAATTGTTGCGTTGACATAAATGATAGATGTTGATGTTGTCGAGTAGAGGTTGTCGCAACTCATCCAAATGGAGCAAGAATTCTTCATCGTAGGATTTCACCAAAACATAGAGAAGCAAAGGCAAAAAGCATGGCATAATTGCCATATCAGAACTAAGAAATTCAAAGTTAGGGGACTTGTTTTGTTGTACAACATCAAATTTTTTAAGCATCTAGGAAAACTGAAGATGCATCGGCTAGGGCCATATGTGGTTGCACATATCACTGACGTAGGCACAATGAAATTGCACAAGCTAGATGGAACACCAGTCGTAAGAATTATAAATGACAGCCGCCTAAAACCTTACTATGATGGTTGCGACATGCATGGGCAAGGAAGGAAGATAGGAAAAAAAAAGAGAGAAAAAGAGAAAAGAGGAAAGGTAATTTCTCTATCGCACATCTACAACAGAAGCATGCAAATCGCAGTAAGAGTGGGAATGATAACTGGACGTCATTAAAACCCAGATACTCGAAATTATTTAGGCTATTATGATAGCGAGGTGTCATTAATTCGACAAGTCCAAGGAGAACATCGACGTGCTTTTTGGTCCCGTCCGTCATCCTTGCCATAACTTCCCTAGCAGGTACAAATCAGAACTCAAGTACGTGAGTTAATGTTGGAATGCATTGAATGGGAATTCCATGTGATAGATAAGACATCAATCTACCATTGAATTATCACATGCAGGAAAAGCACCTCCCTATGAATATGAGCCTCATTGTCAAGAATCCTTTTACTTGCACAGAGATAAGAGGAGCAAACCAGAGCTTGTAATTGTGAGAGTTGAAGCAAATGGTCATTTCGATTTCCATCACCAATGAGCAGTCCAACGTTACCATCACCTCACCTTACTCAATAGTAGAATATATTATGTTGTCAGAGGTCCAGCAGCAATACGAAGAACCATAAATGATGGTGCAAAAAAATCCATAGAAATTTCCCACGACTGGTTCAGCCCTTGCTTCGGCCTCTGGTTTGGTCCCTATGTCAGCCACGGTTCATAATCCACTAGTTAACATACCAGTTGTAGGTCCATGAATTTTTGTGTCGGATAGAGACATCCCATAAACATCAGCGCCTAGGGTCAGGGTGCCAAATTTATCAAAGAAGCGTAAGGCCACTAAGGACATACCTGTCGAGGACGCACCAGCTTCACCACCACTAAGAGAAGCAGAACATGCCACTCTAGACCAGCAGAACCTGTTGCCACCATATGTTCAGCCACGGGGAGAAAAGGCACCTGAAGTGAAGCTTCTGACGAAAGTGCACTCCTCCTTAGTTTCACCTTAGATCCCTGCGGGAGTGCCGCTACTGATTAACATAATCCCGAAACTGGTGAAGTTGTAGTTTGAAGACAACGATACGAGGAAGGAAGCGGACCTAGAGAGAAAGAACTACATGATCACGCTTTCAGCCGTCCTTCCTGAGCCGCAATTGGTAGTTCCAGTGCAATGGGCTCGAGGTATAGAAAGGTATGGGCCTACTTAAATTACTACTCATGTCGCACTTTGGTGGAAGTAAGCAGGCGAGCACATATGTGAAACAACTCCTGGTATGCTTCTATGGAGTTTATTTATGGCTTAATAGACCCTAACCTATCGATGTCGATCTCATTTCGACAATAACGGGTCTTCCACGTCAAGGACACGACCTTTCACCATATCTGTGCCCAAACAGAGATACGATGAAGATAAAGGAAAAGTATGACCTCTAGTGCGTGAATAGAGGATTCTTGATTTCCTCTATAACTAACAACACAGTGAGATTCACCGCAAAGTTTCTATCTTGCAATTCGTTGTGCAAGATGCGACCCACTGAGTCTGCAAGGACAGTGGAACTTGCGGAACAGTGTGCAGTGGGAGTGTTGTTCAATTGGTCGCAATATTCATTGAATGAGCTACTAGAGAATGCCAGGAAAGTGTAGGAGGTAAGTAAGGATAAATTCCACTACTCATGGTTGCTCATTTTAATTTATTTTATTGTTTGGTCCAACCCACCAGATTACCATCCACTAGATGTCCCAGTACTTTTCCATGGCATGAAGTATCAGAACCTATGGGAGTACAAGGAAGACAATATCCGACAGAAGGACAATAACATAGAGTTATTTCTGCACGCAGAGGCACTGCACGAAGTAATAAAACACAACATAGACTGTGGGCTGCGATAGTCCAAAATTATTCATCTTTCATAATTTTCCAGGATGGTGTCCACAAGATTATTCTTGAGCTACGATAGGACCCAGAGAAGCAAGCGCAGTTGACGCTTTTCATGATTATTGACTCGGATGTGGAAGCGGCCATCTAGGATTGGCATGAGGAATGGCGCGCCTTAGTTGACGTGGAAATGGACCACGAAGATAACCAAGGAGAAAACCAAGGAAACAGCCAAGGAAATGGTCAAGGAAATGGCTAAGATGATGACCAAGGTAATGATGGGGGCGACAGGCAAGGCATCCAGTCGCACAACACAGACGACGATGATGATGACAGTGATCAGGGTTATGATCACGATGATTCAAAAGGCACGCCTGCTGACAAGGATGTGCAGACTCGAAAGATGGCCCAGGAAGAGGCACAGGACAAAGAGCAGCCTCAACTATAGCACAAGAAGTGCAAAGCCAATAAATCAGTTAACATGGTCAGCTTAGTCGAAGAAGACATGAGCCTACTTTTCAATGCAATCACAAAGGTTGTGAAGTCTAGTCTTAAAGGCATAGGTAAAAAGTAGATGCAACTGACTGATAAACTAGTAGAGAATATCAATATGCTCACTACGGCCATCAATGAAGTGCAAAACACAGTCAAAGCCGAGACTTACGACATGGATCCTAATGATGCATTAGTAACACCATTGATGTTGCCATCGGTGAAGATAAAAGTCCAATTGCAAGCAATGGAGACAGGGACACAAGAGTATGATGATGTTGTCCATGAATTTGGGACACCATCTCTAGATTTCTCTAAACTCGCATTGGCTGAGGTCTATGCTATTTAGCATGCGGCCACGACCGAAATAAGGATCCGGGAGAACGCTCTTGCGTACCAAGATACAAAGCAAGCAAGGAAGCAGAAAATTTGCAAGGAATTCCTTCGTGAAAAAAAGAGTAAGAGATCAAAGCATGCGAACAGAGAAGGCTTGCACTAGCTGAAGCCATCAAATATGCAGTTGCAGAGTTCCCTTTGGAAGAAGGCCAAAAAGATGCAGATACGACTGCAAAGGTAGCACGACTGTCCAGGATTGCCATAGACCTAAGGAAATAGGTTGAATAACTTAAGGAATAATAGATACCAGGTACACCTCCTAAGGTGATTGAAGAGCGCAAGAAAACAACATCTGAGGCTATTGAGAGAATAAATCAAGGAGAAAAACTATGCAAGGAAGCAATCGACGTAGTATCTTAGGCATGGGGATTGCTCCTAGATGATGAAGCTGTGGAGAAAATCAAGGAATATGTGGCCAAACTGATTTAAATATAAATGAAGTTAAGGAAGACATGAAGAAGCTGCCGATCAAAGAGAATATTTCAAAAATCGCTGAGATGAAGCAACTACAACAGGAAATAAAATCTCTCTGCGACCAAGAGAAGAAAAGAAACAATGAAGTTGCAGCACACCAGTCAAAAGCAGAACAAGTTACAAGGATCCTTCAACCTATACAATAGAAGTTCCAGCTTATAACTTAGTCGCTGGAAGAGGAATCGTTGGAACACATTAGTTTGGACTGTGTTGAATAATTGGCAAAGCAAGCAGAGGAAGTAGGGCAAGAGGTTTCCCGTGTAGAATACATTGTGAGGGAATTTCAGGACAAGGTTGGTCTCGTGGAGCAACTAGTGCCATAACCATGAGGCCTGCTTAGTGGCTCTGGATGAGCCACATGTGATTGTTTGGGGCCTGTTGGGCCAGGATAGAGCACAAGGAGGAAACTAAAGCGCAAGCACAAGAGGAAAAGCGGGTGCACGACGTAGTAAAGGAAGGTAGAGGAAGAAAAGGAAGCGCAGAGTAGAGAAGGATGCGATGAGGAAAAGCACACCCAGATTCGATGGAAGAATGGTAGGTAGAAGAGTAAAGGATAGAAAGCAAAAGGTCAGGAAGACCGCGGGAGTTCGAGTCGGCGGAAGACTAAAGGATGCTTTTTGCGGCTAGTCATGGCATGTAATTAATGCAATAGAATATATTTTGTGGCTATTTATGACTGTAATAACTAAGCTGTACTCAGTCGACCCTGCGCGGTCTTGTAATATCCATAAATAAGAGGAACTAATTCTATATAAGGGTTAGATTTAAAAATATTGTAGTTGTTTTAGTTCAGTTGGTAAGAGTAGAAGTATTTTGAGGAGATCAGAGAGAAGTCTAATAGTAGAAGGTTGTTGAGTTGTGGATCTACAACTGTATGTGTAGACCAATTTGAAGAGTAAACTTGAAGCTAGATGCACATATAGTAGAGTATAAGAGTCGATCCAGGCTGTGTGTGAATCAGTAGAAGAAGTAGAAGAAAAGCAAAAAATAGAGAGCATGAGAGCAAGAAAGAGTCTGAGCTAAATAGAAATATCTAAAAATAGTCTGTAAGTCACAGACTCCAAGGTGACATATATTTCTCATGCTAGATGAAGAACACCTTGGTGGTTTTTACCTAGATGGGTTTCCACATTACATATTGTGTTGCATGAATGTTGAATGTTGAATGTTTGATTATCTTGCATTGTTTATGGTTATTGCTTGAATGAATGTCACAATATTGATAAAAGCAGTCAATGAATGAATGAATAAGAATTGACGAGCACTTGGTATTATTTCATGTTAAAATACTATTAAGTTATACTACAGTCACATCACTGTCATTTACATTTAATGAATAAGTTGCATCACATAGTTGCACCAATTGTTAAGTTGACAAGGACAAGGTTGTGTCGCATTGTTGTGCCACTGTCGAATAGTAAAATACTCCATCCTTATGACTCTATTGAGTTCCTTGGCTACGCTCCAAGGGACTGTAATCCCTTGTCGACTGTGGAAATGTGGTTCTGGAAGCTACACATTAAGATATCTTGAGTGAGATCCTGCCTGCCTTGTAGGTATCGTTGGTTGATCTTGCTCCGTCGGGCCGATGTCTTTGGGTGTTTTGTTGGTATTGTGTTGTTGTTGAACCTGGGTCGTGAGAGTGAGGAAAAGTAGGACAACACAAGACATTCATTAAACCATTCATTCATCCAATCAACACATTCATTACAATAAAATCTACCATTCATTCATTCAATGGCCAAAAAAACATGCATGACATTATATTATAAAAAATAAGTACACAATATTTATTTAGTTACTTCTTTCTAATTTTTCTTCTCTTTACAAAATCAACAAGAAGCGCATCTTTTGGAATTTATCATTCGGTTCCTGGTGCTTCATCAACTTGCTGTGATGTATGCCTAGTAGACTGCTTGCCGCGTGGATTTTGCAATAAGGTGTTCGTATTTGCTGCAATAATGTGAAAATGTTGCATTAATTTATTTTGTTATTATAATTACAAAAATTTTGTATAAAAAAAACATTACAAAGGTGCTTTTTACCTGTGGTGGCCACATCATGTTCTTCATTTTCCTGTCCGGGCTCAACATTTTTAGTGTGACCCTCTACATGCTTTGCAGTTAAAATATGGATAAGTACAATTAATGTTCACCATCTGCAATGTTATATATAAAATTGTAGCATATGAATAAATTCATTACTAGGAATTGAAGCATGATCTTCGATTGGTTGTTGTCCATCATCAACATTAAGGGGATCATTGCTTTCCTTCTCAAAACAAAATAAATATTTTATGTGAATTGTTTATAACGAATAGATTGCAGAAGTAATAAATCTTCATTAAACTATATATATTTTATATACTTGTGCACCGGATGGATCACCAGAAGGTCGTGTTTTCCCAGACAAGCTTTTTCAGCGCTCAACAACAGCTTGAAAGTTGTGCTAGAAGCCAAGCTTCAAGTATTCCTAAGTGGGCACTTCCTCGAATGGGTCGGCCTGCATATTTGCATTATGTCATTAATTTTACATTTTGTGGTGCATTAAAACAAAAATAATTTGCAATTTATTATTTGGATGCATTATCGGGTTTTCGATACTTACATTTTGTGTCGCAAAATTCGAATAACCACTAGGCCTAAGCTTGTGCTGACCAATTTTTTCTAGTCTTTCCTTGGTGGCCTTTTATGTGTCTTCCAGCCTAAGAAAGTGTTAAATTATTTTAGATGTTCCAAATTTGATATAAAAATTAATAATAATAAGGGTTAGCATTACATCATGGAAAGTATTGCAAACCTCCCTGTGCCTGGTGGTATCTTTCCTTCTTTTCTCAGAGCTCTCTCCTTTCCATCTTCCACTAGGGATTTCCAATCCCTTGATGGAATCATCGGATGGCACTCATACATAGGGTTCCTTTCTAGGTGGACCCTATATTGGTCTCGGACAATATTCATATGTTGTCCAGCCTTCTTTAGGACCTTTGTTGTATCAAAGGTATCGTTGCTGAACAGACCAACCAACCAATTAGTCAGATCATCCATTAAATTTTTCGTTTATATGTCCCACCTTGTGCGAATGGTAGGCTCGAAGATCTCCAAGGTCAAATCATTTATATTTTTATAAAAAAATCATTTCCTGCAAAACAATCATGCCATCATTAGTTTAAAAAAAAAATTGTATCGATATATTGCAATCAAAGTATAAAACTAACATGAACAATGTAAAATTACCTGGGATATTCTCTATCTTTATAGGAACGAGTTCCTTGTCCACCAAAAATGTTGTCTCTATTGAACCTGTGCTAGTAACATGGGAAGATCTAGGAAATGTTTCTTCAAAATCAACATTACTAGCAGGCTCTGCATCCACCCATTCTTCTGCACGATTTGGTGTGCGTCGGTCAACAGCGGCTGCATTCTCCGCTGGCCCCGGGGGTGTCACGGAACGTGTTGCCGACTATTCATTTGACAATAGTGGTGCATGAATCGATGTACGTGGAATCATTTTCTCATGTGATGAATGATCTCCACGAGCATCACTGGGCCCAACACCGCCTTGACCACTAATGTGTGGTTGCAGAAAATCATGTAAATACAAACAATTCAATTATAAGTCACAGGGGCGTCGCTAAGGGACCAATATGATAACATGTTCATTCATATTGGGGGGTAAAAAAAATAAAAAAATCAAACCAATATATTGGTGCTATATTAAGGGTAAAAGGGATTAATTTTTTTATTATATAAATACCCAATATCATGGTGTTGTAAAGGAAAGTTTCCTATGGATAGGGTTCAAGAGGCCATCAACGTATTGGGGTTGAAAGGTGGATGCAAATGGTTCTGAAAGCAAATATAAACAAGATTCAGATATTAGAATGGTTCATACCTTAGCCAACCGAAGGTTGATCCAAACATCCCTTTAATCCTCTTCTTGCTCCTCTTGCTCCTCTTGCTCCAAGATACCTGGAAAACGAATTATACCTTCCTCAAACCAATATGACCACATATAAAGCAATGATAATCAAATAAATATGAAATAATGATCTGATTAACATAAACATCTGATCATAAATATAAATTCAATCACACATTGAACAATTATTTGGGAAGAAGAAGGACATCACATCTTTATTAATCTTGAAAACAAGTACAAATATACCTTCTCTTCAAGTTGGGCAGCTCACGAAACCTTGATCTGGTTCTATTGCTTCTCTTCTCCAAGGAACTCAGCCTCCAAGCTCTGCAACAAAATGAGAAAGCTTCTAGGGCAAAGGTGTGGGCAAAGAGAGATCCAATTCCTCTAGCATAACAATGAAAAGATTCAAGTCTCCTCTCATGGACCTCCCTACCTCTATTTATATGCTTCTGAAGAGATAGGGTCGAAGAAAAATTAGTTACAACTGAAGGAGTCAGTTGCATATCTACCCAAACTACTCGAATTTTGAAAAACATATTTTTTTGGCATTTTTAGGAGGAATACACGGGTTGCAGAGACAACAATCATGTATGCAGGAGGTATACGTGAGTTGCAATGTAAATAGTCGTGTATTTAGGGCATACGTGAGTATTATATATAACAAGTCACGTACAATATGTGGGTTTCCTTAAGGAAACTCGCGTATGCATAGAAAATATCATTTTTAGGGTCTTTGGTGTCTTCTGGAAAGTTTTAGTTAACTGAAAAATATTTACAACGGTGTAGAGATGAGGTCAAATGGAGTTACGTAACTCCAGATATGGGTCCTCCAATATAGGTGTTTTTTCAGTGATTTTCATGAAGTGTTGTCATGGAAGTGTTGACATGTGATGAAATCATGGGAATGTGGTCACAAGAATAGATGTGTCATTTTGAGCTATAACAGATGCCCCCTAATGTATGAGGTTAGAGCAGAAGACAATAGCTGAAATACATTATAAAGGAAACAACTGAGTATGGAGAGAGCAGAGAATCCAAGATCAAAAGGCTCGAACAAAGGTACCTGAAAGATAGATAAATGTTAGACAAAACTAATCTCTGGTACATACAAGTCCATATACAAAAAATCACCATAAATATACAGGCGGATCCAGCATATGTATAACTGATGAAAATATCATGGTCGCTCAATATTAAAAAAGGTGCCATATTAGATCTAAAGGACTCATGGCCACAAATGAACAAGGTGGATCCATGCTCAACAATCGATCATAGCCACAAGAATACAAGGTGGATCTATCTATCAGCAAATGTCATATGAAGTGTAACAAGGTCTTGCGCAACTTGGGCAATAGCAAAAAATGATGATGCTACTATTGGCCCAAAGTCTTCAATCCAAACCGCCCAAAAATGTACAAATCCTAACCATGCAAATAAAGGAGTTGAAGTCAAACATGGAGGAAACTGTTTGATTACCAGTCAATAATGAGAACCATTAACAAACACAAGGGAAACCACCATTAATGAAAATGGTCCCCAAGGTACCTAGTACATTCTAATAAGTGTGAATACAAGGACTTGAAGTCGAACACTTGAAGAATCCATCGAGTAGGAGACATTAAGATATTCCCACTACCCAATAGCGAGGGAAATTGCCACTGATGACTGCAATTCCCAAGGTACTATCATAAAACTCTAAATCTCATTCCCATAGCAAGATGTGTTGCATTCGATAGGAAGCGATCCGTTGGAAGGAAGGAATTAAGGCATCCTTCATCATCCAACACGAGGTAAGTCAAAGACTAATTGGATCTGGAATTGGTACTAAATTTCACAACAAGGACCGCCGAAGACATGATGTAATGAACCGATACCAGGGAATGGCCAATACAAAAGGTCAAGGAAACTGTAGAATGGCCGACAAAGGTTTAATCCTTGAACAGTGAGCATGACACAAAAGTGACTTAGGCATAATTTGACATAAAATGGACCAACACCACAAATATGCAATGTAGGAGACATTGACATATTCCCCATATAATTGGAAAAGAGACCAACTGGAGGAGTAGAAAAAACTTTGAAACAGGATAAGGTCAAAATACTAGGACCCAACTATTGATAGAATCAAAACTGGTGCTTTGTTCAAGGAGACAAGACTTGCTACCATGATGTAAAATACATGTGAATGAACTTCCCTTCCCCTCTTTCTTGTAAAAGTTTAACGAGTCCAAGAAATAAAATTCGGGGCCTTCTTCATTTTTGGAAAGCTCGAAGAAGAGATAGAAGAATGCTTGATAAAGCACTGATTCATGGATTTTACGAGACCAAACTAGTACATGCTCGTCAGTGTTTTCATAGTTTAGAGAGTCTAAAAACTACGAAGAAGACTCCAAGGGGGGATTTTTTCGTCCAATTTAGTTTCCTGAGGCCGAAAAAGTATAAAACAAACCACAGAAGAACTCTCTTAGCTTTCGAAGAAGTAAGGCACACCTTTTTTTGTATTTAGTTAGGAAGGTCTGAAAAATGTTAAATTACCACCTACCCAACACTCCATCAAAAGCAACATATAGCCTGAGTTTTACAACTGTGAAGGAAGGCAAGATCACTTGGAAAGATCCATTTGACTACGAGAAATGGGGCTTACAACAGTAAAATTGAAGATTTGTTCTTTAGGGTTTAATGAGCATGACAAAGACATAAAGTACACTCGAAATATTTTTCATGTTTAGGTCCAGAGCACGAAAAAGAGAAAACTAAGCTCATACCAGAGGGTTCCTTTTCCGTAAGTTTAGTCCCTCAGGTCCAGAAAAGTGATAAACCTATTCTTGAGAATAATCTTCTCGATTTCAAAGAAAAGAGGGTGCTCCTTTCTCGTATTATTCCACGTGGTACAAGAAAGCGATAACCTACCACCAATGTGGATTCCCATTCACATATTCTTAACGATCCTGAATGGACAAGTTTACTCGACAGTCAAGTCTATTTTGAAGAGTCTGACCTGGGCCTAAAGAAGCTCAATATATTTCTTGTGAAGTTTTAACGAGTTAGGAAAAGTCAACTCGCAGCCTCCTTACTATTTTTAATGAGCTCGAAGGAGAGAAAAAAGAACGCTCTAAATGCGAGGAGACGAGTGTCATAGGCAAGCGAAACTAGTTCCAAACGTGAGGAACAAACCTATGCATAATGCAAGGAACATGAATAGGATAAAGATACTCAAGGAATGTCTCCTCAAGGTAAAGGGTGTCAAGTTGCAAAGGAAAAATTATACAAGGCTTAGCGACGATGAGAACAAAGATGAGGGCTTATACAACGAGCTAAAAGTGTGGAAGCCAACATCAGGCTCATAAGCACAAGCAAGGCACATGCAAATGCAGTTATAACTTGAACAACAAGATAAGGGCAGTAAATAGTTGTGAATCCAACTAAGAATCCTATCTCTAAGAAACAACAACATCAGGACCATATTCAGAAGAAAATTTATGATGCGGGTCACTTTGGCAGAAAGACATGTGATTTTGCTATCTTCTACAAAAGGAAAAGTCAAGGCAGAATCAACCGAAGAAGATTCTATAGAACCAAGGATCGAGGGTTTATAATAAGTAAGATCAACCTCAAAAGGAGAGCACAAATCAACAAGGTACATAGAGTCTACAGGAACAAACTCAGTATCACGGGAGTTGAAAAATTTGTAAGAAAAATCAAACTCATCAAGATAATTGAGTTGCTATTCTAAGGAAGAGTCAAAAGGATCAACAAGATCAACATAAGAAGAATGATCCATGGGAATATCATGCTTACTAAGAAAATGAGGGTTAGACTTAGTCACAACTGAACCGACATCCAAAAGAAGGTCAGACTGTATAAAAGACTCTAGGAAGACTTCATCCGAAGGAAGGAGATCATCTAAGATAGGACACATGTCTAAACTTTCAAATGGATCGACAAAGTGGAGAGCAGGCTCCATAGTCTGTATTGGATGATTCACCTGGTCAACTGCTGGAACCAATTCCCAAGAAGGTAAGCATGAAAACAAAGGCTGCATCTCAACAACAATTGAATGCAAAGGACATGAGGCCACATAGCTCACCTGTGGCAGGGTAGTGTCTATAGAAACATTGGGAATCAATAAAGGAAAGACATGGTCTCTAGTTGGGTCAGGAGAAGGATCAATAAAATCCAACTGTGCGATAGTGACAATTTCTTTGCCATGATTAAATTACATCACACGAAAGAATGTTGACACCACAGCTTGCATGGCATAGACATAATCATATCCAAGGAGCATATTGAAGTCCAAGGGGTCTTCTATCACCATGAAGTCAACTAAGACGGTCTTCCCACCCAAAGTAACAGGTGTTTGAGCAAGAATTCCCAAGGCTATACTAGTTCTTCTACCAAATGCCAGTAATTGACTAGTTGTTGACACAAGGTTGGGAGATCCCATGCCTTGCCAAGCACGAGCAAACAAGATACTAATTGAGGCTCCTTCATCAATAATACAACGAGAAATCATGAATGGTTCAACTTTGACCTTTATTTGGAAAGGTGCATTAGAAGCGAGGCGCAACTCAACTAGGCTATCCCAATCAAAGGAAGCAATCTAAGAGCTTGGTGGGGATTGATCTGAAACAAGTTTAGTGCCCCCTTGTTTAGTAAGTTTTGAACTAGCAGTGAAGAAAATGTGACTAGCAGACACTTCACTCTCCAAAAGAAGAGTGGGATTGATCGACAATGGAACCGATTCAACCGCTTCGTGAAAGTCACTCTCTGAAGGGAGAGTGGGATTGACCAAATGTGACATTGGTTCAATCACATCAGGATCACTCTCTGAAAGAAGAGTGGGATCGACCAAAGCTGAGATTGGTTTGAACACTTGATCAACCAAAGGTTGAGTAGGTTGTTGAGAAACTATAGGTTGTTCAACAGAAGGAAAATCTTGAGTCTCGGACCACACTCTTCGTACCTCTGTGATAGCAGGGCACTGGTGAGTAAGATAATCTCCCTCACATAGCTTACAAGGGAACTTAAGTTTTCACTTCAAACAACCAGTTTTCTCAATGGTGTCAACATGACTAGTAGTGGCTGACTATTTTCTCTCAACATCACCTATAGAGGCTGATATTTTTCCCTCGACATGACCACTAGAGGTTGGGTGACTGGGTCCAACCTGACTAAGAGAGGTTGGTTGTTGAAAAAATTTAGAATGTTCAAAAACAGGATGACCATGAAATCAAACTCTTCGCACCTCCATGATAAAAGGGCATTTATAAGTAAGGTGGTCTCCCTCACAAAGCTTACAAGGAAACTTGGGCCTGTGTTTTGAATGGGTAGTCTTTTCAACGGTGTCAACATGACTCACAGTGGCTGACGGATTGTCTTTAGCATGAACCACAGAGGCTGAGAGACTGCCCCCAGCATGACTTGCAGAGGTTGAGAGACTAGGTCCAACATGACCTGCAGAGGTTGGATGGGCACCACCAGCATGTTAGTTTTTCAACATTAAAATAGCATTATTTAGGATCTTTAACTAAGAGAATAACAAGTACAGTAATCAAACACAAGAGACAAAACCATAAATGGAGAAAACCCCGCAAATTCCTCAGAGATAGAATCAACACCAAAACAATAAAAGCCCAAAACAGTAAGTGATCTCCTGATAGTAGTAACCTTCTTCTTGTCTAGCGCCAGTGTCTTCTCCTTCCTCAACTATGCGGTACACTTGAGTGTGTATGAGTTGTGTATTAAATAGACAGTCCAACTCTCTATTTATACTAATCCCGACATGACTAAAACCCTACCAGGGCCGACCTCTACTAGGAGAGTCTAATAACCCTAGTGCAGGGACTTTAACCCTTAGACAATCGGAGGGTTACCCACAATGACTTGACATGACGTGTTTACATTATTGATCCTCCCGATCAGAACATCATGGCATGACAACATGACTCAATTACATTATAGATACATCCAGAAATAAGCATCGGGTTACAATACATAAGATACATAGATGAATACATTCCGAAGTTACAAATACATCAACACTCCCTCTTAACTAGGAAGGTATTCTTTCGACACAATTTTCAGCACTGGTCTTCTTCTCTGTATCAACTGGATCATCTCATCATCTGCATCTTCAAGTCTTCTCAGTCTTCAAGCCATCTTCATCTTTAGATTTGGATCATCATGGGACATCGTCACTGGATTTGGATAATCACTCGATCTGGATCATCACTAGATCTGGATCATCACTCGATCTAGATCATCACTGCTGGATCATCATCACTGGATCTGGATCATCACTGCTGGATCATCATCACTAGATCTGGATCATCATTCGATCTAGATCATCACTGGGCATCATCACTGGATTTGGATCATCACTGGATCTAGATCATCACGGGTGTTATCTCATGATTCTTCTCATCACAGGAAGTTCTACAGAGCCAACCCTTTTTCATGTTGGTTGTAGGCCTAGCCTCCATGTAGGTCTTCTTTAGCACTTATATCTAACCTACTCATTAGAAAGGCATAGCACTCATATCCATCCAGGCTGGAACAAATCCTGCACATAATGATGGAAGAGTTCTGTACTTCCATCTAGGCTAGAACACATCCTACACACAATGACGGAAGATTTTCATACTTCCATCCAGGCTGGAACACATCCTACACACAGTGATGGAAGATCTCTACACTTCCATCCAGGATGGAACACACCCTACACACAATGATGGAATATTTCCACACTTCCATCCAGGCTGGAACACATCCTGCACACAATGATGGAAGAGCTCTGCACTTACATTCATCCAGACTGGAAACACATCCTACCACAATGATGGAAGAGCTTTGCACTTACATCCATCCAGGCTGGAACACATCCTGCACATAATGATGGAAGGGCTTGCACTCATATCCGATCTTGTAGGAACCAATCCTACAGTCACATCATAATGCCCCCCAGTCCTCGACTGAGCTACCTGGTAATTGAACAGGTGCCTCCATTCTCCTAGAGAATGGCAGTTGCCCTTACATCCGACCTACTCGTTAGAATGGCCAACACTCACATCTGACATGGAAGGAACCTAATCCTTTAGCCATGACAAAATGGTTCAGTCCTTACATCTGATCAAGTGGGAACACATCCCTCTATCACATCAGAATGGCTTCTCAGTCTTAGACTAAGTTTTCCTGGTAACTGACCAGGTACTTCCATTCCCAGAATGGCAGTTGCCCTTACATCTATCCTGCTCGACAAAATGGCTAGCACTCATATCTGACATGGAAGGAACCAATACTCTCACCATGACAGAATGGCTCAGCCCTTACATCTGACCATGGAAGGAACCAATCCTCTCACCATGTCAAAATGGCTATGGCTCTCATCACTTTCCCTTGGAGGAAACATTGATATGGAGAACACCAAGCTTCTCCCTGAAGTACTCGAACTTCAGCCTAGCCAATGGATTCGTCAATACATCAACTATCTGTTCCTCTGTCGCAACATACTGGAGCTTCAATGCTCCCCTCTGCACCATGTCCCTTATATAGTGGTACTTGATCTCGATATGCTTCGACTTGTCATGGAACACTGGATCCTCTAACAACTTCACGCAACTCTAGTTGTCACAATGTATACAAGTAGCATCCAACTAGAGATCAAATAAATCAGACAGTAGCTTTCTCATCCATACTGCCTCACAACTAGCTGAACAAGCTGTGACATACTATACTTCAACTGTACTCAGTGCCACATAGGATTGCTTCCTGCTAAACCAAGAGATCACACCTGATCCCATACTGAAACAACACCCTGAAGTGATCTTCCTATCGATGACACTACTTGCCCAATATGAATCAACATAACCCTCTAGGTTAATCTTCTAATTCGCATCGTACTTGATCCCATAATCAACTGTACCGTTCAGGTACCTAAGAATATTCTTTGCAGCAATCAAGTGAACATGTCTTGGATCTGTTAGGAACTGGCTCAAGGTGTTTAAAGCAAGGAAAATGTCTGGTCTCATGTTCGTCAGGTACATCAAGGACCCAATCATCTGACGATACATCATAGCATCTACTAACTCTGATAAAGCATTGTTCAAGAGCTTCAGGTTCGATGCCATTGGTGTGGCCATAGCCTTGCAGTCCATCATCCTAAACCTCTTCAAGATCTCTACTGCATACTTCCCTTGTCCAAGGAAGATTCCATCTGTACTCTGCCACACCTCCATACCTAGAAAGTAATGCATCATCCCCAAGTCCTTCATTTCGAACTCAACAGCAAGCTTTCTCTTCATATCAGCAATCAACCCATTCGTACCTATCACAAATAGATCATCTACATATAGTAGAAGCATCACTAGGTTGCCATCTTCAACCTTGTAGTAAAGGTTGGAATCTGTTTTACTCTTGGTAAATCCCAAACTGGATAGAAAGATGTCAATTCTGTCGTACCAGGTCCTAGGTGCCTGTTTCAAACCGTACAAGGTTTTCTTCAATCTGCACACATGAGACTCCCTGCCATGAGTCTCAAAACTGAGTGGCTGCTCTACATACACTTCCTCTTCCACTACACCATTCAAGAAGGCAGTCTTGACATCCATCTGGTGTATTTTCCATTTCATCACTGCAACCAGAGAAAGTACTGATGTGATGGAAGTCTATTTGGCTACAGGAGCAAAGGTTTCTTCATAATCTATTCCTTCCTTCTGAGAGAAACCCTGAGCCACAAATCTTGCCTTATATTTTTCAATGCTACCATCTGCAGCATGTTTAATCTTGTAGATCCATTTGGAAGTTACAACTGACTTCCCTTCTAGTCTTGGAACAACATCCCAAACATCATTCTTCATGATCGATTGATATTCTTCGATCATAGCATCCTTCCATTCTTTCCGTTCTGCCACTTCTTCATAACTGGAAGGTTCTTTATCAATGAAATAACATAGTAAAGCTACATACCTGGAGCAATATCTGGTCCTCTTTCTTTCTCTGTGATTCTCTTCTGGAGCCTCATATATCTCTGCACCTTGGATAATTTCTCATACCCAAGTAGGTTTCCTCTTATGAGGATTCTTCTCCAGAGGTGGATCTACAGGTCTTTGTGGTTCTTCGAAATCTCGATCTTCTTCTTGACTTTCTTCATTCATGGTTGTATCATGAATTCTGGGTGCTTCTGCTTCTTCAGGTTCTTCAGCATGTCTCTTTCTGGATTTGTTGTAAGCTGTGTTTTCATCAAATGTCACATCCCTGCTGATGTCAATCTTCTTGCATCCTAGGAAATATATTTTGTAAGCCTTTAAGATCTCAGAGTATCCCACAAATATAGCCTTCTTTCCTGAAGGATCTAAATTTGTTCTCTTCTCTTTTGGAATGTGTATGTACACAGGACAACCAAATATTCTGAGATGGTTGACTTCTAGTTTCTTTCCGGAGAATACTTCTTCAGGAGTCTTGTATTGGAGTACTCTATGTGGAGTACGATTCTGTACATACACCGATGTTCTAGCAGCTTCAACCCAAAGATGCATAGGAAGATTTTGATCATGAAGCATATCTCTTGCTGCTTCCATGATAGTTATGTTCTTCCATTCTGCAATCCCATTCTGTTGTGGATTATAAGGAGTGGACAACTCCCTCTTAATCCCTGATTCTTTGCATAGCTCTTTGAATTCATTCGAAGTGAATTCTCTGCCATTGTTTGATCAAAAAGTCTTGATATTCCTTTCAATGTGGTTCTTGATCAAGGCTTTGAATTCCTTGAATTTGTTGAATACTTCATCTTTGTTCTTCATGAAGTAAACCCATGTCTTCCTAGAAAAATCATCAACAAAAGAAACATAATATGCATACTCGCTTAGTGAGTTTGATGACATAGGACTGCATACATCGGAGTGGATGATTTCTAGGATTCCTTTGACTTTGCTTTCATTGCTAGGAAATGTCTTCTTTGTATTATTTCCTTTTTCACATCCTTTGCAGACCCCATCATGTTTTTCTTGGAATTCTGGAATACCTTCAACAACTTTGCTTGCAATTGGCAGTGCTCTGTAATGCACATGTGCAAGCCTTCTATGCCAAAGTTCACTTGTCTCTACTGTTTCATGGACCAATGCTTGTTCTGGATGGCCCTTTAATTTGTAAAATCCTCCTTCTTGTTCTCCAATCACCACCGCATCATCGATAGTCTTTCCTCTTTGCCACATGATGACTTGACCATCTATGAATGCAACCCTCATTCTTTTTGCATCTAGTGCAAATATGGAGAGGAGGTTCTTCTTGAGTCTTGGCACAAACAATACTTCCTTCATTTTTAGATACTTTCCATAGTCTAGTTTATAGGAAGATTCCCCACTACCTTTTATTGGATACTGGTAGTCATCTCCTAGATTCACCTTGTGAGGTGATTCATGTTCTGACAGTCTCACAAAGGATTCCTTGAATCCAGTCATATGTTTGGAAGCCCCACTATCTATAATCCAATCATCACTTCCATGAGTAATGTTACTTGTGAGAGTGGAGGTCAAAACTTATTCATCCTCGCTTGAAGAATCTTCACTTTCATATCTGGTTCTTTTCTTGGATGGTTCATCATCCTCTACAGCATGAGCATGATGTATTCTTTTGTTCCCCTTCTTCTTATGAGAGTGGAACTTGTTCTTAGGACAGTCTTTTGCAAAGTGTCCTATTTCACCACATGTATAACATCTTAATCTAGATAGGTCCTTTCTACTGTTGTCTCTATGATGAGGATTCTTACCTTTGGGGTGATGAGCTCTTCTTCTGCCTTTCTTGGAGTGAACTGTGAGAGCTTGATATTCACTTCCCATCTTCTCTTCTCGAGCTGCTATCTCTGCTTTTTCTTGAGAACATTCTTCCCATAGTCCACTGAATTTGACTCACTTCTTTCTTGCACAGATTCCTTGGATGAATGAATCCCATGACCTAGGAAGGCCATTCAGAGTTGTCATCACAATCTCTGCATTCTCCACTTCTTCATCCATAGCTTCTAATTGTTCCTTGATCTGAGAAACCCTTGTGAAGTAATACTGGATGGTCTCTTCATTTTGAATCTTCACATTCTTCAGTTGATTCCTCATATTCATCTTCTGGTTTATGTTCTTCCCTTCAAACAATTTGGTTAGGGCATCAAACATATATTTAGGTGTCTTAAGAGAGGACACCTGTGGGATAAGGTGATCCTTGATAGAATTAGCAATGATCCTCTTTTCCATAACCATCTTCTTCTTGTGTAAGGCCTTTGCCTCGTCTCCCTCTGGAACTGGAATCTCCTCATGGATGTAGGAGTCCAACTCATTTTCTTCCAGGACCAGGGAGATCCTGTACTTCCAAGCTCGAAAGTTATAAGCTCCCTCAAGCTTTTCATCAAGCTTGGTATGATGAGACATATTAAACTAAGAACCTCAAATGGAAATACAAGAGATTTAGATCTTACCAGGTCAAGATGTCAGATTTGGATTTGAAGCCGAAATCCTGCAGTACTGGATCAGGAGAAAATTAGGGTTTTTCTTTTCCAGAGACTTGTCCACCCAAATGCCTTGAAATTTATCCCAAACTTTTATTTTGGGGAGGAGATCAATCCAGGCCTAGGCTCACTGAAAAATTCCTCTTCTGTGAAAATCCCTAATTTTCGGCAATAGTGTCGGGTCCAAAAATGGAAAACATCAGAATTGGATTCTGCTTCGATAGAAAGATGTGCCCTAAGGAGGAGAGTTATTCCACCTTACTTTTGCTAAAAATCCATGGAGGAAGATCCACAAACTAGGAAGCCCTAGTTCTCATAGCTGCACAGTGTCTTCTTCTCAGGTTAGCTCTAATACCATGTTAGTTTTTCAACATTAAGCTAGCATTATTTAGGATCTTTAACTGAGAGAATAACAAGTACAGTAATCAAACACAAGAGACAATGAACACAGTGTTTTTCCTTGGGGAAACCATAAATGGAGAAAACCCTACAACTTCCTTAGAGATAGAATCAGCACCAAAACAGTAAGTGATCTCCCGACAACAGTAACCTTTTTCTTGTCTAACCCTAGTGTCTTCTCCTTCCTCAACTATGAGCTACACTTGAGTGTGTATGAGTTGTGTATTAAATAGAGAGTCCAACTCTCTATTTATACTAATCCCGACATGACTAAAACCCTACCAGGGCCGACCTCTACTAGGAGAGTCTAATAACCCTAGTGCCCCAGAAATGCAGGGACTTTAACCCTTAGACAATCAGAGGGTTACCCACAATGACTTGACATGAATTGTTTACATTATTGATCCTCTCGATCGAAACATCGGGGCATGACAACATTACTCAATTACATTATAGATACATCCTGGAATAAACATCGGATTACAATACATAAGATACATAGATGAATACATTCCGAAGTTACAAATACATCAACACAGCATGAACAATAAAGGATGAATGGTTAGGATCAACATGCTTTGCAGCAGTTGAGTGTGTGCCCCCAGCATGAACTTCAGAGGCTGGGTGGATGGATCCAACATGACTTGCAGAGGTTGGATGGGGAGGTTCAACTTGAACATTAGAGGTTGAACGGGTGCCCTTAGCATGAACTACAGAGGATGAGTGACTGGATCCAAAGTGACCTAGAAAGGTTGGAAGGATCCCACCAGCACAATCAACAGAGGCTGGATGGTGAATATCAACTTGACTTGTAGGGGTTGAGTGCTTAGATCCAACATGACCTGTAGTGGCTGGATAGGTGCCCTGAGCATGAACTACATAGGTTGGGTGGTGAGGTTCAAATTTACTTGCAGAGGTTGAACAGGTGCCCCCTTTCTTATGTGTCTTCTTCCTATTCCTCCTTCTTTTACTCCTTTTAGACTGCTGGTTACTAGTATCAATACTTTCACCGCATGAGGTATAAGGAGGAGGAGAAGCAGGTATAGGTGAAGGGGAAGCAATGTTTTGATTCCCTTGATATAAGGAGATTACTTGGGAAGCATCGGGGGAATTTAGGACATTTGGAGTGGAAAAAAACCACACCGGTATCCCTAGGGTGAATCTAGGTAGATTCAATGTGGCCATCAAAGGAACACCAACATTACCTGTGAGAGGAATAGTACAAGGAGTTCCAAGCATGGGGATCTCTTGGTTGGTGTTCAAATGGGGGTTAGCCATATTTTCAAACAATAAGACAAATTCTGAGGTCGACAAGAAACCAAAAGCACAAATCACACACTTGAAGGCAAGCTAAGTACAGACAAACCACACAACACTCACTAAAAAATTCCTAAATCCAAACAAACAAATAGGTATAATCTATGCTTTCCAGAATAAAGCTGATAGAGAGTTACTTGGTGTACCTGTAGATGTTCAGAGGCATAAGCAGGGGAATCACCCACCACCCTCCCACACCTTCTACCAGGGTTACCTTCCAAGCCTGTCCAAGGTCAACCAAAAATAGCCTTTCGGTGTACCTGTGTATGAACCCTAGATGTCAAAGAGACTAAAGGCTAGCTCAACTATATTGATAGTTTGGGGGGACAGTCGCAAGCCTAGTTCATATGCATGGGTAGGGTAGCAAAGCCCGAAACCATGTCTAAGACAGAATCCCCAGATGCACAAAAACCTTGGTCTACGCTTTGACAAGGAATCAAAGGGTTATCTCCTCAGTCTAAGACTCCACGCGGCCTCATGCTTGAGTCCCATTTGAGAGGATCTTCCCAGATACAATCAACATAGAAGAGGATTTACCTAGTGATTGGCCAGCTACGTTTGAAATTAAACACTTGTGGAGAGTTGAAACTCCCTAATCCACAAGTCTAACCTAAGCTAGTTGGTGTAAGAGCCTATAAAATAAAACTTACTAATAATTTTTAAATTATATCGTTCATTTTAAAGGCTATTTTTAGTCAGAGTTGAATGGCATGAAACTTATGTGGTGTTTTGACTCAAAGTTGAAACAAAATGACTAAACAAAGAGAAATGAAATGCAAAAAGCAAAAACTATTCTCTTTCTTTTCAAATAGAAACTTGAAAGCCACAAAATAACAAATTATTTTTTATTTTTTTCAAAAATACTGATATGCAGTGTATTAAAGACAAAACCCTAATCTACATGAAGATTAAACAACTATATGCTCTTTTTCTTTTTCTTTTATAAATTAAAAAGAAAAACTACCTACAAGCAAAAGTATGCAGATAACAAGAACAAAGCAAAAGGAACTCTGCTATACAACCACCAAACAGACTCTAGAATGCCCTAAAGTCAGTAAAAACCCTACTTGGAAGGAAGGCTTGCATAAGAGACAAGTCAACTACTTTGGCATGGTGAAGTGAACCAACAAAAGAAGAAGGAGACAAATACCAATAAGCTTCTAAGTTCAGACAAAGATCTCAAACAGAGACTGACCAAAAACATAAGCCAAAAATAATGCCAAGCAAAGGGGGTGGGGGAAAAGAGAAAAGAGAAAACCCTAATGCTATAAAAAGGCTTACCACATAGATAAAGAACAACCAAAAAGGATGACACTAACTCCCTAGAGTCATGCACCTATAGAGGACCCCAAAAGACCTACCAAACAACCTTCAAATAGAAGAAAAAACCACAAAAAGAGGAAAAACACCGTTTAAAGGGGCATATGCGAGTTTCACTACTGACAAGTCGCATATCATATGTGGGTTGATAGTAAATCAAGTCGCGTATAAACACCGTATACACAATTTTTTAATCTGCAACTAGTGTATGGGTGGGAAAAAATTCCCAAAAAGGCCAAAATCTTCCTTAGGAAGGCAGGGGAAGTGTGCTATCAGAATTAGAAGGTGTTCCTAAGTGGCAAGAAGGACTTGAAACAATGAAAAATATTGAAAGAAATACATAGAAACCCCAAACAGACAAGGCTCTCTCCAGCGGAGTCGCCAGTTCTGTTGTAAAGGAAAGTTTCCTATGGCTAGGGTTTAAGAGGCCATCAACGTACTAGGGTTGAAAGGTGGATGCAAATGGTTTTGCAAGAAAATATAAAGAAGATTCATAGGTTAGAATGGTTCATACCTTAGACAAAGGAAGGTTGATCCAAGCATCCCTTCAATCCTCTTCTTGCTCCTCTTGCTCCTCTTGCTCCAAGAGACCTGCAAAACGAATTATACCTTCCTCAAACCAATATGACCACATATAAAGCAAAGATAATAAAATAAATATGAAATAATAATCTAATTAACATAAACATATGATCATAAATATAAATTCAATCACACATTGAACAATGATTTGGAAAGAAGAAGGACATCACGTCTTTATTAATCTTGAAAACAAGTACAAATATACCTTCTCTTCAAGTTGGGCACCTCACAAAACCTTGATCTGGTTTTGTTGCTTCTCTTCTCCAAGGAACTCATCCTCCAAGCTCTGCAACACAAGGAGAAAGCTTCTAGGGAAAAGGTGTGGGCAAAGAGAGCTCCAATTCCTCCAGCATAACAATGCAAATATTCAAGTCTCCTCTCATGGACCTCCCTACCTCTAGTTATATGCTTCTGAAGAGATAGGGTCGAAGACAAATTAGTTACAACTGAAGGATTTAGTTGCATAACTACCCAAACTACCCGAATTTCAGAAAAAACGTATTTTTTTAACAATTTCGGGAGGAATACGCAGGCTGCGGAGACAACAGTCGTGTATGCAGGAGGTATACATGAGTTGCAATGTAAATAGTTGCGTATTTAGGGCATACACGAGTATTATATTAAGGAAGTCATGTACAATATGTGGGTTTCCTTAAGGAAACTCACACATGGATAGTAAATCTCATTTTTAGGGTACTTCTGGGCATTTTCAGACTTTGGTGTTTTCTAAAAAGTTTTAGTTAACTGAAAATTATTTCGAATGGCATAGAGATGAGGTCAAACAGAGTTACAAAATTCCAAATATGGGTCCTCCAATATAGATGTTTTTTCAGTGACTTTCATGAAGTCTCGTCATGGAAGTGTTGACATGTGACGAAATCATGGGAAAGAGGTCACAGGTAGAGATGTGTCATTTTGAGCTATAACACATGGGACCTTTTTTATTGCAAAAATTTTCTCGTGCATTTATCTATTTTTGGTTGTGGTTTTGGTGGGTTCGCAACACATTTGTAGTGTTCAAGGAGGGCACACATAGGGTTTTTCTGGTGCAGTGTTGGAGGAGGGCACACATATGGTTTCTTTGGTTTTGGTGGGTTTGCAGTGTTGGAGGAGAGAACACATAGGGTTTTATGGTTTTCGTGGGTTTGTAGTCTTGCTTTTTTTTTCATGGGTTTGCAGTGCACTTGCAGTGTTGTTGGGTTTGGAGCATAGGGTAGCTTTGTTACTAGTTGCAGCATGGGAGTGGTGTATCCTGGCTCGGTTCCCTTCTTCCTAGCATAGCCTAACTGGGTTAACAGTTATTACGTAGTGTTTCTTTAGTGATTTCTTTTTATAACCTTCCTTTGCATAGAAAGCTTAACATGTCAAGTGGGAACTAAGACGTCAATTTTATGGAAATATCGAAATCAAGGCATTTTGATACCAAGATGGTTGTAGACGGGTAAGTAAGATTTTTCCAGATTAGGGCACATTTGAAAGTGTTTTGCTATTTTCTTTTACTAAAAGCTTGCACCAAATGGGTCATGGAATTGGTCACTGACTAGCGAATGTATTACGGTTTTCCTCTGTTTTATTATTTTAATCTAGGCTTAAACTCAGCAGCAGTTTTGGTAAGATTTTCAGACCTGTGGGTTAAAATAGCAAAACAAATGCCCAATTTCCCTTTCTATTTCATTCCCTATAAAAACGCAGAGTCCATAGGCCCGAGGGGTCTTGCTCCTTTTCTGCACAAATCAAGGCTTCACACCCCTCTGCAGAAGCTAACTCATAAGTAAAAAAAATTGACAATGTTACCCACCACTGCTAGGAAGGAAAATTTGACGGATTTTCAGGATCACTAATGATATAGGTTCTCTTGGGATCCCTATATAGCCTCCGAGTATCTCCCTCGAAGACAAGTATAGTGGAAAATGAAAAGTCAAATTGAATGCATTATGGGTTTCCTCTGTTTTATTATTTCACTTGAAGATTGCATGTAGTCTGTTGATAAAATGTTATATAGGGTATATGGCCTATAGTTATAAGTTATAGGGTTTTGTCATTTCAAACATTGGAATGAGCTTGTTAATGGGTTTGTGAAAAGATGTAAACATTTTATGGATTCTACTTATTTAGTTTTAAGGGTTTGATGCATTTCATGCACTGAACAGACGAAGCTTGTTAAACTTTTATTAGACTTAGTAGTGAGGCTTTCACATTGGATATCACCAATGTTTAGGTTGTTTTGCATCGATTTTTTTAAGTGAACTCTTTCCTTAACATTAGAGCACTAACTGAGAGTATACAGAGTAAATTTGAATGAATGAAGAGGGGGAAATGCAAAAAACATAGTAACATATTTTTGAGAACATAGAAGATTCCAAGAAGAGAATTAAAATTGAAAATTAGAACGAACACGTAGAAAAGAGGAAAGAAGAGAGAGAAAAAGGAGAAAAGAGCTTAAGAAACTGAAAAGGAATTAAACCAAAAGAACAGAGAAAATACAAAAAACATTGTTGTGGTTAGGATATGATTTATAGTATGTTTCGCTGACCATATAGTTTGTTTCTCTGATCATATCATGTTGTTTGAGACTAGGTCTTCTCTCAATACCTTGATGGATTTTATGGTTGAGGAAAAGACAGAGACAAAAGAATGTATTTCAAATCCAGGTAATTCCATCGAATATGCCATATTCAACCAAATTGACTGGGCTTCCTATCATTGGTGTTGAAAGTTCTGGTTGAAAAGAGAATACAATCTTGACTATGATTATGTCTTGTTTTTTCTTTGTATGATTGTGATTTGTTTGTTGTTTTTCTTTTTTTTGGATGTTATATAATCCTGAATATTGTTAACAAACATTGGTTCTGTGCAACAAGATGAGTCGTGCCAAGATGATATGTTCAGCTATGAAGAATTATCAGTTGTTGAAGACCAGTAAGAGGGAGTAGAAACCATTGTCTGCACTGTAAGTGTAGATTCTATCTCATAGCAGGGTTATGACCAGCCCTCAGAGAGTGGAAATTTTTTAGTGACAATACCCATCTCATATGAAATGACTGAATAGGGTCTGCATGACACTTGTTTGTAGGAACCAACAGTGGCTGGGCAAACTAACGTGAATATCATTGAAAATTCTATTGAAGGTGGCACTGCTGACTATTTTCCATCTTATGATTCTGGAGCTGCTGTAGAGAAAAACAATTGTCATTCATTTGTGGAATTGGAAGTAAAAGCTCAAGTTCCTAGTTCACAGTCCCAACCTCAAGAGGAGCTTATAAAAAACACCACATTGGAGCATTCTATACTTGGTAGCACAACAATTGATGATGCACACAAAGATTTATCTAATGTGCAAGGACCCCATGGATCACGAAATAATCATACTAATCAGGTATCAACTCAGGCCTTTTTATAGTTGAAATTAGAAAAAAATGATATTGATGGGCTAACAAATGAAGTTTCTGTGGAATTAGATGCTTCAAATAAGGAGTTGTTACAGTTTGGTCTGTTTGCATATGATTTAAATAATAATTTGGTAGGCTCAATGGAAAAACATTCAAATAATTATGCAAATGTAACTGAGGATATTGTTGAGAGTGGTGACCATGGTACCAAACATGATGACAGTGTAGTTGGTGTGCAGATTGATGCTAGAGATGCATTTGATATCAGCACTGGTAACAAAGATCAAAAGGAGCTTGTGCAGTTGAATAAATTTATTTTAGATAATTTTCAAGTTGTAGAAATGGTATCCACACCAAATGCATTTAGTACAAAACAATATCAACCACATCTGAATCGTCTAGAATATGAACAACTAGAATATTTTTGTGAGCAGAAGAAGCCTGAAACAACAATGATGAAAGAAAAGGAAGAAGTCTCTCATCAAGAAGAGCCTAGATTGGAAGCTTTGAAAGGAATTCTGGATTGTTAGAAGCAACCTTAAATTAAATAAACATCTAATATTATTACTGGTGATGAAGATCAAAAGGATCCTTTGCAGGTTAATTAAGTTACTCTAGATAATTCTCAACATGTAGAAAACGTAATGACAATAGAAGTGGAAAATCAGCCACATCTGAATCAACTTGATACAAAACAAATAGAGTTGATTTGGGAGCAGAAGAAACCTGAAGGTGCAGGGATGAGAGAAGATAATTTCCATCAAAAGGCAGCTTGGACAAGAAACTCTGATTGAAAAGAAGGAGGATCCTCATCAACAACAACCTGAAATGGAAGCAATGAAAGATGAGATTCCAAGTACATCACAAGCTAGTGGTGGTGTTGATGACAAGTCAGAGATTAATGATAATATAGTATCCAGTTGTGATGGAAAATTTCCTTCTACTCAGTTTGAAAATGTGCAATAAGAAATGATCATTTTAAAAGCAACACAGGATCCCAAGGAAATTGCAGCTACCACTTCTGGACATCTAGGAAGTGACAAGGAGGAATTTGCTTCAGACTTGAATCATCCGGTTCAAGAATTGCTTGAAAGTATGTAGTCTGAAAATGCACTGCAAAATACTAGCACATTGGCTAGCCTTGACTCAAATCATGATCTCCCTCAAGGGGGAATCACCAAGTGCAACGCTGAGCCTTTGCAAAAAATAGCTGTAAGTTGGCGTACATATTATTCCTTTTTAATTTGTTTGGTTTCTTTGCAAATTAGTTTATGATTGATTTCTTAGATTGTCGTTGGAATACTTTTGTGACATAAACAATCTTGCAGGTAGGGGAGTCTGAAAGCATCCAAAAATAATTTGAATCATTTAAAGGCCGGAAGGTGTCAAAAATATTTAACAAGAAAAAGTTCCTTGGTGAAGTTATTGGATATGATCCCGAAACACAATGGTTCAAGGTATATGCATGATTGTTTTTTTACCTTTTGTTTCTTATAAAAAGAACAAGCATACTTAAACCCTGAAGTGCCAGTGAAAATGATCTACTCTTACTGTTCAGATTTTATATGTTGCAAAGCATCTATAACTTGTTCACTATGTCTAGTCCTATTTTGTTATTATGTTTGTCTGAAGTCATTATTGTGACTTTTGCTGTCAGATGTTGAATTAATATCAGATTTTTTCTCTTCACAGTTGTGGCATGCTGCTTTTTGGCAGTAAATCATCCTTTTAGCATGACTGCCACAATATTATCTTATTTTTCCAGCTAATGTCAGAGGGAATGGCTTCCATTGTAGGTTTTATATGAAGACGATGATGATGAGGAACTTGAGAAAGAAGAAATTGATTGCATTATGCTGCTTGTTGGTGATGCTAAGGCATATATTTCTCATAAAAGGAATTTATCTGTCGATGATGTTGAGCACAAGAAGCCTAATGGGTAAAATATCATTTTCATAAAATTGATCCTGTTGTTGGTTTTTCTTACATTTTGACCTTTCTTCCTTGTCAACTGAGGGTCAAATTAATTTTCTTGGTCTTTTGTATTTTTTCTAGAGAAATATTGTCCCTCACTCCACTTGTATTAAATATTCCATGTGAGGATGCTGGTACCTTTCCATCCCCCAATAGATTCTCCCCTCTTCCTTGGTTTTTTGATGGAGGATGATAGTAACTGCGCACTAAATCACTGGCGGGGTTGAGTCAATGGGGTTTGATCTCAATAAATTCTTGGAATTTTTCACAAGAGCATCTATCAATTGAGCTAACCCTTAAGGCTTATTTTGTCAACGTCCTGTATAACCTTTTTCTTGAGTCAAAATTTGTATGGTTTATTGGTTAGTTTCCCTATAAATTTATTTGCAATTTTCTTTTACAGGCTCCTGCATGAATCTGCACTTTTCCCTTAGAATAATGTTCAACGTCTCAATGCAATTATTTTTCCAAAGTTCAAAGGCTAACTTCTCCACGGTTTATATTTTTTCATACTCAGTGTGCATTTATTTTCATTTTTTCTTAACAGGCCCCTCCTAAATGCCGCGAAAAGACAAAGGAGAACACAAATTTTAATATGTACAATGCAAAGGAGAAAGAGGAGTTTTGTTTTCTATATTTGATAGTCATCAAGAAATAAAGAATTCAAGTGATATCTATTGCCGCAAGAGATTACGTCTTATTACCATGCTATGGTTAGAGGATATGTTTATTGGTTCTACCATGGTTCATTTGCAATTGTATTTTCATTAGGAATAATTTTGGAAAACATCTATCTGACTTTCATGTTACAATGTATATATCTCTTACCTAATCTATTCATTGGTAGGTTGTCTCACTAACTTCTCCATAAGTTATTGATAATGCATTTTCAAACCAAGATAGAGATAAATATGAACTAGAACCCAAAGTTAAGAACACTGGAATTTATGATGAAACTAAGGAATATGTTGTGGACACATGGCATGAACAATGCAAAGATTGGTATACTCAAAATAACAATGAAAAAATTGGGGATACAGGAGAATCAACAGATTATTCGATGCGGAGGGAGAAGCAGGATGTAGATAAACAAATGGAAGAGGGAGCTGTCAAAAAAGTTGTGGAATATTCAAGGGATTAGAAAGTAGATGGATCTGGTAGGCTGAATGCATCCCAATAAAAATGATCTGGATTATGTAACTTGATTATGGATATATCTTCCCTTTTTAAGTTGCTAGTGGGGATTCACTTATTTTCCTCGAAGCTTAATTGCTTGTGTTTCAATGCATATTGATTGTTTCTGTTATTTTTTGTTCTTTATAAACAGATTTAGCTTTATTACCTTCCATGATAACCAGAGCAGAAAGTAGCACTACAAGTCTGCCACTATCTGTTTCTTTGGGTGTCACCGGTGTCATTGGCTGGCTTGGTGGGGATCCTTCATTAGGGTATTTTGTGTTAAGATTCTATATGCTAAGCTATATTATCAACATTCAATTCAATTTCACAATAATAGCATATACAGGATCACTGAAAGAAGTAGTATCACAAGATCAACATAGATTTACCCTGGGAAAACCCTAAAGGGAAAAACCTAGCAAGAAAAGCTTCCTCAATATAGATGATCAAAAAGATAAAAGATAAAACCTCAGACTGGTCCTTCTCCTCCTTGCAGATAAGACTCTCTCTCTCTCATGTGCTACACAAGTGTGTCTGTGTGTTTCAAATGAGGAGCACATCTCTCTATTTATATTCTTCCTCTCACTTAACTTTTCACTCAACTAAGTCATCCCTACTAAATTTGATTGGGCTGAATTCTCTAGGAGGACTCAAAACAACTTAATATTATATTTAGGAAGGTGCTAATGACTCGACTTACAATAGAGGGTTTTCCTCATGACTCTCTACTGACCTAATACAATAATATCATCATGACGGAGGAATAATAATATCTCCGAAAGGTTCAATAAAATACATTTAGAATATCTTCGAATTTACAATAATTCAACACTCCCCCTTAACAAGAAGGGGTATTCTACAACAACAACGACAACAGTAGGAGAAGGAGAGAGAGCATTTTCAACATCATCAGGGTGATACATCTATAAATCATTGGAAGCTTTTTATCATCTTTGATATATAGTCTCCATCTTCAATTTCAGCAGCAACAACACTTTGATCATTCGGTTGACAACATTATCATCAGTATTTTAGTCTTTTCAATAAGAAACATCATCATCAACAATACTTTGACCTTTCGGTCACCATCATCAACATTAGCAATACTTTGAGCAACATCATTAGAAATATTTTGATCTTTCGATCAACAACATCGTCATCATCAATAATACTTGGAGCAACATCATCAACAATACTTTGATCTTTCGATCAACAACATCATCATCATCAACAATAACCTGCAATCCAAAATATGAAGACGAAAGTCTATGAATCACTTTAGGACTTAAGTCCAGGGATGATACAATCCTACCACATTCTTGAAGACCGAAGTCTTTGGATACTATTAGGGGGTAATCACTCCCTATCATTTTAGGACTTAGGTCTAAGGATGATGCAATCCTACCACATTCTCGAAGACTGAATTCTCTGGATACTACTATGGGATAATCACTCCCTATCACTTTAGGACTTAGGTCCAAGGATGATGCAATCCTACCACATTCTCGAAGACCAAATTCCCTAGATACTATTATGGGATAATCACTCCCTATCACTTTAGGATCTAGGTCCAAGAATGATGCAATCCTGCTTCTTTCTTGGAGAGATAAGTCTACGGGTCACTTTAGGACAAGTGTCTAGGGATGATATAATCCCATTTCTTTCTCGGAGACAGAATTCTATGGATCACTTCAGGGCAAGTTTCTAGGGATGATACAATCCCACTGCACCATCACTGCTCCCCCTTTTGAGGAAGGTCTTTTCGAACAACACCAAGCTTGTCTCGAAAGTATTCAAACTTTATTCGAGATAGAGGCTTTTCCAATACATCAAAAAATTGTTCATTGGTACTCACATATTGGAGCTTTATGGCTCCCTTCTTTATCATATCTCGAATGTAGAAATACCAGATTTCTATGTGCTTTGATTTATCATGGAACATTGGGTTCTCTGTCATCTTTATACAACTCTCGTTATCACATAGAATCATTGTGGTATCCAAATCCATGTTAATAGACCTGACATCAGCTTCTGAAGCCATATGGATTCACAACTAGCAGAGAAATATGCTATGTATTCTGCTTCAACCGTGCTAAGAGCAATACTGGATTGTTTCTTGATAAACCATGAAATCATAGTAGATACCAGACAATAACATCCACCTGATGTGATTTTCTTGTCTGAGACACTTCCAGCCCAATCAACATCTGTATAGACATACAATCTGTAGTCATGGTTTCCATCATAGTATATACCAAAGTCTATAGTTCCTTTCAGATATCTCATCACATGTTTTGTAGCTACCAGGTAACCACGTCTAGGTTGAACTAGATATTGACTCAAGGTGTTCATAGCAAAAAATATGTCTGTTCTGGTATTTGTTAGATACATCAACGACCCAATAATCTGTCTGTACCAAGTCACATTCACTAATTAAAATGATTCATCATCCAACAAATTCAGGTTGGTATCCATGGGTGTGGCCATGGATTTACATTCCAACATATCAAATCTTTTCAAAATTTCTACTGCATACTTTCCCTGATTGAGAAAGATTCCTTCTGAGTTCTTCCATACCTCCAGACCTAGAAAATAATGCATTCACCGAAGGTCTTTCATCTCAAATTCCTCAGCGAGCTTCTTCTTTCATTCTACAATCTGTTTCTCATTCCCTATCAAAAATAGGTCATCCACATATAGTAATAGTATGATAGGTTCATCTTCTATAACCTTGAAGTAAATTTTAGGGTCGGCTTTACTCTTGGTAAAGTCCAAGCTCATCAGGAAACTATCTATCCTTCCATACCAAGCTCTAGGAGCTTTCTTCAGGATGTACATGGCCTTCTTCAACTTGCATACATGAGTATGTTTGTCTTCAACTTCAAATCCTTGTGGTTTTTCTATGTATACTTCTTCCTCAATCACACCAATCAGAAAGGATGTCTTTACATCCATCTGGTGTAAGTTCCACTTCATCATGGATGCAAGTGCCATGATGGATCTAATTCAAGTATACCTTGCTACTGGTGCAAATGTTTCTTCATAATCAATTCCCTCTTTCTGATAGAAACCTCTAGCCACAAATCTTGCCTTGCATTTATCTATACTTCCATCAGTTGCATGTTTTATCATGTAGATCTGCTTGGAAGATACCACACTCTTTACTTTTGGTTTGGGAACTATATCTCAAACATCATTCTTCATCATTAATTGGTATTATTCCGTCATTGTTTCTACCCATTCTTTCTTCTGTACAAATTATTCTTAGCTTGTAGGTTCTTGATCTACAAGATCACACATTAAGGCTACATAGTTGGAAACTGGCTTGGGCTTCTTGCTTATCCTTGTGGATCCTTCTGGAGATCCATATATTTCTGCTTCTTGTATAATTTCTCTTGCCCAAGCAAGCTTTATCTTCTGTGATATATCCATCATGGGAGGTTCTTGTGGTTCTGTCATATCATGATCTTCAGGTGTTTCATCTTTAGGGAGGAATTTAGCCTCTACATTTCTGGGAGGTGCATCTTCCTCATATACTTCTTCACGTTGACATTTTCTGGATCTCTTGAGAGATGCTTCTTCATCGAATGTTACATTTCTACTGATTTCCATGTGATGGAATCTAGGAATGTAAATTTTGAAGCCTTGGATACTTCATAGTATCCAACAAATATTTCCTTCTTTCCAGAAGGGTCCAATTTGGTTCTTTTCTCTTTCGGTATGTGAACATATACTGGCTAACTGAATATCTTGAGGTGACTTACTTCAAGATTCTTTCCAGTGAACATCTCCTCTGGAGTCTTGAATCCAAGATAACTGTGAGATATTCTATTTTGTACATAGACAATAGTTCTTGCTACTTCTACCCATAGATGCATTGGAAGACCTTGATCATATATCAGTGTCTTCACTACCTCCATGATGGTTTTGTTCTTTCTTTCGGCAACACCATTTTGTTGAGGATTGTAGGTAGTAGTTAGTTCCCACTTGATTCCAACATCTTTACAAAAGGTTTCAAATTCTTTTGAAGTATATTCTTCACCATTGTATGATCAGAGTGTCTTGATTCTTTTGTCTGAAAGGTTTTCTATCAAGGATTTGAATTTCTTGAATTTTTCAAACACTTCGTTCTTTGCTTTTAAGAAGTATATCCATGTTTTTCTTGAATAGTAATCAATAATATAATATAGTATTCAAAACCACTCAAGGATGTGGAGGACATTGAACCACATACATATGAATGAATTAATTCTAACGTACCTTTAGTTTTTTGTTTCACTCTTTGGAAATGGATTCTTGATATTCTTTCCTTTTGCACATCCTTTGCAAATGCCTTCATGGTTGATCTTCAAGTCTGGTAATCACATCTCTACTTTGTTCACATGAGGTAGTGCTTTATAATTTATGTGGGAAATCCTCCTATGCCATAGTTCACTATGGTTAGTGGTCTCATGAACAAGGGTTTTTTCTAAATATCCCTTTAGTTTATACAGACCTCCTTCTTCTTCACCGATGACAACTGCATCTTCAATTGACTTTCCTTTGGGCCACATGAGTACTTGTCCATCTATGAATGCAACTCTATATCCTTTCTTATCTAATTCTGAGATAGAAAGTAAGTTCTTCTTTAGATCTGGTACATATAAAACTTCCTTCATCTTCGGGGGGTTTCTTGAATCAAGCTTGTAGCTTCCTTCACCAATTCCTTTGATTGGATATTGATAGTCATCTCCTAGAGATACTTTCTGAGGATATTTCTTTTCTTCAATTTTTGAAAGAATTTTCTTTTGTCCCGTCATGTTCTTTGAAGCACCACTATAAATAAGCCATGTGTCTTCTCCAGGTGTTACAGACCCAGAGAGTGCAGAGAATAATACATACTATTCTGCATCTTCTTCTCTTGCTTGCTTTCTCTGAGGTTCGTCTTCTTCTTCTTCATCCTCATCTTCAGCTAGATGTGCATGATGTATTTTGTTGTTGTTTCTCTTCTTGTATTATTCTTTCTTCAAAGGACAATTTCTGGCAATGTGTCCTATATTATCACAATTGAAACATTGAAAGTTGGAGTGGCCCCTCTTTGGGAAAATTTCTCTTGTTCTTTGGAACCTTTTGGGAGGTTGAGCCTCCTTGTGGTTTTCCTTTTTGAAGTTGGGTTGACTTCTTCTTCTATTGGTATGGGTGGCTAGGGCTTGATCATATTCCTTCAGTAGAGATTCTCTATTGGCCACTCTAGCATCCTCTTGAATACAATCTTCCCATTCAATATCAAAATTCATGATTTCCTTTCTGACACACATAGTTTTGATGAATGAATCCCAGGGTCTAGTGAGACCATTGAGAGCAGTCATAACCAACTCATATTCATCAAGGTTGTCTCCAATGGTTTCTAGTTGTTCCTTGAATTGGGAGACCCTTGTGAAATAGTCCTAGATGGATTCTCCATGACTCGTCTTGGTGCTCTTCAATTGAGATCTTAGATTCATATTTATGTTGATGTTTCTTCCTTCATACATCCTTGCTAGGGAATCATACATTTATTTTGGAGTCTTCTTGGATGACACTTGAGGGATCAAGTGATCATTGATAGAGTCATTAATAATATTTGGTGCCCTAATCAGATCCTTTTTGTGCTTCTCCTTAGCTTCATCCTCATCAGGTTCTGCAACTTCTTCCTCGATATATTTTTCAAGATCATTATCCTTGAGAATGAGGCCAATTCTGTATTTCCATGCTTGGTAATTCTCTATGCCTTCTAGTTTGTCCTCAAGCTTGGTGCTTGGGGCCATCTTGTCAAGAGATTACAAAAAAAAGAAATTATTGAAAATGAGAAACTGATATTACCAGGAGAAGTGATTGACTGAGGTGATTTGATTGGTGTTCTTGGTTTCTGGATATCTCAAGTCTTCACATTTCAAAACTAACTTGCGAGATTTTGCAGTGCAGTTTTCTGGTTTTCTGGATTTCTACAGTTTTTTGGTCCAGTGTCAAACTAGGGTTTGACTTTCTTAGAGATCTACCCACTCAAAAATTTCAATCTCAGGCTTAGTGGATGTGCTCTAGGAGGGGGCAACTTTCTATGCAGCCAGATATTCAAAAATCCATTTTTGTCCAAAACCCTAATTTCTTGTCAGAGAGGGAGAGAGCCATTTTTCACCTTGTGAAAGTTGTCCTATTCGGGTTAGCTTTGATACCATGCTAAGATTCTATATGATAAGATAGATTATCAAAATTCAATTCAATTTCACAATAATAGCATATACAGGATCACTGAAAGAAACAGTATCACAAGATCAACACAGATTTACCCTAGGAAAACCCTAAAGGGAAAAACCCAGCAAGAAAAGCTTCCTCAATATAGATGATAAAAAAGATAAAAGATAAAACCTTAGACTCGTCCTTCTCCTCCTTGCAGATGAAACTCTCTCTCTCTCTCATGCACTACACAAGTGTGTGTCTGTGTGTTTCAAATGAGGAGTGCCTCTCTCTATTTATATTCTTCCTCTCACTTAACTTTTCACTCAACTAAGTCGACCCTACTAAACTTGACTGGACCAACTTCTCTAGGAGGACTCAAAACAACTTAATATTATATTTAGGAGGGTGCTAATGACCCGAATTAAAATGGAGGGTTTTCCTCATGACTCTTTACTGACCTAATACAATAATATCATCCTGACGGAGGAATAATAACATCTTTGAAAGGTTCAATAAAATACATTTAGAATATTCTTTGAAGTTACAATAATTCAACAATTTGCACTGAAATTTGGTTCCCTCTTTAGTATGTAGAGAAATTTTCGAATGGTGCATTGAAGCAGGGTATATTTCACATTTTAATTTGAAATATTTGACATGTATAACTCACTTGCCATAGAGGCTAGTGTAGGTTCTTCCTATTCATCCCCTGTTTCTGTAATGACAACAACCACAGTTGAAGAGAAGAGTGAATTAACATATGCGGTAACATGGTTTATACATGCTCTATGCATTTAGATTTATTCTCTTCCAAATATATTCTTTATTGCAACATATGATTTCATTAACAACAAACTACAACTATCTTCAGGGTCATTTTTTCTCCAACCATGTGAAGTGCATGTTCTTTTGTTGCTAAGACACGTGATTCTTTAATTTCTTATTCTTGGAAAATAGTGTCAAGCTTTAACATAGTATCTATTGTGACCTCATTACATCTCAAAAGGCCAATAAATTAAGGATATATAGAAGCCATGGATGAGCTGTATCTATTCCTTGAATATCATTCAGGACATGTGTTTGGCATGAATCATATGTTACCCAAAGGGTTTTTCCCAGACGTGTGCCTATTATGGTGTAGATAATGGGAACTCATTAATAATTTAACTAATGTTGCAGGTATTTCTACCATGTAGGGTGGCTTAGTGGCTTAGACATTGTTACAAGGCATGATCACTATTGATTTCAAACCATAGACATTACATGCAATACAACTTGGCTATCAACAACCAGGATTATGTCCATGAAAGGATAAAAGTATATTGATCTACTCACCTTTTCATGTTGAACAAATTTTGTGTCATCATCTACTCACCTTTTCATGATGAACAAATTTTGTGTCATCATTTGAGATGCATTAAGTTCAAAATAAGAAAGATCATCCCTCTTGAAGCCTACTTGTACCACAATTCAAGTTCTTCCAAGATGAGTTGCACACATTCACACCAAGTGGAGCAGTAGATGATTAGAGTTAACGCTAACTTGATTAGGTATATTCTCTTAGGCTCCTACAAGCCTCCCACTGAATTTGGTTCCTAATCTTAGTCATTGTATTTGGCGATTTTTTGGAAAAAATGGGAATTTGTCAAAGATTAAGCACTGGGAAATTTGATGGCAAACTTAACAAGATTTATCATGTGTTTTTGTACTGGTGATATTTTTTCAATTTTCATGGTGAACAAAAAAAAAGGTAACTTAGGTTTTTAGTTAATCATAGGCACACTTGTGGATCTATGCATTGCAGGTTAGTTGAAATTCATAAGCCTGATATATTGGTTGTTTGTAAATTGTAAGGCCCATTTGCAGAATTTGGTTGAAGACTGTAGGTTCCATTTTACAGTGTCCTAAGAAATTGCAAGTTTAGCTTGTAGTTCCTCATTAGAGCTAACTCTAGGGATTCCAAGAGAGATGACAACAATCATGGGTTTCAGAAAATTTTGGAGGATTTTGATGATGGATAACAGTGTGAAAATATTGATAGAGATAAGAAGAGGCAAGGAGATTGTTTAGAAGTATGTAAAGAAAATCAAGCTTCTGTATGTTATGATTTTACATTAGGAACATAATTTTCATGAATATTTTCAAAATCTTTTTCACCCTTCAAATTTTCTTTATAGTTAGAAACATGAATGCTCTCTTCAGTGTTTCCATGTTTAAAAGATTCAAAATTGTTGACAATTTTATCTTTCACTGTTTTTCTACGATCTAGGAACTCATTTTCAGGGACTAATCGAGAACCTCTAATATCTTTTTCCATGCTTTTTCTTTTCTGACCAAACTACTTTTCACTCATAGTCTGCTCTGAAATAATGCATGTATCTGGTGATTGTATCCTAATTTCTTCAAGATAAGAAGAAAAATTCAAAATATTGTCTCCATCATTATGAACATTGCTTTCACTCTCTGATTACCTTTTAAAGTCTCTCTTTGTTGTCTTCAACACTGACTCAGTTATTAAAGATATTGCACCAGAAACATTAGACCTCAAATGGTTCTCAAAATGGCTTGTAGGCACTGCACCAGCAACATCAGACCTCAAATAGTCCTCAAAATGGCTTGTAGGATTCTTTATCTTTAGTATGTACCTCATATTGACGAATTTAGATGTTGATAATGAACTGTTCTTTTTAAGCCCAACCTAAACTGAATTGAGCATCTTCCTTTCTTTCTTATTTGACGATATCAGGGATGTAGCAGGATTTTTCTTATTCTCACCTACCCCATGTGTCTTTTGCCAGTTTTCTTGCCTATGTACTTCCCTCTTAATATCATGTTTCTTGGAAAAAGTCTCATAATGCATTTGATTAGATGTAACTTTTTTCATTTTCAACATTTCCTCTTACTCATCAGTTGCTTCTTCGATTTTATCGTTTTTTGTAAACTGTACTTTCTCTGTAGAATCCTTTAAGATTTCATCAGTACATGATCTGGATTTCCCATCATCAACATGGGAAATTGAAGTTGAGCAATGGTGACCTGGTGGAGGTGTCCAGCGATGAAGAGGGGTTCATAGGGGCCTAGTTTTGTGCACAACTTGTAAAAAAGCAGGGGGCAGGGTACTTGGTGGAGTACAGAGACCTTGTGAACAATGAGGATGACACAAAACAACTATGCAGAGAGTAGATGAGATTCACATAAGGCTAATCCCTCTAGACCAGAGTAAAGATCAGTTTATTCTGTATGAGGAAGTTGATGCTTATGAGAATGATGTGTGTGGTCACGAAGGTCCTTAACAATCATGAGTATATAATATACTTCTTACAGACAAAAGAATAGATGATATTTCATCATGCCAAACTACGCCCCCATATCAAATTCATAGATAACAAATGGTTTGAAGCTTCCAAGGTATGCACATTACTTCTCTTCTTTCACTTCACGAGAATTGATAGTGTTTTCTAATGAATGATGGGATTTTTTCCCTTGGCTTAGTCCTGAAATGGATAAAGTGCTTTTAAGTTTTCTGTTTTACCATTGTTTTTTGATTTTTCTGTAATTTTTATTTCTTATTTCTTCCGTTGTGTAGGATACCCTATTCATGTCTGAAGGTTTTTTTTTAACACATTAGGTCAAAGTATCCTATTCTAGACTGGCATACTTTTAGGTTTGTCCGTGGACTTCTAAGTGGATTTTATTGTGTTGGGACCTCGGTCAATTAGGACGCTGAGATTCAGATTTTTTCCTTTATAACGACTATTATTGCTAATCTAGTGAGTGTTATAGATAGGATATTGTTCCTGAGTCGTGAATGTTAGAAAACACAACAATCAATGGACAGGTTAAGGCTGAGTTTAATGATTGTCACAATGCTTTATCTGTCATCTTAAATTCCCCAGAGACCTTAAAGTTCTTGAGAACACTAAATGAGGAATTTTTACTTTTATTAGAAGTGAAAGTGTTCTAGAATGGCTGAGCATGCTTTAGTTTTATTGATATTATATTACATCCCTTGGTTATTCTAGCTAATAACCAACATTAATGGGCGTTGACTATATTCTGCTATGAATTCCTCTTCTTTCTCCTTGGTTGATTCACTTTTAAATTGATAGAGTTAGGGATCAATGGATGCCCCGTACATTTTAGATGCCCATGTTTTACTGTGGCTTGGGTGATATGCATAAGTATCAAGGCAGACAAGTAACATCCCACTCTTCCAATGATGTGGAGTTTTCTTGAAACTTGTCACTTTGTAATGCTAGGCAAGTATATGAATACAATCTCTTGAAAAAACAATTAAATCCGTTGGTCAATTTCTAGAAATAAGGCACATCTTAGTTAAAAAGGCTTCAATTCAATGGAACCCAAAATAATCACTTTCTGCAATGTGTAGAATTCATGACTGAACAAGCATTTCCTATGACATCTCAGAAGAAAGAAAAATTGACGAATACCCAAGTTGGACACTTAGGAATTCTGATGTAAGGTACAACTTATTGTTGATGGTTAGAATACCAAAAAACATTTACATCATTGAAACACGACTCCAAGTTCCAATTTTATTTTGGGAAGATATCAAATGCTATTTGATGTGTTATGATCAACTCACATTCTTATAACAATATACAAATTTTCATGATGTGGACCATATGCCACAAGCTTCATTTTTGAGCTAAAATATGCAACCATTTTGCAGTACTTTTCATCCTAAATATGAAAATAGATTTTTTTGTTCATTGGAAAAGTGAAAATTTATATCCATGTAGTTTGACTTTTATTTTTTATTTTTTTTGTTTGAATTTTTTTTCTAGAAAAATAAGAGGTATTTAAATTACATAATTAATTTTATGTCTTTGAACTTTAAATAGGCTAGAATTATTTAAAATGTATATTTTAAATAGCACAAGGTGAAAATATGTATATATAAATAGCACAAGGTATAAATATAAAGGGGTATAAAAAATGTAATTGAAAAAATGGATACATGCAATATATAGTGAAAATAGGGGTTTTTTAAAATTGGGAAGGCATATTGGGAGGGGGTTAAAAAAAGGATTTTGGAAGGTATTTTTCAATATTTTTTGAAAATAGGGGTATTCTTTCACATGCCACAAATGAAAGTGCTATGGCATGGTTTCACTAAGTGGAGACCTCGTGTTATAAGTTCACTACCATATAAAAGTAAAAATTATAAATTTCTAAATGAATTGATATTATGATTCAAGATTTCGCAACTTACTTGCAAGGAATGAGATATATTTACCAACACTTCAACCTGTTGATGAAATTTTCATTGATGCCAACATGGAATTGCAATGGCCCCACAGGTCGTCATTGATACCACCAAGTCCTACTTGTAGTGCCTTGAATCACCTTTACCCAGTTGAAATTAAGGTTTCTGTACCCACAATACTAGATCTTGATGCCACCACCTTGATGAAGATGTTGAAGACCCTGTTGATGGTGTTGAAGACCCTAGATATGGTCATGAAGCCCTTGCAGATGATGGAGAAGCCCTAAATGGGTTGGAGGAGCATTAATGACCCATCTTGTGGTCATTCATGCTCTGATGGTGTCATGGTACCCCAGGAGAAGACCGAACAACCCCATAGGAGGTGTCATGATGGATCTTAACCCCTGGAAGTCCTCTTTGTCATTATATGGCTTGAGAGGTTATATCTATGTGATCATGGAGGTGGAACCCATGAACAACATGCCCTTGGTATGTTGAAGAAACATTGAAGCGATAACTTGGTCCTTAATCCCACATGTTGATTGAAGAAGTATTAGTTGACATAATGAAGCTCTTGACATATTATGGAGCCCTTGAAGTGTGTATGGGACTCTTGCACTCATTCCCACAAGATTGATGAAGACCTTGATGCATTATTGAAGCCCTTGGTTGGTGTTGGATCTCTTGATTTCATATTTAGTATGTGAAGAAGCCATCAAGAAGGATTCAAGTCCTTTCATGTCATCCTACACAAATTGAAGAAAATATGAGTGAAGGACCTTGTCAATGCAAGAAAGACCCTCATAAGATGGTATCCCTCATCATTCCATTTCCAACAGTAGGTGGCATGTCACGTGGTTCCTCACGGGTGAAGAGATAATGATTTTTGAAGTTGTGTTAACCCATCTTTTGGGTAAGCCGACCAAAATAAAAGTGTTTACTTTTTTTTAAAATTAAATTCAAATTTGTTTTGGGAAGGTTGACCCCATAAAATTGGGACTTGAAATCTATATATACACCTTCGTTTCACTCATTTAATACATGATTTTTTGAAGAAAACAACTTTGAAATTCGGGTGCATGGAGGACGACTGAGGCAACTGCAATGGGGAGAAATCCACTATGTAAAACGCAGCAGCAGACATTTCTTTAAGTATGATATTTTTGATGCTTTTTTCTTCTTTGAAAATATGAATTTTGGGTGGTTAGAAGCAACAGTCAAGCAGAGGATCAGACACAGATTTTTTTGCAGCAGCAACAAAAAGGAAAAAAATGGAATTGCTCTGAGATTTTCGTGACTGTTGAACTGAGGTTCTTCATAGCAACAGAGGAGAAGTGTCTACAATTTTTTACAGACCTGAATTTCCAACAGCAGATCGATTTTTTTTTCTTATTTTGAACTGATTTTTGATGGACTAAAGGAACACGTGGCAATATAAGAATTCCAAATTATTTTTGTAGCAGTGAAGTTTTTCTTTTGCTTTTCGGTGATGACTGTTTGCAACAGTCTTTTCTCTCCTTTTTAGCAGCAGTCAATGTTGAATCACAAGCATATTAAAATATGATTACAAACAATCCCGAGTCTTGTAGACATGACAAGAAGGATGACCGAGTTTGACATTCCTAACAATTGATTTATGATAGATCCACTGAGATAAACAATTTAAGAAGGAGTGACAAGTTAGGATTAACTTCACTATCCCAAATTGTGTTGACAGTGATGAAGTATCGATGGATGACAAGTCCACGATGCATAGAGTAGAAGTTTTATCCTTCTATGATGAAGTCCTAAAGAGATGACAGTGTATGTGAATAACCTCTTGAAATGATGACATTGGGTTGTTGACATTCCATTCATGAAGATGACAACCTAGACCCTTTTTTGTGATGAAGTCCTAGCCCAACACCTGAAGAGATGACAATGTTTTCTGTGTATTTTTACAACCCAGTTAGGGCAAGTAAAACTCACTACAGCCCTTGCTAAGGCTTACACTAGTATCATGAGATAAGTTACATACATGCTGAACTTCTTCCAGGAAGCTCTTCTTGGTATAGGGACACAATTGTTAAGTGGTGAATTTTGGATTTTAGGAGCTGACTTTTGTAGCAACAGAACTTTAGATGTAGAAAGCATTGAAAGTGATGAAGTGTATAAAAATTATGGAGATAATTTGATGGTAGAAACAATGATCTAGGGTTTGAATAGTCTGGTTTTAAAGGTCAACTTCAACCTCAATTACAGCCCAGATCTATTAGATGGACAAGAGCTGCAATGTGGACAGATTGATGATTTTGACAAAGATATGCTTATGGATTAATTTTTGAAGATGTGACTATGAACATAATGATACTGATGACATGTATAGACCAAATGACAGTGTGTTATGTTAATGGAAAGTATGTTGATCTGCCTATGAACACATGCTAATGAACTGAATGATGATATATGTTTGGATATGGACAAAATGATATCATATGCATGGACAAAATAAGAAGGTGTTGGGCATAATACAAGATGCTTATGATTACAGAGTGATGATTTAGGGCAACATATGTGATATGACAAATGACAATTTGTGGATGAAGATGAAGTGCTAATAATGTAATTTACAGATTGATAATATGTGTAATACAAAATTGCTAGCATATTGAAGAGACAGATGATGTGGAAGTGAGCACACTTGATAGTGATATGTATGTGTGATGAGTGTGTTGGGATAGTGAGCTGTAATTGTAAAAGCAATCTTTTCTTGCTTTTGAGGTTATGATACCTCAAACCCTTCTTAGCAGGGTCTAAGAAAACCAGGCAGGGTCCTGGATGAAGAGTAGGTGCTCTTTGTATCAGTAGGTGCAGATTTTACCTCACGGTTGTAGCCATTCCAAAAAAAATACAAAAAGATTACAAAATCATATGGTGTTGTGTTCTCTTGTGCTATGGTTCTTGCTATGACTCCATGATTCAGATGCTTATGATTTATAAATGATGCAGTGGTAGATGTTTTTGAAATCATTATGTAAATGGTAGAATAATGCATTGATGAATTGGTATTTGATTGATAGAAGTTAAGAAAATATTGAAAATTGGCCTCACACTGATTCACCCCCCCCTCTCAGTGTGAACATTGTTTCCAACAATTGGTATCAGAGATGACCTTCGTCCAAAGCCTTGCAAGTTTGAAGGATATCCTTGGACACAATGGATGAACAAACAGGTTGTTCAATGAATGAAGTACCAAAGGAAGAACTCACAAATATTGAAATAAAGGTCCTCAATAAATTGAAGAAATCCAAGGAAAAGGATGAGCCGCAGCAAAGAATATTAGAAAAAACTGAGGAAACTCAGCAAAACCTCATGAGTCAACTTCAGGAAAAGAATGTAGAAGTTAGTTCTTTGAAATATGAACTTGATCGATTGAAAAATGAATTGGATAACTTGAAAGAAACCAACGAGACCTGTGCGAGTCTTAAAAGTCAATTGGAAGAGGCCAAAGCACAACTACTAGAACAAAATAAGGTGAGTCAAGAGGAAATGAACAAGATAATAGATACAACTTTGAAGTTTAAAAGAAGCTCTTCAACTCTAGATGATATCCTTAGTTATCTTAGATCACCACTTATCAATATTGTCAGTGACATGCAATACATGAACGTATTTCTTGTAAGGATTTCCCACTCTATACGTCCATCGCAAACCCTTCCCATGCTTGGGATCCCTTCTACGACAAACACATTGTATTATACAATCTCATCCATACAAGAACACTAATTCCCTTGTTAAAATCATGAACTATCAACCCACCTCACATCATCTTAACCTTGGGAATTCTATAAATAAACCCATTAAGTACCCCATTGTATGCATTCCTTAGTTACATTGTCACTAACTCCAATTGGCCCACTAGCTACACCTCCATGGGTATAGTATTTTTTGGGGACTCTAAAACCCTTTAACATTTGTCTGAAATTGTAACACTGCCAAAACATTTCACACTAGGTTGTTTTTAGGTATCATGTTATTTTTAGTTTTCCATTACATTTGAAAGGTGTTGTGTTTGGGGGCAAAGGGATTATTTAACAGGTAGGCCACTTCTCCTGATAAAAACACTTCACTCAGTTTGGAATTTTGTATTTAGATTAGTCTAGGCTATCCACTTTTCTATCTAGATATCCATTTTTAGAAAATATGGTAGTATTCAAGTCAGCACTAGTATGCCTAACAATGACCTAAACATCACTGATGTTGTTTCCTCTAAGTAAGGAACCCATTTCTTGCAGATTGATTTACATTGTATAGGACAAATAAAAAGCAAATAGTTCACTAGATAAAATTATGGATAGGTCGGTTCCAAAGGATTTTGCATAGAAAAAATGAGTGGACAAAGAGAAGACCCTTGTCATTACAACAAAGCTGGTCACAATTAGATTGGATCTAGCCATGGTAGCTTAGCTTTCCTATAAATGTTAACAGTTGGACGTAAACAATGCCTACATTGATGGATATTTAGGAGGAGGCATATGTGTATCAGGATTCAACTACAGAGATTCCAAGATGCACATAAAGAGCATCTAGTGGGCAGGTTTGCAAATGACCTTTACAAGTTAAACAAAGCCCCAAGGGCCTAGTACATTAAAATTGATAAATATATCACAAGATCTAGATTCAGAAGAAGTCCTTATGGTCTAAATATTTATGTCAAAAGCTCAAGTTAGGGAATATTTATTTTAGTGGTATATGCAGAATATTTTATCATCAAAAGGAGTGAAGCAAGTGTAATTCGAGATATAAAATCTCAATCATGTAGTTCTTTTGACACAAGTAATGTTAGCCTCTTGAAGTTTTGCTTAGGTTATAATCTTGGCATTCTTATATATAGTCATGTCTTTAAAATGTTTTCCAAGGTAAATATCCCGACACAAACCCTTGTTCACTTTCCCTTTTTGAGGATGGTACCAGCATGTTACTTATGGAAAGTGTGTAGGGGAGATTAACACTCAATCCCATAAACACAACCACTAGATATAGATGTATCCAAGTATTCATTTACTAAACCTTGATTGTCATTTTTAATCCAGTGCAAAGAAGACACATATCTTCTAAATTTTAAAAGGGCCAAGTGTTTATGTCTTGGCATTTTTTTTTGTTTTGGTGGTTGACGTTGGATATTTTCCTTGGACATTCAACTTAATTTTTCTTCCAATATGAAAGTTTTACTATGATTTAGGAAATTAATCAATGACCCATAGTTGGTTCCAGTATATTGCAAATGAACCTCTCGGCTTCTTTAAGTTAGCATCATCTTTGTTCATTTTTTCTTTTCAAAATAAAAAATTGAATATATTTTTATTTATAGTAAAAACAATTGTTATTTGCAAAAGGAATGTAAACTACTTGGAGATGAAACAAATATAGAACCATCAAAATATGGTTATTATTTAGGTGTTTACCCTTTTTGGTTATAAGAAAATCTCTAAAGAAACAAAAGAAAGGGGCATAACCATCATAGAATCAAGCATGTAGTATCCCATCGTGGGATAGAGCACATACTCAACTGAGCCGAGGATTTTCTTTGGAGGGATAATGGATACCTAGTCTTATACAAATTCAGTTAACTTCAACATACCATATTGAAAATCCACTACTCTCTTGGAAAGAATGGTAACTTGTATTGTTTTCTCTATAGATATGTGGGAGGATAACCTAGCAAAGTTTATTTCATCTCATTTTCCATCCTTATTGCATGATGCAACATGTAGTAGTAGATTCTGGTTTTTTAATATGCCACGCATCCACTCATCCATGACAAGCAGGAATATAAACTAGGGATTCATCATAAACACTCATTAAATCCATAGAAATTCCTAACAGGATAGGGCATTACCCTAAACCCTCACAACATCCTCTTGTACACTTCTAGAATCATTATCTCCATCTCCAAGAAGATAGAGAAAACACCAACATCATAAACCCTATTCAGGCAGTAGTGTTCTCATGGGAAGCACCTAATATATCCATAGACAGTCACAGGAAGGATTAGAACACTCACAGGTAAGCACCGTACCATTCTGGACTGTTATGAGAAGATCCGGGAAGCCTGTGTTATATTTGGGCAGGCTAACTTTGACCATTGGGAGCTCATCTCCACTCTTGGGAAGCCTCAACATTATTATGGGAAGCCCTATATCAGCTTACAGGAAACACATATTTGGTATGTGCATTACATAGAGGACCCAGGAAATCACTTTGGGAAAACCCTCACACTCACGGGCAGTTTGATTCTATCTCGAGAAGCCCTATATCTGATCCTAGGAAACAACTAGATTTTTAGGTATCCTCTGCTAAAACTTCAGGCAGGAAGAAGAAGTCTGAGCAGCATGTAAAGAAATTTCAGGAAACTGACATTAGAAGTATGGGAAACATTAGAAGAATTTTGGGCAGGCCTACCAAAGGAACATAGAATTCTGGGTAGAAAAATATGGGGAGTTAACCCTAGATCTACATTTTTGGTGAAATTTGTCCTTGAGACCTTTTGGTCTAATTATATACCCCTCAACTTGAATGTTGTATACATTTTTGCAATATATAAACAAAATATCCCAAAAACTATTGTTTATCTCTTATTACTCTTCATATTCATGTTACTTCTCCATACATATATCTCTAAGGTCATATTCCATAAAGTGTGCAATGGAATATCTGTCATGATATATTTCTTCCTTTTCCATTGTGATCCACCTTTTCTTCTCTCTAGGTATATATCACCTATATATATCCATGATAGAGTGGGATGTATAACAAGTGGGAATCTATACCTTAGACCAACCCAATTCAACTTCATCTTTTTGAAAGTGTCCAGATACAACTATGATGCATATAAGTAGCTTTAAGACATTGTGGGGAGTGGAGCTCTACTCTTTTCAATGCAATAGTCCACTCCTCCTACTTATTTCAACACAACTATAACACTTCATCAATGGACTTCCTCAGGTTTCTTTGGTATTTCACTATGGCTTCATGTTGTTTATGCTTTAGAATTGAAACAACTCCACATCTAAAACTATTTGGGTATGGCCCTTACAAATACATCTCTGGGATTCATGGTTTCATCCCCTACCCACAAGCTAATGTTGAATTTCTCTTATTTGTATCATTGGGGTTTTGTGGCCCTGCTCTCCTAATTTTGTATCCAGTAACAACGTTCCCTCAACTACACATCTCTCAAGTAATGGTTGGGACACCATTTCAGGGGATTAGGTATAACAAAGTTATGCAAATAAAACTCACACATTAGATATTTCTCCTTATCATGGAATTTGTGATATATTTAAGCAAAAAGTATATGATTATTCATCTGGAAAGGAAAATATCTAGCAACTGTGTAAATAGGAATTATACCATTCTTCTCTCAAGTACAATGTATATGTTCTAGTAGGAGGTTTGCATGACAATATCTCCTCTGCAAACTTTGCAGTCTCGGAAATGGAACATTATAATATTATAAAATTTTCAACTTTACTCTCAATCTCTCCCTTACTAATTCTCTAATTCTACTCTTAGAGTCAATCTTTTATTTTCTAATTTTTTGATAGTGTCAAGTGTTGCAAATTTTAAATCTGAGAAATTTCTTACAAATAAGAGATTACATGTTCATGTTGTGCCAAATAAATAGCTACTTACTTTCTATATTCTACTATATATCTCCACATTATGAATTATATATTTACCTCTTTGAGTTGATCTAACCGAGTAAAAAAAAATTGGATTTGTTTTCATCATTTTGAAGAGAAAAGACAGGAAATTGAGAACAAATATTTTACTCACTATTATATTTTCCCATCAAAGGGCTACAGGAAGGGGTTTGATTTATATGTTTAAAAAATTGAAAAAAATAGTACTTTTTATATTTTAAGTTTTCCAATAGTTTCCCCAATGTTTCCAATAAGTTATCTATGGAACCTCGGTGATATATTCACCAACATGATATCCAGAACATTGATTTTTGACATAGACTTGCCTCCTAGTCACTACTTGTTTAGGATTTGTTAATAAATTTCATCATTGTAATATAAAAACAATATCCCTAAGGAAGTGCACTGTAGCACAAGGAATGCCAAAAAATGTAATATGCCCAGTCCATTTCATTGGTAGCAAGTTCCAACAAGAGGGAAATTTGAATTTACCAAAGAGATGTCATGTTAAGTTTTCATCTGATTCATACAACTTTTATTTTTCCAATAGTTGTTGTGTGTTTTATTAGTTCATCCAAAAAAGTTTGAACCTCTTGCATTAGGTAAAAATTATATATTTACTATTTTTATAAAATAAGGGAAACAATTGTGGATCTTCAATCTAACATATTGTATTAGGTCAAAGACAAGGATTTATTCTAAAACAGAGCTAGAATAGCATATCTTGAATCCAATGTAGCACTTAGGGCTTTCTCTTTGCTTATTGGTAGGAATTTTTTTTGTTTATGCAAAAAATTGTGTTTCAGCTGAAGCAATAGTTTATCCATTGAATATTGGTTTTCCATCACAACTGTAAAAGTCTAACCATAGAGATTTGGTTGTTATCATTTATGTGCATTGGAAATGCGATTAATAGTTTTAGGCTTGATTTAAATTTCCTATAATTTTGATTCTAAATTGTCTTCCTAAACTTTCAGTTCATGAACAAGTGCAGGGAAGAGTTAATTGCTTTATGGTTGAAACCATATGTTGTTCATCTCTCTCTCCATCGTGACTTCTGCTCCAGATCTTAGAAGCCCTACTAGGGATTCTTTATATTGTTTCCTACACTCTACAGTTATGACAAATAGGTTAGAGTGATCAACCCAAAATGTTATCCACGTCATCAATTTATGACAAATAGGTTAGAGTGCCCAACACAAATGTTAGTTCATGCCATAAAGAAGCTATATAAAGCCACAAATGCAAGAGCACTCCACTATTATTGATGGTATATGTCTTTGTCATCAAGGTATCGAATTAACCTCAAAATCCTAGAACACTCTCATGTAAGATCCTCCAAACACCACATCAATATGTAAAAAAAAAACAAGGACTTGTGATCAATATGGAAAATCAAACCAAGGATATTGGGGCACCCCTTAAGGAAAATGATTCATGTGACAAATGAATGAAGTGCATAATCAAACCCTCACAAACACAACATTTTCACAACATAATAATCTAAATGAGAGTACATAAATAGCCAAACATCATGAAAAGCCACATGCTATCGCTACTGGAAAGCACATAATGAAGAAACAAATATATAATAGAAACATTTGGGTTGCATAATGCACTACCTATTTTTACCCAGAAGACCATCATCTAGTTTTTTACCTTTCATACAATAGTATAAAGACCCCTAATATAAGCAATTTGCAACAGAAAAACATTAAGCTTATAACTATCCTCCAAAGTAGCATGGTTTTAAAATGAGAATATATACAACAGAGAGGCCTTGTTTCAATCCTTACAAAGGAGCTCAGAGGGAGGTTGGCAAGTGTAAAATTTCCTCAAGTTGACTACAATAGATAAAGAACCATGGTATCTAACTAGTTTCTATGATCTATATCCAATTCTAATGGATTTTTAGGCAGCTGTCATTATGAGGATCTCATCCAAGTCCAGTTGACTATGCTGCTCCCTCAGGGATTGGCTACCTGAGGAAATATACCCATTATGGTGAGTTCATATCTTGTGCCTAACCCTAAAAGGAAAGTGAAAATAATGGTAACTATGAATTATTTTCTAAAGTTTCCAAATGACACTTGTTCAGGCCTGCTTCCAAATATTAGAATCATCAATTGATAGATTCAATGAACTAAAGTGTGATGTACCATTGCTAATTTTTAGAATGGCTATGTTGAGAACTTTAGTAATGAGACTCTTTCAACCAATTGCTACAAAATACCAAATCAACACATTTATAAAAAAATAGGGGTTTTCCAATATGATGCACATTTTCTTTCCTTATGAATTTTTAGTGTATGTGGTTAGGACAAGGAGTTGCATGCTAGTTATGATTGACAAAGTATTTTTGAACTTTATATATAAGCCATAAAAACTTTTGTCTATATATAGTATGAAGATCTGATGAATGCATAGTTTTTCAATCTGATTCCACACTAATTGTAGTATATGGCTTTGTATTTGACCAGAACCCTAAAGATTATCCAAATATAATATCATAAGCATAGCCATACCAATTTGAATAAAAACACAAAAATGATAGTCTTCTATAATTGTTTGGATAAATATATTTATGAGAGTGTTAATGACTAGTTTAATCATTACCTTTAAACAATCTTGTTTCCCCATATCAAATATTACCCCGAACACTCCAAAAATTCAAAATTAAACTATGTAGGATGCCACATAACCTACAGGGTTGTAGGCTTCTACATGTAGCGTACATGACACCCTACAACCCTATAGGCTGAGGGTTATAGGTTTCCACATGCATCCTATAAGCCTCCCCACAGTATACAACCCTATAGGCCGAGTTACATGGTTGTAGGCTACCACATGCAGCCTACAGGGGTCCCTGTAGGATACATGTGGAAGCCTACAACCGTATAACTCAGCCTACGGGGATGTAGGTTTCCACTCTTTTGAGAATAATAAAAACATTTTTACTCCTTTATGCTTATCAATGACAAAAGATGAAACAAACAATTCCACTCTTTTTAGCAATGCATGGAATTCATTTATTGATGTAAATAATCTGTAGTAAGAAAATCTGGAGTTCACTCCATAAGTTCACTATTAGAGCCTAGATTGTTGTAACACATTTTTATTGGTTTATTATTTAATGATTATTTACATGTAAAATTATTGCTTAAATGTATAGTTAAAAAGAAATGACTGGTTTATTATAATATTTAATACCTATTTAAATGGAAAAGGCACTATTATTTAGTGGTAGAGGCATTATTATTATAGGCTCACCAGAAGAAGGGTATTCAAAGCTAAATGGAGTAAATCCAAACCTCAAAAGAAACACTACCAATGACACTCAAAAATTAAAAGAAGGGAGTAAAGTGTAAAATGAGTCTCTAGTGACCTAATTAATGGGAAAGTGGGGAAAGTGGATCTCTCTGAGTTCCAACCTCCTTTGAAAATATTTAATGAAGAGAGTGGCAGGAAAGCTGTACAGGATCCAAAAAAGTATGTTTTTTCAATTTTCGAGTATGAAAAGGTGCATTTTACTTTGTTATTTAGATATAATTGTGTTCATAGCAGAACAAGATTTAGTTTTCAACAATTTAATGATAGTTTTTATTTTTATTTTTTATGAGAAACTTGGAGCTACTATTCTCACTCAATGATTTAATGATGCAGTTGCAAGTGTTCTTGTAAAAAGGGGGAAATATACAGTGTTCTAGTGCCTCTCCCCAACACCAGCTTCTCCATTGTGATCATATTCTACAGAGCCTGCTACCTCTTTAGTTCATTATGAAGGATTTCCATTTGCAAAGCAAGATCATGGGGGACAACAAGTGCTAGAAGATATGGATTTTACAGGAGAATATATCCTAGAAAAATACAGAGGTTGTTGGTCAGCCCTTGAATGAAAATACCTTGAAATTTCCTAGTTCAGTAGGTCATTTTCCATAGGATTGGCTTTGCTAATTTTTCAGGAAATTTAAGGTTTCCAATGTCTACTTCTATATGTAATCCAGGGAGCAACAACTCCATTTATAAGATCTATAGGGTTGGCCTATTAGAGATAGCGGTATATTATCAATACATTGAGCAATAAGGACCCCTAAATCTTTTTTTCGAGGTGAGAAAGAAGAACCAAAATCCAAATCATTCCTTGATGCATTTTCTATGTCAGAAGAGCAAGTTCAAGGTGAACCAGAAGATGGTACCACTAAAAAAGTCTTTATAGGAAAGGTTTCTATAAATGATGGTTCTGCAACAGTATGTTCAAGAATTGTTGATGAGGAAGGTAGCTCTAATGGAGTAGATCTTGAACTGAATGTAGGAGTTAACATTTTCAATGGTAATGAACAGTGCAAGATGTTTTAGAAGGTTCCAAATCCAATCACAAATATTCAAAGCTAAATAATCCACCTATAAAATATTCTGAATGTTGTAATAGAAATTATTACCAAGAATTGGAGAATCAAAATAGTGATATCAAGTTAGTATTCAGTAATAATTCTCCCCAAGTTGAGAGGTCTCAAAATAAAGTATTAGATACGACATATAGTGTGTAACGAGCTGACTATTCTATTGTTGATGACAAAAATAAATGCTATAGGGTTGTGACTAATTCGAAAGATATGGGTGGGAGGCAGATGCGGCCATACCATTTGGATCCACTGCAACAACTTCCTATTTTCATTGAAGGCCAGGATCAAGAATTCCAGGACTATGCCAGGATTTGTTTTCAGTGTTTTCCAAGACTGAAAGAAGAGGGGAAATCAAATAATTTTCCCGTGGATTCTATCACTGATAGTATTGATGGGAATACTTCCTTGTCTCATAAATTGAGAAGGAAAAATATCAAACTACCTTCATATAAACCAGTTCTTGATTATGATGTAACACGGAGAAGTATGAGTGGTGGATTTTGTTACGTCCTTGGATCGTGGTTTTGGAAAGTGTGGAGAGAAGGATGGAAGCAACACAAACTGGTTCAACAAGTCATCCTTTTCATTGTAGATGAAATTCATTTAATTGGAAGAGAGGGTGGTCCAATCCTGGAGGTAATTGTATCTAGAATGAGATATATTTCAAGCCAAATTGAAAATCGTATTACAACTCTCGGTTTCCTTGACTTAGGCCTGTTACAACTCTCGGTAGCTCTGATTGGGGTTAAGACAATTCACGAAAACCCTGTCAGGGTCACTCACTGTTCATCTGAGCACTGTCTAGGGCATACATAGTAGCTCAGCAGATCTGCTAAGGTACTAACAACTCACGTGAAAATTTGTGGAAGTCTGTATCAACAGACTACTTCAGTTGAAGACTAATTCTAATTGGTCAAGGAAGAGAGAATATTGTTCCAGGAAAGTGACAGCTTGATTGTGGTTTGGCCATGAAAAATAAGGTGACCACAGACACATACTGAACATTCATCTCAGAATTCCTTTTTAACAATAAAGAAAACTCAGAATTCCTAAAAACCCCTAATGTATGAAAATTAAAACAAATTAACCTCTGATTTTTTCTAAACCTACTTACAAATTGACCTTAAACAAACACATACCAAAGACATTGTTGCTCTTGATTTTTTTCAGCGGGAAGGCAACAGAAGGTGCAGTCAACCTGTAAGCAGCCCATGAATTCGCGAAGGAGAAATTACATACACCCGTGAAGAGAAATCACAGACAACCCTGTGAAGAGAAAACACATACACCCGTGAAGGAGAAATCGCACGCATCCAATAGACAAATCGTGGAGAAATAAAAATTGCAGACAACCCATAAAAACACGTGAAGGTAAGTGGAGAATCTTCCAAATGTTCACATAAAAATATAACCTCATCTATTTATAAGCTTGAATGGTAAGAACATAAAAATTAAAAATATAACCATGCTCTACTTCGGCAAGAACACCCAAAATGGCTTAAGAGTCAAGCATGATACCTTAAGGCATGAAACAATCATAAAAAATGTGGTAGGGTTAAAAGTCACTTTATGGAAAGTCCAATATAAACCATCCATGTCATAAAGTTATGACAAATATGTTAGGATGCTCAACCCAAAATGTTAGCTCATGCCATCAAGAAGCTATATCAAGACACAAATGCAAGAGCGCTGCACTAGTCTTGATTATATATGTCTGTGTCATCAAGGTATCCAATTAGCCTCAAAATCCTAGAACACTTTCATGTAAGAGCCTACAAACACCACATCAATATGTAAAAATGACCAAGTACTTGTGATCAATATGGCAAATCAAACCAAGAATATTGGGGCACCCCTTAAGGAAAATGATCCATGTGACACATGAATGAAGTGCATCATCAAACCCTCACAAACACAACATTGTCATGACGATGATGATGATGATGATGAAGATGGTGGTGATGATGATGATGATGATGATGAAGTTGTTTATGATGAAGATGTTGACGAGGAAGAGAGTGATGACGAAGATGATGATGAAGATGATGATGACGATGATGATGATGATGATGATGAAGTAGATGATGATGAAGATGTTGATGAGGAAGAGGGTGATGACAAAAATGATGAGGATGATGAATATTATGATGAATATGGTGATGACGATGATGATGTCCTATGACATGATGAATACAACGATGAATAATGCTACGAGATCGCCAAACCACCGACACCAAACACCGTCGGTATTTCTAGGTATCTGCATCGGATATCATACAATGATGATGATGATGATGATGATGAAGTTGAAGTTCATGAGGAAGATGGTGATGACAATGATGATGATGATGATATGAATATGACGATGATGATGACGACGATGATGACGATGACGATGATGATGATGAAGATGAATATGTTGATGACGATGATGATGACGATGGTGATGATGATGACGACGATGATGATGATGATGACGATGATGATGACGATGACGATGGTGATGACGACGATGATGACAAGGATGATGACGATGATGATGATGATGAAGATGGTGATGATGATGAAGGTGACGATGACGACGACGACGACGACGACGATGATGATGATGAAACAAATGATGAAGAAGAAGAAGATGATGATGATAATGATGAAGATGATGATGAAGATGATGATGATGGTAATGATGATGACGATGATGATGAATATGGTGATGATGATGATGATGATGATGATGATGATGATGAAGATGACAATGATGATGATGATGATGATGATGTTCAAGTCTAGAAACCCTACCACATTGTCAATTCATGCGTATAGTCTAACCATGCCAAATTTCAGACCAAGCCGAAACATATTTTAAAATTTTCAATGTTGGCCCCACATAGCAAATTAATTAATCTATAGGTATGGTTTTTGTTGCTCGAATTGTTAGTGTCAGTCATGTTTGATGATGAAGACGTTGATGATGGTATCCTATGTCATGATGAATATGATGATGAAGAATGTGACAAGATCTCCAAACCACTGACGCCAAATGTCGTCGTCCTTTCTAGGCATCTATGTCGGATATCATACAACGATGATGATGATGATGAAGAACATGGTGATGACGACGACTAGGACGATGATGACGACGACGATGATGATGATGATGAAGGTGGTGATGATGACAATGATGATGATGATGATGACGCCAAAGGTGATGACAAAGATGAATGATGATGATGATGATGAAGATGGTGATCACGATGTTGATTTCCTATGAAATGATGAAGATGACGATGATGACGACGATGACGATGACGACGACGATGATGATGATGATGATGACGATGATGAAGACGAAGATTATGATGATGTTATTTTTGATGACGTGGTAAATAAGTGTTGAAAATTATTCCTAAATCTAAAAGGTTTAAAAATGAATAATGTAGAAAATATTTTAAAATTATACTCTATAATAAAATTAATAACCGAAACAAACTCCCAGTTTTTTTTTATTAACTAACTCTAAATTATAAGTTAGTAATCCAATTACTCTATACTTAACACAAACTTCTAAAATTATTGATTCATAATGACCCGACTCAATTTGATATTTTATGGCAGATTTAAATTTAAATTTATATCAATGTAAATTCATTTATAGATTATATGACAATTATAACTCTAAATTTTATTTTGTGTAAATTTAAATTTATATCAATGTAAATTTTCTTATAAATTATATGAGAATTTTAAATTTAAATTTTTATTTACATAGCGGACTTAATAACCAACTCAATTTGTTTTTTAATGGTAAATTTAAATTTAGAGTAATGTAATTCTTTTTTCATTATTAATTATTATATACTTTTAAAACTTTTAAATAATCTATCTATCGTCAAAACAATTTTTTTACAATTACATTATATAATTTGAAATTTTAATTTAAAAATTTAATTCAATTATAAGTTAGATATAATATAATTTGAAATTTTAATTAAAAATAATAATTCAATTATAAATTAAATATTTTATATATTGTTAAAACAATTCTTTAATGATGACGATGCTGATGACACCAATGATGATGACAACGACGATGATGATGGCGGTGAAGATGGTGACGATGATGATGATGATGATGATGATGATGATGACGACGAAGATAATGATGATGATGATGATGATGATGATGATGATGGTAATGATTATGATGATGATGAAGATGATGATCATTGATGATGATGATGATGATGACGACGATGATGATGATGACGATGAAGATGACGATGATGATGACGATGATGATTTCCTATGACATGATGAAGATGATGATGAAGAATGCGACGAGCTAGCCAAACACGATGATGAAGATGGTGATGCCGATGATGAAGACAGTGTTGACGATGATGAAGATGGTGATGATGACGATGATAACGACGACGACGATGATGATGAAGATGATGGTGATGATGATGATGATGATGATGACGACGATGAAGATGATGATGATGATGAAGATGATGAAGATGATGACGATGATGATGATGAAGATGAAGATGACGATGAAGATGACGATGATCAAGATGACGATGAATATTACAATGAAGATGACATTGAAGATGACGATGAAGATGATGATGAATATGACAATGATGATGAAGATGACGATGATGAAGATCTTGATGAATATGATGATGATGATGATGATGGTGATGGTGATGATGGTGATGATGATGATGATGATGATGATGATGACGATGATGATGATGATGATGATGATGATGACGATGATGATGATGGCGATGAAGATGGTGATGATGATGACAATGATGATGATGATGATGATGATGATGAATATCATGATGATGATGATGATGATAATGATGAAGATGACGATGAAGATGATGATGATGATGATGATGATGAATATCAAGTTGACGATGAAGATGACGATGATGATGTCCTATGACATAATGAATAAGAATATGAAGAATGCGACGAACCTACCAAACCACCGATGCCAAACATGATGATGAAGATGGTGATGTTGATGATGAAGATGGTGATGCTGATGATGAAGATGGTGATGACGATGATGATGATGATGACGACGATGATGATGATAATGATCATGATGATGATAATGATAATGATCATGATGAATATCATGGTGATGATGATGACGACGATGACGATGATGATGAAGATGACGATGAAGATGACGATGATGATGAAGATGACGATGAATATGACAATGATGATGACAATGAATATGGTTATCACGATGTTGATGTCCTATGAAATGATGAATATGATGATTGAATGATGATGATGATGATGATGATGATTATGATTATTTTAGTTACGACGACAATGACGATGATGATGATGACGATGATGATGTTTGATTCTGGAAAACCTCCCACACTATCAATGCATATGTCTAGTCTAATCATGCCAAATTTCAGATCAAGATGACACATATTTAAAAAAAATTAGCGTTGGCCCCACGTAGCACATTAATTAATCTATAGGTATGGTTTTTGTTGCTCTAATTGTTAGTGTTAGTCATGTTTGATTCTAGAAACCCTCACACACTGTCAATGCATTCATCAGGTCTAACCATGCCAAATTTCACTCCAATACAAATTTAAACGTACCAATAAAATTCAATATTTCTATTGCAATATTAAATCAAAATATATAGAGTAGATATATTACTGCATACCTCGTACACTTCAATCGACTAGTTCATCATCTTCTTCATCCAATTCATCATATGTATCATCCAATATAGAGTCAACATTTTAAGGATTGGCCATATCATCATCATCATCTATGCCAGTTACCATCATCATATCATCGTCAATATCATCTTCATGGACATTGTCTACTACATCATCTAATTCAACTAATTCTTCGATATCTTCTTCTGAAATAGGATCATCTAACTCATATTGATCATGATATTCAACATCATCTTCTTCCTCAAGACCCTCTTCATTACCTTCCTATAGGTTATACTTTATCGTCCTTCCCCTTGGATTGTGTCTCACAACAAATGACTAACTTGCTCTACCTGGAACCTCAGAGCAAAATACTTGTTCACATTGGCTTGGAAGAACATAGGGCTATATTCTTAGCTCAAACAACCTTGTATTTACCATGGTAAATCCATTATCATGTTCAATAATAGTTCTATCGGGATCACATTGATTCAATCGTAGCCTGTACCATTTGAAAACAAACATAACTACCTTGAAGAATTTAAAGTCACACTGAATAATATCTTACAGATGCCCATAGTATCGATTTTTTGATAGTTCTAGATGTCTGTCACTTCTAGAGGAAACATTGGTCACCTCAAAGACTGCAGATATCCCACAATCTGATGTTTTCTTCATTTCATCCAACTTTTTGATGCGATATCTACAACCATTGCACACCATATCCTTAAGTTGTTTTACCTATAACAATCCATACATGAAAAGATTACATAATGATTCAATATTTATGATTAAGTGCATGTTTATGTCATACAAGGAAAAAATCAATGTGTACATCAATATGTGATTTGCAAAAAAAAAAAATTGTGTGGTTGACTAATATGCTTGCCTGCTTATCTTTTAAACCATATGCTAAATCGATTTCCCTTTGTGTAAGATTAGTATCTACATTACGATGTGATTCTTTAACCAATGAAGCCACACCTTCCCATGATATTCCATGACAAGATTGTTCAAATCATTCAATCCATACCTTCATACATTCAAGATTGTTTGCGATGTATAAATGAATTGCATCCCACTCTCAGCCAACTACTAGATGATAATAAAAATTAAAATTCAATACTAATGTAAATTATCTTAACAAAGTATACACTCTTAATTGATGCAATATATTGAACATAAAAATAGAATGTGCATGATATATACATAAAAATCAACAATCAAATGTATTATATTAATTAATATCCACTAGCTAATAATTACCTTTCACCTTCCTTGACATTAGAGGAAATTTCAACTCAAAATGGACCTCCTAATAAAAATAATAAAATAATATTTATTAATTTTGGAGGAAGAAAAGAAAAAAACTACTTTTTTGTTCGTATTTTCGACATATCTCCCTGTGTTTTTACTCAAATTTCAATCGAAAGAGCTCATTGGATGCGAAATTAAATTCCGCAACCAACGAGTACCCACACGGCATACTTTTGACGCACCCCACTACCCAAAAAACAAGAAATACCTTAAAAATGTGATGATGATTCCGCATCCAATGAGTACCCACTCTGCATACTTTTGACGGGCCCCGGTACCCCAAAAATAGAAATACCTGAAAAAACATCATGATGACATCTAGGGAGCTCTCCCGATCAAAATTTGAGTAAAAACATAGGGAGATATGTCGAGAATATGAACAAAAAAGGTAGTTTTTTTTATGATACCTATCCCCAAATTTATAGTAAAAAATTGTTTAAGACCTATACAGTATTTCAAATTTAAAGCGATTTAATTGGCTAACACATGATGACATGGAATTTGAATTATGGTTAAAAGGCCCATTTTGAGTTGAAATTTCCTCTAATGTCTACCTTTCCCCTTCAGGTACTCCCCTTCAAAATTGTTATTGGAGTCTAGACCACCAATGTGACATAAATTGATATTTGACGCTAAATTTGCAATATATTCACTAATATACCACATGTTTTGGTATATTGTATATCCCTCCATCATAGAACCCTCAACACGTGCTCATTGTCTAACCCAACCCTTCATAAATTTCAAGTGCCTCTCAACCATCCACATGGACCTTGAGTGCACAGGTCCACACAATTCAATCTCCTCGACTTGGTGTATGAGGTAGTGTTCCCGTGCATTGAAAAATGCCGAAGGTAGATGCTTCTGCATTTCACACATGAGACAAGGAATTTCTCTCCTCCAATACTTTATATCTTCTTTATGGATTTCTTTAGATGAGAACCATCTACAAGTGACGCAAACCAATAATGGTATCTAACAAAAAACACATTATATTACATAACATGAATTAGTGCACAAAAAACAAATATAAGTTTTACGATGGATTAAACAAACACTAAGCACACCTAAAAAATTGCTAGTTACCTGATGTATTTCCCAAGATTATATATAACTTGTTTGACATTGTTGTCGAATTTGTATGGGAGAGAGAGGGGTAGAACATACTGTAACAATATACAAACCACATCATTTTTTTAAACAAAGATTAGACAAACAAAATAACAACAATATGCACTGGAATTAAAAAACAATAATGATATGGATAACATAATAATTACCTTCATGAAGACATGCCAATCATGTATTTTCACACCCGCAAAATCACCTTTCTTTGTTATGATATTCTTCATGTTCGCACAAAATCCAGTGGGAAATTTAATTTTTCTCTTGACTTCTTTTACAACATTACTTTGTTGGTCTGTTAACATCGATGGAAGTGAGTTTATATTAATTTGGTCTCCATTGCTATGAAATTGAATGACATCTTTCATTACATGGTTTCCTTCTTAAATGTCTTTGCAAATTTTGACAATATTTTCTTTATCACTCCTTAGATCCAATATTTTCCATAATGTTTCAGTCACATCCTTTTTGATATGCATTGTATCAAACCGATGAGCAATTTGTAGGTTCTCATAGTAGGGAAACCTGATGAATTGTCTAGGATAACTTTTCATTCCTCGTGGAAGCCTATTAATTCCTTCATGATCACGATGGACATCATGAATCGTAGTTTATAAAGAAATTACAGAAATCAATGGCCACTACAATAAACAACACACAATAAAAAAATACATACATTTCATATACAATGATTCATACGTACCAACTTGATGATTTCTATTATATTGCAACTTCCATAGGTGAGGTGTCATTATCTGTGGTTTCAATGCAGTATCTTGCTTCCCATTGAATAGATTTTTTCGCTTGTTCGATACTTGTGATTCTTAGAGAGTAAGTTCCTATACTCATCAAACACCTCCTTTCTTAAGCTTTTTAAGCGACGAGATTTGATCTTAGGATCACAAACTGGACATGCAAATTTTCCCTTTGTCTGAAGACCTACATAAAAATATGGAATATCTATGTCAATTATAATTATATATAAAATGAATGGAATATTTACAAAAAAATGTGTGCATAGTACTATATTAACTAGTTCATAAACTTAAATGCAATTAAAGTGGAACTTAAAAATACAAACCACAAAAATGGTTTAACCTTAGGGGCATCGTGTATTTTCCATACAAGCATTGCATGGAATTGAAATTTTCTTTGTTGTATTGGTCTAGATACGTCATACATAGTGATGTCATTCCATAACTTTTGTAGCTCGTCTATAAGAGCTTCAATATATACATTCATATCTTTAACTTGGTACTTACCTGATTTATTTGAACATATAAAATATATAATTATGAGTACCATTTAGATATATAAACCATGCAAAAGAGGAAAATAAAACAATTGTAGACACAATATACCTGGAATAATCATCGACAACATTATGTGCTCCCTCTTTATTAACAAACATGGAGGAATGTTATTGTTGATAACAAAAATTGGCCACAACGTGTAAACGGATCTCATCTCTGCAAATGGATTGACACCATCTGTTTCCACATAAATCCTAAGATAACGAGGATCTTCTTTAAAGTGAGGTTATTTTTCCTCCATATCTCTAAATGAAGAACCATCTACATGCATTCGAATAACGTCATCTTTACTTTTGTTCCTTGCATGGTAATCCATAAATTGCGCTATGTTTTTACATGAGGACAATCGTTGCAAAGGGGAAATAATGGGAATATAATGAAGAACCTTGCAAGGAACCTTTTTTGTTACTTGATCTATTCGATATCTACTGATATGACATTCCAAACATTCTATAGCAAATTCATGTTGATCATAATATATAAAATGGTCATCGGTGCGTGCATGAATTGCTTCATAATGCATTCCAATTTTTTTCATGATGGCAGATAAATATCGATATGTGCAAGGTAAAATATTTGACGGTGGTAACAAAACTTCAGCTATCAAGCTACAACAAATAAAAATAAAAATAAAGTTAATATAATACATAAATAATATTAATGAAACACATTTCATATGTATTAATTTGAATTATGAATTAACAATACAATTATTAGAGGAACAAAGATATCCTTTATCAAGATCATATATATGTGATGGATTATTTTACATACCTTGGCATCCATGTGATTGATATGTTTGAAAGACCATTCATACCCTTCAATTTCATTATCAACAATATATTAGAGAAAGTATTTGTGTTGGAGCCTTCATAAAGGGGTTCGTATGCCTTCTCAAGAAGAGGTAAATCATGAACATCATCAAAGTCATCAATATTTTCATGATCATCGTCATCATCATCATCCATTATAACATTAAATGAATCATGGATCAATGTATTTGTACCATCATTCTTCAACTAAATTATCTGTATGATCATCTTCTTCAATAGGGTCATTAACTTGTTCTCCATTAATCATAGCTCCATGTTCCTCCGATACTTTTTCTGAAAGCACTTCCTTTGGACGATATGTCGTAGGATGTCTTTCCCTTATAATTAGATGAATACATCAATATATATAAGTTAATATAATAAATATTAAAATAATACATACATTTACCAAACCAAAAAATATAAAAAACTTTATAATGCAAAACTTACAAATGGACGATATTCATTCCTCCCTCAGCGTGTCCATGTACCCTACAATGTTTTATGGCTATTGTGATCAATATTCTTGTCCTATTAAATCCCCTGCATTGACTACCTGGACAATAACATTTCCCATCACCCCGTCTTTTTACTCCATCTCACAGTCTAGCAAGCAATTGTTGATTTTGTTCGTTTGGATCAGGAATATTTCTATTTGACATTTTGTGATAATAACATTGAATCAAGACTATAGACAATATTAAAAAATCAAGGTCCACACATCACTATTTCCACAAACCGTTTGTCGAAGAATAAAATAATTTCGGTAAACCGTTTGTCGAAGAATTAAATAATATCTACAAACCATCCGAACAAGAATAAAATAATTCCGCAAACCTTCCATCAAGCAATAAAATAATTTCCACAAATTGTTTCTTCTATAGAAAACATGTCAGATTGTTTATGTAATTTATATAATATTCAAATTCAACCTTCCTCGAATATCCAATGAAATGGAACCTAGTTACTGTTGCAAAAATATGCCAACAACGTCGAAATTCCGACGAAGTCTCGTAGAAATTCTGACAAAGTCTCGTCGAAAACCTGATAGTAGAAACATCGAAGATTTATGTCAAAAATTCGACATATAATTCTATCAATCTAAAAAAATTTAATCAAATTTCGTAATTTGAAAGTGAAATCCGACAAAACAATACTTTTCATCGGATGTTGTCAGATTTTCTCTTAGACAAGCACCAAAGGCAACATAAAGTTCCACTATATCATGGATGTGGTGTAGAGAGGAGAAATGAAGCTCCATTATGTGGAAATGGACGAGCATATATCCAATGTGTTGACCAAGCCTCTAGTGAGAGTGAAGATAGAGTACTTCAAAGAAAGACTTGGTGTGATCCAGATCGAGACCGCTCGAAAGAGGGAGTGACGTGTTCTAGAAAAGCTAGAGAGATAGGTTGTCTGAGCATAAAATACTAGCAAATATCATAGGTTTCTCAGACATAATTAGTCCTATAGGTTGTCCTTGGATGTAATAAGTCCTAGAAAATCTCACAGGTTATCCTTGGATGTAATCATTCCTGATATGATTCTATGCTAGAAATAATAGATGCATAATATCTCACATGGGAAATGAGACAGGTTGTCCGAGCAGGAAAAATATCAGTGAAGCAAGATGCTCAGACGTAATCGGTCCTATAGGTTTTCCTTGGATGTAATCAGTCCTGGTGAAGCTCACAGGTTATCCTTGGACGTAATCAATCCCGAGACATGTTATTTGAGTTTAAATATGAGCCCTAGTGTGGTAAGCAGGTTACTTGAATGTAATAAGTCATGTGGGTTGTCTGAGTGTAAAATGAGTCATGGCATAGTACGTAGATTACTCAAATGTAATACGCCCTAAAGGTTATCTAAACGAAAAAGATATTGGACGTGGGTTGTTCATATGTAATAAGTCCTTGAGGTTGACCTAGAACTTAAAAGTCCTAATGTAGTAGGTTGTTTGGTCGTAATTAGTCCTTACATATATTTTTATATATATGTGTGTTCCCATGTTGAGATTATTAGGTCATGAAGCACGTGAGGTGCACCTAAGTAGTTCTCCTTGGCTAGTAGAATGCAGGTTGACCATGGATTCTCTGTGTGCTCTGTTTTTGTGTGTGCAGGACAAAAGAGATGATCTGGATACAAAGAGATAAAGGTAGAATATGTAGGTTATTATTGTGGAAATGTAAAGAAGGTCCTAGACAGTCCCTACGAGATCGCTTGCTCGAAGGTGTGATGAAGACCTGGATGAGAACTAGGCCTACACCCAGCATGAAAAAAGGTTGGCTCTGTAGAAACTTCCGATGACAGATAGAACCATTTGATGATCGATAAGAAGATGATGATGGCAACAGCTATGATGATGACTCTATGACTCTGTGATGATGACTTCGCAATGAAGACTTGACCATATGTGTTGATGACTATGGAAGAGAGAGAATACCTTCCTAGTTAAGAGAGAGTGTTGATGTATTTGTAACTTCATGAGATGTTCTGATGTATATTATAATTGTATGTTGTTGCACCCCAATTGGAGATGTGTCTTCCTCCTTGTGGGATGTCTTTATTGTGTTTATACATTAAGGTACAACCTCTGTTGTAAGTCAAGGAAATAGTCTCCAGTGTGACATCATGTAATGTGTATTTGGAGTCTCTCTAGAAGAATTTGGCCCTGTTAGTGAAACAGGTTGTCCTAGACATGTAAAAGTTCAGTCACTTGATTAGTATAAATAGGGAGGTTCCCTCCCTCATTTATACACACCTCACACTCACTCAAGTTCGCATGAGAGAGAGAGAGAAAGACAAGGGAGGAGTGATGGATAGCTGTTGAATACTTCTTATTATTGGGATTGATCATCTTATGACATAGTCTTTGTGACTATACTATTGTGAGGAAGTTTGCGGGGTTTTCTCCTTTATGGTTTCCCCGGTTAAAATATTTTGTGTCTTGTGTATCTGTTATATCTTATGCATCTAGTTGTAATTGTTATTATTTTAGACAAATATCCTAATTAAGCTAATAAGATCTATAAAAACTAACATGAAGGACCACATAGTCCCTCACCTTTTCGGGAAGAACACTGCATTGGAAATGCGGAAGGATTTGGAAATAATTTAACAGAGCAAGAATGAAAACTAGAATATGGTGATGAAGGAGAGGATGAATGATACCAATATGTCCAATGGTTAAGGAGTGGTGCCTTATCTCACAAGGCTCACACATATCAGAGACGATATTGGAGCAGTTGGATCCAATACTGAGGATGAGGAGCTAGTTCAGATATCCCTCAATGGATTTTCTAAGCCATGGGACACCTTTGTAAAAGGTGTGGTGGATAGAGAGAAGCTCCCTGAATCATAGATATTATGGGATGATTTTGTGAAGGAGGATACCCGCATGGATCAAGGTTCTGGATCATCCAGCAGTGCCCCACAGATTATGGATGAAGAAGCTCTATCCCTAGCAGGGAAGAGCAAGGGTAAGGAAAAGAAGAAGAAGGGTGGTAAGAAGAACATTGACATGTACAAAGTCAAATTTTTTATCTACCACAAGCAAGGATACTTTTCCTCCCATTGTCCATTGTCCATAAAGGAAGAAGAAGAACAATACCCAAATGGAATATTCTATAGAGGTGGAGGAGTTCAACAAAAAATTCAATGAATACTTTTGTTTGATAGCTTGCATGGAAAGCACCATAGAAAGAAACATTTGGTATGTCGACAGTGGATCATATTGTCATATAACAAGACATAAAAGTTTATTCAAGAGCTTACGGGAAGGTGGATTAAATCTCCACATTGAGTTGGGTGATGATGCACAATATCAGGTTCAAGGAGTTGGTACTGTTTTGTTTCATAGGGAGTCTAGAAAACACCTCAGCTTTGTTGACATATTGTATGTTCTAGGGTTGACCAAGAACCTCATATCCATTTCCACCCTAGAGGACAAGGTATTTCAGGAGAAGTTTCGAGATCATAGAGTTTATATCAGGCCCACGAGTTCAGATAGGAGTTTGTATCTAGTGATTGGGATCCAGAGCAGGAAGGTGTACAAACTACACTTCGAGTTTACAAAGGGTCTAGCCAGCAGCAACAATAGTCAAGGTGAGTTGTGGAAATATAGGAAGATGGCACCCTTACACAATGGAGCACTGAGGCATTTGAGACAGGAATTCATTGGAGTTCCTCAGGTATAGGAGGATAAGGATAACCACTGCAAGGGTTGTGCATTGGGGAAGAACATCAGGAAACCTTTTCCCACAGAGTGAGCACAAGTCTAAGGGGACCTTGGACTTGGTGCATTCATATGTTTGCAGAACCATGAGTGTCCAATCATTCAATGGATACAGTTATTGCATCAATTTCATTAATAATTATTCTAGGAAGACCTGGATCTATTTCTTGAAGGCCAAGTGAGAGGTATTTAAGCGGTTACGAGAGTTCAAGGATCTTGTAGAGAACCAGACATGAAGGAAGATTCGAGTATTAAGAACGGAAAATGAGGGTAAGTATACTGCCAATGATTTCTTGGAGTATTTTTCATCAGAGGGGATCAAGAAGTATCACATCATGCCTCATACCCTCCAGCAGAATGGAGTGGAGGAGAGAAAGAACAACATATTTGTAGTATCCTCTAAGACCATGCTATTTGATCAGATATTTCCACTATTTCTATGGGTCGAGGCATATAGGACCACAATTTACATTTAGAACAAGTGTTCCCACACAAATTTGGGGAATAAGACACCCGAGGATGTATTTATAGGAACTAGACCAAATGTGAGCCGCTTGCGCATATTTGGGAGTGTCTTCTATTGTCACATTCATGTTGACACTAGGAAGAAGTTGGACCCTTCTAGAGAGAAGGTGTTACTTGTTGGTTACAATAAGACTTTGAAGGAATATAGAGTATATATTCATGCTGACAAGAGGATCATTGTGAGTAGGGATGTCTAATTTGATGAGGAGAGATCCTTGCATAGATCTATGGACTTACCATCATAGGAGTAGCTAATACAGGAATCGAGGGTCAATTTGGAGGAGCCAAAAGTATAGGTACAGAAACAGAGTACAGGTTTTGATAGTCAGAGGGAGTCAGGTGGACAGGATCCTTTGGTCAATGACTTAGAGGATGAGAAGTAGCAAGAGGAGGATATCCAACAGCCAGAACATGTAGAAACTAGGCCACAACCTAAGTGGTTTAGTTCCATAGTTCAGGATTTCAGGAAGTTAACTCTTCCACAGAGCTCCATGAGGCAGAGAAAACCACCAAAGAGACTTGGCTATATGGCATTGATGATGGAGTTCATTAACTAAAAACCTTCCAATTTCAAAGAGGATGAACAACATGATGTGTGGCAGGAGGCTAGGGTTGAGGAGTATGACTCCATCATGAAAAACCAGGTATGGGAGTTTGTACGAATATCAAAGGGAGAACAGGTGGTGGGATCTAGATGGATCTACAAGGTAAAGCATGTAGCAGATGGAAGTGTGGAGAAGTACAAGGTGTGCTTTGTGGAAAAGGGTTTTTCAAAAAAGGAGGGTATTGGCTATGTGGATACCTTCACCCCTATCATTAGATATTCTTCTATTCAGACCATTATCTCATTAGCAGCAGAGATGGGTAAGTGAGTTAATCAGATGGATGTCAAGGTTGCCTTACTCAACGAAGTTATACAATAGGAGGTATTCATTGAGAAACCCGGGGGGTTTGATGTGGAGAACATGGAGACACGTGTATGCAGGTTGTAGAGAGCTCTTCATGGGCTCAAGCAGGAACCTGAGGAATTGTACTCGAGGATAGGCATCTATCTAAGGGAGATGTGATTCCAGTGGAGTGAGGTGGAACAAAACATGTACTTCTTTTCAAGTGATGTGCCTCTCATACTAGTATTTTATGTAGATGATCTCTTTATTATAGGAGATGAGAGGCTTATTGATGACTACAAGTCCAACCTTACAGTTGAGATTGAGATGAAATACCTTGGATTGATGCATTACTCCTAGGATTGGAGGTTTGGCAGAGAGATGGATGCTTCTTCATTGGACAAGGGAAGTATGTAGTGGATATCTTGAAGAGATTCAAGATGGTGGATTGCAACCCCATGTACATACCTCTAGTTTCCAACTGGAGGAAGATTGATGCATCAGGTTTAGATGGATTTGATCCTACATTGTATTTCCATTTTATAGGATCACTCATGTATTTGGTCAACACACTTATTTGGTCAACACACGACCAGAAATTAGCTTTGCAGTCAACTCTTTGAGCCAATTCATGGCGGACCCTCAAAGAGTACATTTGACTGTTGCAAAGCATGTGATTCACTACATCAAAGGTACAGTGGAGTACATGTTTGTTTATGAGCGTAGTGGGAGTTTACAATTAGCAGGATTCACAGATGCTAACTAGGCAGTATGTGTAGAAGACCGGAAGACCACTTGAGGTTGTTGCTTCAGCATTGGGTCAAGGGTTGTCTCTTGGTTTAGTAGGAAGCATAAGTCAGTTGCATTAAGATCTACCAAGGTTGAGTACATGAAATCCATATTGGATGCATGAGAGGGAATGTGTCTAAGGAAGTTGCTTTTAGGGTTATTCAAGTGTGATCTAGAGGCTACAATGATTCACTATGACAATCAGAGTGGAATCAGGCTATATGAGAATACAGTGTTCCATGACCGGAGTAAACACATAGATATATGGCATCACTTCATGAGAGACTATGTACAAAAAGGAATCATTCGGTTAGAGTACATACAAATAGATGAGCAGGTGGCAGACATTTTTACCAAGGAACTTTGCAGACACAGTTTTGTGAAGTTCAGAGACAAGTTGGGGTTGTTACTGAATCCCTTCCTCGTTGAGAGGGAGTGTTAGAAAGTGGAAACAAGGAAGGTCTTCTATCATTGCATGTTTTCTTGCATGCTAGAAGACATTAAACATGAATCCAAATGTATTAATGTGATTTTCCTAAGTTTAGACTTAGGAAAATACATTAATTAATCTAATTTGATTTTGACTTAATGAAGTCAGTTTTATAAAGTGAAAAGTGAAAATAATTTAAGTAATGGCTAATCTAATATTGACCATTGATCTCACTGAATGCTCTCATCCATTGATCCATAGTGATGGTTATGGTTTTTGCTTGGTCATTTAGTTAAAAGAATATTTGGTCGAGAGGACACAAAAAGAGAGAGACATAGACAAATAGAGAAGTCAAAAAGAGAAGTTTGTAGAGAGGATGAAGGAACACTCACCCAGGGGATTCGTCGATTGATCAGACAGAGCATACGGCCATATGAGATCATGTAGAGGGAGGTTGTATGCATCAGATGGATTTCATACATCAGTCGTATAGATTGTTAGGATTATTAATCCTCCTCAAGAGTCATGTCTAAATCGGGAGTCCATCCAGTCTATTTATAGTCATTAGCACCATTGGGTCTACTTGGCCTAATTGGGGCACAAGTTTCAGTTACTAAAGTGTGGGGAACACTAATTGAGGTTTACTGCCACTGATTACACTTAATTGCATCAGTTTAGGAGCCTCCTAGACCAATCCCTACAATTTAGGAGCCATTGGGAGTGCTGAAACCAACCAAGGTCGGTTCAGTTTAGTTAATGACTAGTCAAGCTAAGTTAAGAGTGAGTTACATTCAGTTCTAGTCCTCTACATTCAGTTAGCGCTAGGTTTACTTGACTGCACTCATGAGGGGCACATTTCTCACCTACCACAATCAGTTAGCCTTAGTCAACACTGAATGTAACACTTGAGTTGTGTTTTAGAGCTTTGATGAACTCCGGTTATGGTTTAGACAAGGTCAGTTAACTACTGAGTCCTCCGATAGTGATTTAGACAAGGTATTAGTTACCTACAGTCAAGTAGAGTCTATCAATTCGAATTTCCTCATGTGGATTCAAATTTCATTTAGCTATTAAAGCCATTGTATTTCATTGTAATTATTATCCGACTACTTTTTTATTAATGAAAGCATTCACAGCTGCAAGCCATTTTTGCACTGTTTCATTCTTCAATTGCTGAGAAAATTGTGTGATCTATTTTGTGAGTTGTGTGTTTGTCCACAGATCTATGTGCTCAATTTAATATGGTATCAGAGCCTTGGCAGATAAGACACCTCTCCTCCTCATATCTCTAGCTGGATCATTTTTTTTGAGAAGATTTCTCCTTCCAGTACTGCACCAGAAGCGGATAATTTACCACTTAATATCCCAAGTTAGGAAATTATTGATCAAGCTTGCTTGATAAACTATGCTGGGTGTGAAGGAAATTCCAAAAGTGCATACTGTTGACCTTACTTTGTATGTTTGATTGTGTGACAGGTTATCGGCTTTTCTTACAGCATTCGCTACAAGCAGCCTCTTCTTCTCACTGCATTTGCTACAGCAGCTCAATTCTTCTTACTACATTCAAAATGGCTCATCTAGGGGATCCTCTCACTCCCTTCAACTATCACCAGTGGAAGGATAACATGGTGTTAATGCTCTGCACCAAGCAGCTCTTTAGAATCATAGAAGAAACAGAGGAAGAGCCAGATTCAAATAAAGACAAAGCTAAGTACATGAACATGCTTGATGAAGCCCATGGACACTTGCTCTCCTCAGTCTCTAGAGATCTTCGATTCCACATCCAAGAATTTAAGACTCCCAAGGAGGTTTGGGACAAGCTTGCCTCCTTATTTGATAAGCAGGATGAGATGAGGATCCATCAACTAGAAAATGATCTGATTACTCTCAATCCATCCAATTTTGAATCTTTAAATGAATTCTTTACAAATTTCAAGAACCTGATATATCAGTTGAAGCAATGCAAAGTGAAGAAGGATGAAGATCAGCTCATCCTTTCCATTCTCACAAAGCTCAATGCATACTACTCAGTCTTTGTATCCACCTTCCAAACAGTACGGCTCACTACTCCAAATTGGAAGATTCCCACTCTTAATGCCTTCATCCAATCTCTTATTTATGATAATGATAAATTGATCCAAATGGGGATCATTCGATCTTCCAAAGATCTAGCTCTAGTTGCAAGAGGAGATAAGGTAGCGAATGACAAAGGGAAGCAAAGCAATGAGTCCCCTGTGAAGAAAGAGCAGTCAAAAGAACCTTCAGGTTCAAAGAGAAGCAAGAAGAATGGCAAAGGAAAGGTCCTCTGCTCTTACTATGGAAGGGTCTTTCATTCAGAAAGATCCTGTATGAGAAGACAACTTGATGAAATGGCTCTTCTTTTGAATAAGCATAACATTTCTATACCTGTTAGCGCAAGGAAGAATGACTCTAAAGAAGAAGAAGATGAAAAATACCAAAGGAAAGGCCAGGCACTGAAGGCTTGCTTCACATCAGCACATGTCTTCCCCGTTGATTTCGGAGCTTCCAACCATATGGTTGCATCCAGAGAATCATTCTCTTCTTTTCAGTCCTTTGATGGTCCTAGTATTCAGATTGGAAATAACAATAAAGTCAAAACAAAGGGGAAGGGCTCTATCAAACTTGAACATGGAAGGTTCAAAGATGTGCTATTTGTTCCCTCCCTAGCTTCAAACCTATTATCTATCTATCAGATGACCCATACTGGATCTCCAAAGCAAGTGATCTTTAGTCCTGACTCAATGGAGATCATAGATATCTCTACTGGGAGCATCATAGAAAAGGGTACTGCAAATCATGCTTCAAAAGCATATGATTTCTCACATTTCATGCCTCCTTCAGAACAAGTGCACTCTCAGCAGCCACTTGTAAGGGAAGGTAAAATCATTGCACCTACTTCTTTTACAACTTCTACTAGTATTGCAGATCCATCTTTATCAATTTATGAGATTAATATTTAGGGTGACTCAGATCTAGATTCAGTCCCTACTTCCAAACTGGAAGTTAGGAAGATAACTGGAAACTCACCTGACACTCAAAAAGGAAAGACCCTTGTGATATGCCATGCAATATTACCTCCTTCAGAGAGATGCAATAGACTCCCTATAAGATGCTATATGGCAAGGGCTTAGTCTCACTACATTTAGAAGAATGGATATGATCATACACCTCTTCATTCAGCAAGAGACACAGGTTACAATCCTCCTTCCTTCCATCATCATTTTTGGAGAAGAAGGAGAAGTCTACATGCCAGGCCCCAGAATACCTGTGCACAGCACACCATGCATGCTGCTTCACTACCTCACCGAGATGAATATTGCAGCAACATATTTTCAAATTTTTCAAACTTGAGAACCGATTCTACCTACTTAGATAGAGGGGGGGATTTTTTCCCATGTGGTTTTTGCCCCAACTCCTTGTATTAAGCAGTTACTTTATTTTACTTGATGTAATGGGTGACCTATGGTCTTAGTTACCAGGGCCCACAATTTGTCCAAGTTAGCATTCAAGGGGGTGTTAGGATTATTAATCCTCCCTTGTCCAAATTTGGTCATATGTCTAAATCAGGAGTCATGTCTAAATCGGGAGTCCATCCAGTCTATTTATAGTCATTAGCACCATTGGGTCCACTTGGCCTAATTGGGGCACATGTTTTAGTTACTAAAGTGTGGGGAACACTAATTGAGGCTTACTGCCATTGATTTCACTTAATTGCATCAGTTTAGGAGCCTCCTAGACCAATCCCTACAATTTAGGAGCCATTGGGAGTGCCGAAACCAACCAAGGTCAGTTCAGTTCAGTTAATGACTAGTCAAGCTAAGCCTAGGAGTCAGTTACATTCAGTTCTAGTCCTCTACATTCAGTTAGCGCTAGGTTTACTTGACTGCACTCATGAGGGGCACATTTCTCACCTACCACAGTTAGTTAGCCTTAGTCAACACTGAATGTAACACTTGAGTTGTGTTTTAGAGCTCCGATGAACTCCGGTTATGGTTTAGACAAGGTCAGTTAACTATTGAGTCCTCCGATAGTGATTTAGACAAGGTCTTCGTTACCTACAGTCAAGTAGAGTCTATCAATTCAAATTTCCTCATGTGGATTCGAATTTCATGTGGCTATTAAAGCCATTGTACTTCATTGTAATTATTATCCGATTACTTTTTTATTAATGAAAGCATTCACAGCTGCAAACCATTCATTCTTCAATTGCTGAGTAAATTGTGTGATCTATTTTGTGAGTTGTGTGTTTGTCCACAGATCTATGTGCTCAATTTAATACAAATTATGCACAACTGATGTAGGACCGTACAGATTCGTACTGCCGATGCAGAGGACCGTACTACTGATGCAAGATTCCGTAGAGTTGTGTAAGGGGGTCATACTGATTCATTGAGATTGCTTAGTAATTTTGCAGAGGTTCTATTTTTCTAGGTTCGGTGTATTGAACCACTAGATTGTATTTTTTTTATATCTTCATAATAAAATTTCATATCTAACTGCTGCACCATTTTCACATCTTGGGGTTTTTTTGGGGGTTTCCATACCCAAAAATACTATGCTTATATTGGTGTGATTATTGTTGAATGTTTCTAAGTATTTATTTTCCATTGCATTACTAGTAAAGAAACTCATGTGTGGTTATTAGTAAAAAATAAAATATATTGTGTAGCTCAAGATTGATTTTTAAAGAATTTACATTTTTCTCAAGGTCCTTAACTGCAACAAATGAAGTCTTTGCTTCTGATAATTGTCTTACTTGAGGGAGCATTTTTTGTGATTCTTCAAGGAACTTCTTCTACTTTGTTGTGTATTGTGATATTACATCAACTTTGGACTTAGTGACTGTGAGCTTCTTTCAACACTTTGAATGTTTGAAATTGAGTATTGTTGTACTTACACTGCTAGTTGTTGGGATAGGGTTTTCTCTTATGAACTGACTAAACTCTGTTCCAAGTCAGTAACATAAATTTTCGTATCCATATTCTTCTTCTTACTGGTTAATTCTTCATCAATATCCATACTCCTTGCTTATGAAAAAGTTCTTTTATTGGCACAATCTAGTTTTGTTAGCGTTTGAACTACTAAAACAAGAGAATTTGCTTGACCTCATCAACAAAATTTTCATTATTTTGACCCAAGACTCAACTCAATAAGAACAAAATCAATTATACATTCTCTTGGAAAATACTAACATCAAATGGAAAAAAGAATCTTCAATAGATTGGCCAGCTTTCAAGGCCTTGGATAAGAACTCAACTTTCTTCTCATGACTACCTTCTTTATATACTATGATAAATTCCTCTTCCACAAATGGTTTAGGTTTATTGGGATATGATTTAGGTAACCCTAGGGATTATCTAATAGTCTATGCATTGACTGAACAAAGTATTTTAGAATCGTTGGCATTCATGATTACCCTCTCTGACTGAGAATAGTTGGTTTCACACCAGTCGACGAATTCGGGGAAGGAAGGGTTGGTTCCAGGGTAAAATGATACAAAAAATACCTAAAAATGTTAATACATCAATACCTTGTGACTTAAGTTCATTCAATTTTTTTTTAACTGAGACAAAATGCCTATAGACAACACAGGTTCTAACACATCCCCTTCTATATCGACTATAAAATCTTCCTTTTAATCCATATACTTACAAAGAGGAATAAACTCCTGAATTTGTTCCATGGAAGAGAAAATTCAAGTTGTAGAGTCTTTTGGAATACTTGGGGTAAAATAAAGTTCGGTTATAACTTCAAATTCATCTTGGCACGAGATACTGGTGTGTTGTCATTGCCGTGCTAGTTCTCTTTCGAAACAATAAAGTAATCTTTTTTATTTCCTGAAATGCATTTTTTAGCTGTAAAGAATTTTTGGAGCTTGCGAAAGGTGGTTTATTTGGAACCAATTTTGGTAGCGAATTCTACTAAGAGTTTCCACGTAGTAAAACTCAACACCATAGTTTCTATTTTGCACCACTTCAAAAATTTTAAAAAACGTGCAAGTTGGACCAATGAAATGCATGACCACCATGGATGGGACCGAACCTATCCTCAGTTGTCGATCAACTATTTCATTTAATCACATTTTAGCATTTTATAAAATTTTATTAGTTTATATTTGGTCACAATTCTTGGTCACTTGGACTTCCAACCTTGTCTCTGCATTCCTTTGACCCTGCCAATGCTCCTAGCTCCTTAATATTTCGGTCACAACCATTGGTCACCCCACACAATTTTAAACTTTGGCTCCTTTTCATTAAACTCTTAATTTTTAAACCTAATAGTTCCAAAATATTTTGAACCTCCCAAATTTGTATTTGCTAACATATTTAATTGCTATGAAATCATATCATCAACCATGGATGAATTTTGATCATATATTTTCCAATTAAATATCAAAGATTACACACTCAATTGGAAACTCAGATAAGGAAACATACATAAAGGAAAATGACTAACTTCAAGACATCATTACAAGAATCTTTGGTAGGACAAATCTATACTTTTGCATTGTTTTTTTTTAATTCTCAGAAGAAAAAAATATATTTAGAACCCAATAAGTTTCTTTCTTCTCAAACTTAGAACCCCCTATTAATTACATATTACAAAATATATACAAAAATGATCCCACAACAATTTTCTAACAAATATTACAAATATAGAAAAATATCAGAAAATATCTGCCATAATCATTGGAATTCTTTCATAGTTTACTTATTTCTTTACTATCTTCAAGAGGTATATTTTCTCTAAACATAGTGCATGATCTTTGCTAATTTTGTATTCATGCTTTATCCCCTATACATTCTTGTGATCTGCCCAACTGCTATAAGGTCTATCTCAAGCCTCTTAATTTATGCCTACCAAGATTTACTGGCTACTTTTTCTTGCTTGTGTTACCCCTCCAATTTAGATATTTTTTATTCTAACTTTGCATTGGCCAAGGTTTCCTACAACAGATCTGCATAGATCACCTCACTATCATGTTTATGAAAATGTATTTTATCAGGTGCATTAGATTTTTCCAACCTTAGCTTCACTTATGAGACCTTGTTCTCATATGCCAGTGCAGAGTTTAATATATTCTTCTCATGATCTCTAACTGTAATCGATGAAATTTTATTTTGGGCTTAATCTTAGCTCCATCTGCAAGAATATTTGAAACTTATATTTGGAATTTCTAGGTATTAGAAAAAAATCCACATACCCTAACACTTATTGTGTACTAAACATTTTTAATGCACGTTATAAGTTTTGCAATTTAATACTATACAATCACAAGTTGGCTTTTCCTCGATATAATTTGTAAAATAAAAATTACCATTGTCCCGGGGTGACATGGGGAATGGAAAAGCAATAGAGCATTCCACAGATCCTCCTAAAGAAATGCTTAGTCAAGAAGAAATTATTTTCTCCAAATTAAATGCCAAATTTTCTTCTTTACTTTTGATTTGGCCGAGGATAGAAGGGATAGATAAAAATATTAAATATCTGGCCCACCAAATTCAGTGTCATGGGGTAATAAATATGTATGGTTATCACTTTTATTTATTTATGATTCTAATTTTTATATCCTTATAATTCATTTATAAAAAATCCTTTATTTTTACAGGATTATTTGCGGAATGTTAATCCTTGGGATGAGCCTAGGGATCCTAGTGTTTGTACCAGTTCCAATCCTACATTGACACTAGAGCATACGTTCCATCATGTTTAGTCTCCGCATGTGACTGACTCGCTAGTCACTCAACCCATTACACACCCTACGGACGATATCGATACTCCAACCCCTGACCAAAGCAAGAAAGAATGTGCACAAAGTGATGTGGATGTAGAACGTGACATTGCAATTTTTTAGGCATGATTTCTTGGATCTTCCCGTGTCACTAGCATGAGAGCAATACAATTTTTCTTTTTGGTAAATGATCAAATAATTCCTTTGAAATAAACAAGTTTCCAGGTATTTAAGGATAATGTTTTAATTATTACGTACATTATAATTGTAATTTACGTATAACTTGTAATCATTTTAAAATAAAGGTCATATCGTTTTGCAGAAAACAAATTTTTTTATAGACGTGTGAATGACCTCACTTTGGAGACCTTTGGGTCCACCATATGCACAAGGTATAATGATCAAATTTTCTAGTTAAAGGATGAACTAATTACCAAATTGGTTGCCATGTTTGGTAAGGGTTCCTTTGGAAAAAGGGGAGTCGTCTCAAAAGAAACCACATATTTAAAATATGTGTGGGACCATTATAGGGTTCATCTACAAAAGAACCTTAGGTATGAGCATCATCCAATGATTCCAGAGAGGAAGTGGAAGGCCCTACCAGAAGATGCAAAGGATAAGACACTCTAAAAAGAGGGAAAGGCACCACCCAAGACAAAAAGGTATTCGACTCTTTTAATAGTGTAACTATATGATGATTTAACTTTAGTTTTAAATCATCAATGGAAAATCTAATTATGTATTTGAAACTTTTAAATATAGGCTCTCTCACACATCTAAAGAAACATAGGTAAGAATAGATAAACATGGGCAGCACAAACTAAGCCCAGGTGGTTACTTGAGATTAGATGCATGAATTGTAAGTATAACAAAATCATTTGCATTAAAAAAATGTTAACAATTTTAATTTAATTGCACAAAAGAAGAAATATTCTTTTTGTTACGCATGCTTGCAGGGTGAACTATTCAAGGAAACTCGAACAAGGGAATATATCAAGCTTGGCTACAAGTACGGATATCAAGTTGTGCTTGAACAAAGACAAAGGCTATGGCAATCACAATCTTGCAGTACTCAATCTTCATCACCAATAAATAAAAATTTCAAAGTTTATTTACAATTTACTACTTGTACAATCTATTGATTATTATTTTTGGCCATAAAGTAATGCATCTGTTAGTTTTAAGCAATCTACCAACAGAGATACAATTTTCCTTGTCGCTGGAACACATTCTAGAGAGGGTCCATTGCCACCTACTGAAGGTAGTGTGCTGCTTTAAAAATTGTAGTATGGATTACAAATAGAAATTTTTAATTACAAATGGTGTTTTAATTATAACTTTTAATATTTAGACTCTAGAGCATATACAACATGAGGCTACACAAGAAGACAAACATATGTCTACATCTGAAACTAGTCTTCGTGCCTCCACTACTGAAGTAGGTAAATATCAACACTATAATTCTATTTTTGTTAATGAAATATTTTTTATAATAATAATAACAATAAATATCAATTTAACATTTATTTTTTATTGCAGTTGATGATCCAATGCCCCACTTGCAGTAGCCTCCACATCGTGAGAACATGACTAGGGATCCATAAGAGACGCATATGCCAGAGCAACTAAAAAGGAAGAGGGAGACAAAGACCTCCTTTGTCAATTTCTTTAAAAAACAAAACAAAAAAAGCAAAAAAATGATTGTACTATGCACCATATCATGAAAACAACCTTTTAATGATAAAAATTGTTGAGATGAAGTTGATTTATTCTCTTTAAATAATTTGCCTATATGCATGGGTTAATTATATGTTTGTAAGTTTTATGTCATTTTATATGTTGTATGTTAATTGTTGTTTATTATCACATACTTGAAAATAGTGGATGTAACCTACATGATCATTAACTAAAACTATCATTTATACACAGATACTTTCATTTACCTTAAATTTTTTGAAGCAGTTGTTAAAAAGAAAGAATGGGTAGAATCCATGATGAAAGAATACCAATCCATAATGAATAATGATGTGTGGATGCAGTTCCCAAACTAGAGGGTAAAAGTGTGGTATCTTACAAATGTATATACAAGTAAAAACATGCAGTTGAAAGAAGTATTGAAAAATACAAAGCCAGATTTGTGGTCTGTGGATTCTCTCAAAAGGAAGGAATCAATTATGAAGATACGCTTGCTCCCATAACAACGTAAACTTCTATTAGAACCATCATGGCACTTGCATCCAAGACAGAATGGAAGTTACACGAGATGGATGTGAAAACAACCTTTCTAAATGGTGTTATTGAAGAAGTGTACATAGAACAACTACAAGGTTTTGAAGTTGAAGACATAAAGACACATGTCTTTAGGCTGGAGAAGGATATGTATGGGTTGAAGCAAGATCCAAGAGCTTGGTATGGAATAATTGATAGTTTTCTAACAAACTTGGGCTTTAACAAAAGTAAAGTGGATCCTAACCTTTACCTTAAGGTTATGGATGATGAACCTGTGATATTATTTTGTACGTGGATGATTTATTTCTGACAGGTAATGAGAAGAAAACCTCAGAGTGTAAGAAGAAGCTCGTTGCAGAATTTGAGATGAAAGACCTTGGCTTGATGCACTATTTTCTAGGTCTTAAAGTATGGCAGAGCCCGAAAGGAATATTCCTTAACCAAGAGAAGTGTGCAACATAAATCTTGAAAAGGTTTGATATATTGGAATATAAAGCCATGGCCACACCTATGGATACAAATTTAATGTTTTTGGTTGATGCGACTCTATATAGACATAGTATTGGTTCATTGATGTATCTAACGAATACCCAACTAGATATATGCTTTGTTGTGAACACCTTGATTCAGTATATGGTTGAGCCTATACATGTTGACCTGGTAGCTGCAAAGCATGTGATGCGGTACCTGAAAGATATGATAGACTATGATCCTAAGATCATGACTTCAGACTGTACAGTTATACTGATTCAGATTGGGCAGGAAGTGTTTCATACAGAAAGAGCACTTTAGTTGGATGTTTCAATATGAGGTCATCCATGATCTCATGGCTAAGAAGGAAGCAGTCCAATGTTTCTCTGAACACTGCAGAAGCAGAATATATTGTGGTTTGTTCCATCAGTTGTGAAGCCATATGGATTCAGAATTTGTCATCAGTTCTATTTGATATGGATATGGATGCCACCGTGATTCTATGTGATAACCAAAGTTGCACAAGGATGATAGATAACCCATTGTTCCATGATAAGATGAAGCACATAGAAATCCAGTATTTCTACATTTGTGACATGCTATAGAAGGGATTTGTAAAGATCTAATATGTGATAACAGATGAGCAGGTTGCAGATGTGTTGACTAATCCTTTGTCTCATGTGAAGTTTGAACACATATGATACAAGCTTCGTCTTGTCAGTAAGGACTTCCCTCGAAAGGGGGAGTGGCCTTGATGATACCATGGTATCCTGATCACAACAGGTAGATCTGTTTGGATTGATCATCCTTAGACTTGATCTCATAATTTTGAAAGGAAGGATCGTCTTAAATGTTGATATTTATACTTTATCTCGTAATTCTTAAAGGAAGGATTGTATAGGATGTTGGTTGGTGGACTTGATCCCGTAATTTGAAAAGAAGGATCATTTAAGTACCTGCACATGTATGTGTTAACTGTGATCAGTATTGGTGACTTATTAAATACTTGATCCCATAATTTTGAAAGGAAAGATAGTTTGAGCACCACATATGTGTTCGAATTAATCTTGTAATGCTAAAAGGAAGGATTTTCCATGATCCCGTAATTCCAAAAAGAATGATCACCCATGTTGGACTTGATCCTGTAATTCTGAAAGGAAGGATTGTCCACAATCCTATAATTCCGAGAAGAAGGACCATGTTGGTTGTTGATGCTCCTACCTCATTATGTTTCCATAGATGATGTTACTCCATCCTTGAGTTGCTAATGATGATTTTGTTGTTGATGTTGTTCCAACTTCATGCTCATGAGATAGCCTCGTGTTATCATTTTTGTTGATGTATCAGGTTTATGCTGATGTGATGATGATGAAACTTCATCTATGTACTAAATATTATAATTATGTTCCATCTTCATGCTACAGATGATGATGTTCCAACTTCGTGCTACAAATAATGATGCTCCATCTTTGTGTTGCAGATGATGATGTTCCAACTTTGTACAGATGATGATGATGATGTTCCAGCAAACTGTTCTAGTTTTTTATATTGATGTTGTTGAATTTTTTTTGATGATCTATAGATGTACTAGACAATGTTCCAAATGATGTTGTTGGTGATGCCTCATCCTCCTCCCTCCTTTCGATGATGTTGTGCAGGCCACACCTGTTGTTGTTGTTGTGAGTAGAATACCCTTATTGTTAAGGGGGGGTGTTGAAATAATGTAACTTCGAAGAATATTCTACTTGTATGTTACATTATTATTATTATTCCTCCTTCGAGAGATGTCATTAATGTAAAAGGCCATGTAAAATTCATGAGGTAAATCCTCCATTGTAAGTCGAGTCAATAGTACACATAAGAGTTTAATATAAATATTATTTTGACTTTTTCCTTGGTAATTCGGACCTGTTAGTTTGATAGGTCAGTCTAGTTAGGTTAAAAGTCCAATTCAAAGTTGAGTATAAATAGGGAGGCACACTCCCTCACTTAGACACATGACTTACTCAAGCATTGCACAACAAAGAGAAAGAGGAAGGATAGCAAAGGAGGAGGAAAAGTGTTTTTGGCTCTTGTGTTAGGGTTTGGTCTCTCTCTCTCTCTCTTATGATACTTTGTTCTTTGGGAATTGTACTTGGTAATCTATATTGAGGAAGTTTTGTTGGCTTTTCTTCCCCTTATGTTTTTCCCAGGATAAATTGTTGTGTACCTTGTGATTATGTATCTTTTAGAGATCATATTTTTGTTGTTATTGTGAAAATGTATTAAATGCTCATGAAGTTAAGAATTAAGCTGTAACAACATATAAAATTAATAGATCTCCAAGAAAAAATCAGTGCAATAATGTGCAAGAATGATGGTCAAAACTCCCTTTGGCATTCACAACCTAGTCATAGCTCTACTTTTCTCACCTTTTGGACCTACAAAAACAATGAATTCCCCCCTTCTAGAGCAATTCAAATCCTCTTAGGAAATTCAAATTTCCTCCAAGAGTCTGACTCTAGATCACTGAGGTGTTGATTTTTCTTAATATGCTTAGATGTATCTTAAAACAAATTGTTTCTAGTAGATAACTAAAATAACAATAAGCACAAAAACACAATACCACAAGTACACAAATATTTTCCTCGGGGAAACCACAATGGATAAAACCCCGCAAAACTTCCCCATTATAGAACTCAACCAGAGCAGTGTAAAACCCAGAAAATTTCTTCTCTCTTATTTCTGGCGCACTAATATTTCTCTCTCTTGCAAAATATATTTAGTGAGTAAGTACAAATAAAAGGGAGTGCCTCCCTATTTATATTCTTCACTTGACTTGAACTCTAACCTAACAGGGCTGACTTGTCTAACTGACTGGGCCTACTTGTCCAACTAGACACCAAAAATAACATTTATTTTATTGACACTTGGGTACTATTAACCCGACTTACATCTGGAGGTTTACATTGATTCTTTTAATGATACTAACAATACAAAACTAATATCCCAAAGGAGGAATAAAATCAATACATCTGGAATATCTGAAGTTATAATACTTTAACACTCCCTCTTAACTAGGAAGGTATTCAACCACAGCAGCAACTACTACTACAACTGTACAACTGATTGGTGAGTCTCTATATGTCATAGGAAGTTTTGGAACATCATCATTCATCTTGATCATCGATCTCAACTGGATCATCTTCTACAATATTCAGTGTATAAATACCGAATCAACTTCCGCACGTACTTGACCATCTTCTATCATCTTCTGAATTATCTATTTTAGCATCAATATGTGAATACTGAATCATCTTCTGGGTCTTCTTCTTATAGCATCATTATGTGAATATTGAGTCATCGTCTATCACATCCATGCATGAATACTGGATAATCTTCTGGATCATCTTCTATGTGTACAATACTAGATCATCATCTATCTCATCAATATATGAATAATGAATCATCTTCTGGATCATCTTCTTACAACATCAGTATGTGAATACTGAGACATCATCTATAAATTCATCATCTACAGCATTTGTATATATATACTAAAACATCAACACCAATCTCATTAGCATGTTAGTGCTAAAATCAAACAACATCTAATGCTATATCATCATCTGCATTGCCAGCATAGAGATGTTGTAACATTAACATCATCATCAGTATAGGAATACTGAAACAAATTCATCAACAATCATCCGTGTAAAAAAAATGGTACTAACTCAAGAAATCAACTTAACAATCATCAATATTGAAGAAAACATATCAACAAACATCTCAGCAAACATAACAATACTGAAACAATCATCTCAACAAACATCTTAGCAATCATCAATATAACAATACTGAAACAATCATCTCAAAAACATCTCAACAATCATCAGTATAAAAATACTACAAAAATCGTCTCAACACTCATCAAAACATCTCAACAATCATAAGTATAATAGTATTGAAGCAATCATCTCAACAATCAACAATATAGAAATACTAAGGATACATATTTCCCTTCAACGTCTTGGAGCAGCATCACGGTGAGTTCTTTGGTAGATCCATCTAGGCATTTTGTCTAACTTACTAACTCTTTCAAGCCAAACAAGCCTATTTAGACAGATGGATCTCCCTAGGGACCAAACAAGCCTTGTTTGGATTACTAACCATTTCGGGCCAAACAAGCCTAACCAGACATACTAATCCCCCTAGGATCAACAGGCCTCATTTGACTTACTAACACTTTCGTTCCAAACAATCCTAGCCAGACTTACCCTCCTCTAGACTGAGATACTCACCACTGCATCCATCATCCATCTGTTGTCACTCCCTCTTTCGAGAGAGGTCCTTTCAGGCTACATCAATATTGTCTTGAAAGTATTCAAACTTTACACAATCCAGAGGCTTATTTAATACATCTACTACATGTCCCTCTGTAGGAACATACTTGAGCTTTACAGCTCCCTTCTAAACCGTATCCTAGATGAAATGATATATGATTTCAATGTGCTTTGACTTATCATGAAACTTGGAATTTTTCATCATATTAATACAACTTTGATTATCACAGAGGATATCAGTAACATTTATCTCTACATCAAATAGTCCTGCTAACATATTTTGAAGCCATGCTACTTCGCTACATGCTGAACATGTTGCAATCTATTCAACCTATGTCATATTAAGTGCAATATTGGTCTGCTTTATACTGACCCAAGAGATCATGCCTGATCCCAGGCTAAAACAACATCCTTAGGTGCTTTTTCTATCTTTGGAACTTTCTCCCTAATATGAATATGCATATCCATGTAATTTGATCTCACCACTAGATACATATCTAAGACCATAGTCTAAAGTTCCCTTTAGATACCTCATCATATGTTTTTCCCCAATAAGGTGAATGTGTTTAGGATTCACAATATAATGACTTAAAGTGTTTACTGCAAAACATATATATGGTCTTGTATTGGTTAAGTACATTAGAGAACCAATAATTTGTCTATATAAGGTGGCATCAACTGCTTCTGAAGTATCGTCATTTAATAGATTCAAACTTGTTGTCATCGGAGTAGTCATAGCTTTACAATCTAACATTCCAAATATTTTAAATATTTCTACAGTATATTTTCCTTGGTTTAGGAAAGTCTCGTTTGTATATTTCCATACTTCAATACCTATAAAGTAATGCATCATTCCAAGGTCTTTCATTTTGAACTCTGCAACAAACTTCTTCTTACATTCGATGATAGGCTTATCTTCTCCTATCAAGAACAGATCATCTACATATAGTAATAAAATCATAATCCCATCATCCTCAATCTTATAGTAGAGGTTGAAGTCTACTTTACTTTTAGTAAAGTCTAAGCTCATCAGAAATCCATTGATCCTACTATACCATGCTCTGGGTGCTTGCTTTAGCCCATACAATGCCTTCTTTAGTCTACATACATGTGTTTTCTGATCATTAGTATCAAACCCTCACGGTTGTTTGATATATACCTCTTATTCAATCAATCCATTTATAAATGTTGTCTTCACATCCATTTGATGTAGCTTCCACTTCATATTGGATTCCAAGGAAAGGATGGTTCTGATTAATGTGTATCTAGCTACTGGTGCAAAGGTATCGATCATAATCGATTCCCTCTTTCTGAGAGAATCCTCAAGTTGTAAATCTTTCCTTGTACTTTTCTATACTTCCATATATTAAGTGTTTAGTTTTGAAGATCCTTTTCAAGGATACCACTAACTTGTCTTTTGGTCTTGGTACTACTTCCCACACATCATTCTTTATAATGGATTGGTATTCCTTGACCATTGCATTAGCCCACTCCTTATATTTTATTGCTTCTTCAAAGCATGTTGGTTCTTTATCAACTAGATCACACATCAAAGTTGTTGACACAGATATGCCGACAGGGGTTCACACTCTGTCGACACCCCTAAACACCCCGATCACCCTGAGCACTGACCAAGACAAGTTTTACCTTGTCTAGCAACACTTGCAAAGAAGATTAAGTCTCACCCAAGATGTTTGAGGGAGATCTGTCGGAACCAAGTTTCCGCAATAAGGAGGAGGATCCATGCATCTAATTCTCACTATTCTCTACTGTCGCAATATTAACCAGAGATTCAGGCCAGGGTTTTTATCATCACTTATTCATATCATAAACCATTTAGATTGCATCATTATATTTACTCATAAATAGATAGACAAACATGACATCTTTCATAATGCAGATACACTGCATCATTCACGAATATGAACCATATTGTAGCAAGTGTTATCATCCAAAATGGTACTTCTTCGTTTGAGTACCGACATTCCTCGTGTTGGTACACAAAAGGACAAATTTGGATTGAAGTGGCCAAAACACTATAGATGGGCATGACCTTTGATGCATTATCCTCAAACCAGCCTTATATATTGTTATTATGAGTTTTGGGTTGCATATGCGACTATATGCATTACAACTCACGTATCATACACGATTATTTGCATTGCAACCGGTGTATACTTGCATACGCGAGTTCCCTTTGAGAAACTCGTGTATCATACACAAGTTACCTATATTAATACCCGCTTATACCTTAATTCGACATTAAAAAATATAAATCAAGATTAGATGAGATTAGTTGGATCCTAATCCATAACTATCCCAACCATCTCAACCATCCCAACTTTTGAAACCACTCTATTTCCCAAAGTATAAATAGAGGCCTTGGGGTAGGGGGTAATCAATCAATTTTGGAGAGAAAAGTTATGCTATTGGTATATCTTCAGAATCTTGGAGTAGCATAAATTAGAGTCCTTTGGTTGCAGAGGAGTCCTTATGTCAGAAGCTGGGTTGTACTCTTATCTTATTCACCGCTTGTTAATAAAGATAATTCTTCTTCCAATCTTGTATTGAGTTTATTTCATGTATATTGGTTTAATGAATATGTTTGATTATGTTATCTATATGCTTTTCATCTAACCTCTAATACATATGCATGAGATATTACTTGAAGTATTTTCTCTTTACAGGTGGAGAGGTGCATCCCTATAAGCTTTAGAAAGAAGTGGAGTGAGAGAAGATCAAGCTTGGATCAACCGTTGTTAATCGAGTAAGTCAAGACTTTCTTCCTATTCTCTTTCCATTCTCTGTAAAAATTTGATTGTCTGCAAGTTAGTAGTAAGTTGATAACTCCAGACCCTAAGTTACAAGGGTGCAATATCCTAAACAACAGAACTGGCGAATACAGCCTGTTGTGGGTTCATCTTGTAGGTGCTTTACTAGTCTTTGCTCTGATTCTGAGTGTGGTCTTTTTATCTTGCCTTTGACTTGCAGTATAGTGTGTCCAGATACTTCTACTATTTTTTCTTTGAAATTTTTTTTGTTGTATACACGGGTTGTTGTTATAGACAGTCGCATATAGCAACTTGTATACGTGGGTTGCTCTATAAGACAGTCACGTATGGTACGCGAGTTTCTCTATAAGACAATCGCGTATATCCTGTAGCAACATAAAAATTTTGTTAGGGTTTGCTTGTCCCTGTCTTGTTTGATTTTTTTTGCTCAGTGGTCTTCTGTTGTTTCCATGATCCTGTAAGTCCAAAGTCTTGTATGCCATACTTTTTGCTTGTTGTTAAGCCTTTGAGTTTTATTTGTTTGAATCTTCTTTCATCCAGTGACTTAAAGTTGACCCTTCTACTTGGTCTATAAGTTCAGTGCTGTGTGTTTGGGTCAGTGATCAAGGCTTTAGATACCTTATGCTCTGTGCTGCTTTATGTAGTGTCAGTTAGCCACTTGTCCTTTAGTAAATATAGTGGATTTTATTGATTAGTTTTCCAAGTCAGGTTTTTCACCAAGTTTTGAGTCTTGTTTGGTTGAAGTTGGTTATAATGGGTCCTCTAAACTTCATTTTTCTTTTTATACGTTGTGATTATTCAAACTCGCTCAAAAAAATTGTGTTTAGATGCATTATAGTTTTTGAATAATTTGAAAAAGTGAAGAAAAACATCTTATGCTTTTGCATTTAGTTGCACTTAGTAGTTTTCCTTTTAGTATTTTCAAATAAAATTTCAAAAATTATAAAAAGAAGTCTTAGTTTTTCTGACACTTAGTTTCAATTTCATTAGCTTACATTTACAAAAAAAGAAAAGAAATTTGGTTACATAGTTGCAATTTGCTTTGGATTTTGCTTTATACACCATTTTGTTTTTTGCTTATTAAGTCCATAATATCATAGTCTTTCACACCATTTACCTTCTGACTAAGAACAACCCTTAAAATGAATGATATAATTTAAAATTTATTAGTAAGTTTTATTTTATAGGGTCATACACCAACTAGCTTAGGCTAGACTTGTGGAATAGGAAGTTTAAACTCTCCACAAGTGTTTAAATTCAGACGTAGTTGGTCAATAGATAGGTAAGCCCTTTTCTATGTTGATTGTATCTCAGAAGCTCCTCTTAAACGAGAGTTAAGCACGAGGCCGCGTGGAGGCTTGGAATGAGGAGATTAACCCGCCGATTCCTTGTCAAAGCGTAGACCAAGGCTTTTGCACATCTAGGGATTCTGTCTTAGACAGGGTTTTGGGCTTTGCTACCCTACCCATTCGTACAAACCAGGCTTGCGACTGTCCCCCCAGACTATTGATATAGTTAAGGTAGCCTTTAGTCTCTTTGAAATCTAGGGTTTATAAACAGGTACACAGGAAGGCTATTTCTTGTTGACCTTGGACGGGCTTGGAAGGTAACCCTTGTAGAAAGTGTGGGAGGGCAGTGGGTGATTCCTCCGCTTGTGCCTAAGAACATCTTCAAGGATGCCAAGTAACTGTCTTTCAACTTTCTTCAGAAAATCATATCTTATACCCCTTGTGTCTGTCGTGGCTTTAGGAATTTTTTGCAGTGATTGCTCTGTGGTTTGTTTGTGTTTAGTCGACCTTAGGGTGTGAAGAGTCAAATTTTTAATTGTGGAGGACCAACCTCTTAGAAGGTTAAGAAGGTTGAAAAACCTTCCTCCGCTTATTATAGTGGAACCTCCACCTCCCCCTCAAAGGCGAAGATTAGACACAGATGGTTCTTTTTAACCAGTAGGAATTAGTGAAGTTCTGGGTGAACCAGAACTTAGGACAAACCAAGTTGATATAACTACAGTAGAGATAGAAGACTTGCAGGATGACAAGTTTGTAAGAAACTTTAATTCACCCTCTTATTGACCTAAATGATCCTATGATCGTCCAGGTTCATCCTTTTAGTTCACCTGTTATTGGTGTTCCTATGGGTAGACTAATGTCTAGTGCAGGAGAAAGTCCTTCTACCTCCACCTCAGCTGCTCTAGTTGAAGGGGTGCCACCTCCCCCGGTTGATGCCCCTATAACAAATATACCTACTACTCCTTTAACTCCAGCTAGTCGGGTGTTACGAAGAGAAATTCCTATGGCTTGGGGTACCACAACAGACAGCTTGACTCCAGAAATCAATCCTTTCCAATATGCAATAGAAATGAAATATCTAACAGTAAAGGATCAGACCTTGTACTTTATTCCAGATGGTTGAAGTAGATCCCCGTTGAGCTTTCCAACTTCAACTTGAATTGATAAATCACTTCCTCAAGAACAAGTAAACAATACAAGCATACTATATATATTGGCGTTAGATCTATTCTAGCATATATAATCAACAATGTATAAGCATTTGAAATCATCCATTATTGGACAGGAAAATATATTTCTATTAATATAAAATCAGAGATTACAATGGATACAACCTCTGTCGGCACGTCTGCGAATCGAAGAAACTAAATCCCCCACTTGGGCCTCCACCACCTCAATCCTCCATCTCTCGATAGCAATATCACAAGCAAAATGCAAGCTTGGGAAGAACACAAAAGTGCTCCAAGGGACAAAGGGATGCAGACTCAAGCACAAGTTTTGACAACAATGGACTATAGTTTCTTTGCTCTCAATTCTCTCATATGCCTTCAATGTACCATAGAGTTCCTTATATAGCTTTTCAAAGGGGTAATGAAAGGTCGAATCCGAGCGATCTCAAGGCATAGAGAAGGCCAGGAGTCAAGTGAGTCGGATCCATGTCAAGGAAAACTCCAAAAGGATTTGGATTATGCACACATCCTGATATACGTGGTTTTAGGGGTCAAACCCGTGTATATACGCGATTATAGGTTTAAAAGTTGTGTGTATTAATTTTCACATGTTTTTAGGGATGGTCAAGGAAACATCAAAGGACAAAAAATGGTCCAAGGGGTCTAAGGAGTCTGCAAAGGGACAAGGGAATGCCAGACAACTGTGATTCACCTAGAGTGATAAAATCAGCTATAACAGATGCCCCCTAATGTGTGAGATCAGAGGGGTCATACAATGGCCGAAATACATTATAATTCCATCCCAGAAGTGGAGTGATGAAGGATCCCTAATGGAAGACCAGCCACCCAATTAGCATAGTAGAATGATACAACTCTGCACATAAATACACATACATACAGCAGTCCCAGATACATAAGAGTACAATGGCCATGAATAGGCATGATACAAGATATCACATAAGTGGTCATCGCCACATACAATATACATAGATCAGAATCTCCATGATGAAGATATACAAAGGACCATGATCTCCATGATGGATGAAGATATATAATGGATCAAGATCTCCATAATGGCTGGAAATGTCTGACATATATAGGAATCAAGTCACGAGAGTTGAAATCTCATGAACACTGGCACGATCAAGGAGGTATCATATAAGAGATGCCACCAATCTGGAAGGTCTTCTACACAAACTGCTATGAGTACATTTCCTACTATGTGAATAGAGGTGTCGAGGTCGAACATAGTAGTCCATCGTCTGATTACCGGTCATTGATGTATATCGTTAACAGATGCGAGATCACCCACCAATAATGAAAATGGGAATCAAGGTACTAGAGTGCAAATTGACAAGTGTGAATAGATGTGTTGAGGTCAAACACTTGAGATGATAAATCGATTAGGGGGAATTGATGTATTCCCAAAGACTGTCGATTGCGAGAGAACCTGCCACTGATGACTGCAAGTCTCAAGGCACTCAAAAATGACTCTAGATTCCAATCCCAGAATAAATGATATGAAGTCGATGGGATGAAATCCGCTAGAAGGAGGGCATTAATGCATCCCCCATCATCCAACACGAGGTACTTAGCAAAGCTGTATGATGTGGAAGGACTTGATCATAAGGTGCACAAACCAGTAACTATACCAGGAATGGCCGACATGCAAAGTCAAGATAACTCAGGAATGGCCGATTGAGGTTTCAACTTCCTCCGAACAAGAGCATAACGACGAATGGTGATTGAATAGAGGCAGCATAGACTTGATATACAAAACTAGGACATCTCTGCGTCACAGGAGGCATCGACAGAGGCTCCATAGGGACTGGAAGCTTAACCAGTTAGTGGAGATAAACTCAGATAAATGAGTACAGTTCCTAAAGTCAAACTACAAACCCTACCAATGGATGTGATATATAGTGCTCTGTTCGAAGGCGACACGACTCGACAGCTTCCAAAGATAACATCTTTCCTTGTCCGACTTTTTGATTTTTTGATTTTTTTAGAATTTTTCAAATATTTAAAAATCTTGAAAAATAATAAAACTGCTTTATAGTTACAGACTAGGAGGAGATGAGTGTCATAGGGGCAAACAAACTAGTTCCAAGCAGTGGAACCTACCTATGCTCAATGCAAGGATACATGTGTAGGATAGCGACACTCAGGGGAAAATCCCCTCCCGGTAAAAGGGGAATCAAGCTGCAAAGGATATATAAAAGGGCTCTACATGGCTAGACATGAGACAAGCTTGGGCTATATGGCTGAAACACAATGTCAGGGAAGCTGACATAAAGTTCAATAAGGCAAGAAAAGCTCATGATAATGCAATTACAACTTGACATAAGGGATTCCTGAGGGAAATAGGCCAACAAAAGATTAAGAGGAGTATGAGGCTCTTGCGAAATGTCATGGCAGTACTATACAACGGACTCCCACACCCTAAAGGACAAAACATCAGCATGGGCACCAAATGCAAATAAGGTGCTAATTAGGGTACCCATGTAAGGTCAAGCTCTACCACTCATCTCATGCCACTTCTAAAACAGCAAGAAGCTTCCCTGACATAATAGAGTGGGTTCATACCTAAGGCTATGATGAAACGTTCATAAGGTCATGCAAAATGTAAACGGTGATGAAACCTAACCTATATGCCAGTTGAGACATGATACCTGAGATCGACACAAACGGGTCAATCCAACGGCTAAAACGGCACCTAAAAAGGTCTCCTACATCATAAACTAGGTAAAAAATGGTCCAAAATGATTAGAAATGGTCCAAACTATAGAAAAGGGGTAAAAATTTTCAAAAATTTGAAAAATTTCTATAAATAGTAAAAAATTCAAAACATTATAAAACATTTGAAATTTTTACCCAATTGAGCTCATATTTTCAACAGCGAATTCCAGGAGATCCAGCTGACGGAATCCACTACCGTTTCTTCCAAGTACTTACCCATGCTCTTCTCTTCCATTTTAATGCAATTTTTATCAAATTCCATGGTCATTTGGGATTTCTAGGCCAATCCAAAAAAGGCGTAGCGTCCCACATGGAAATCGAGGGTTTTTCCGCGTATAGGGCTGGATATACGCGGAAAATGCCCTCACAATCGCGTACATACACAGCTGTTTGGAAAACAGTCGCGTATGCGGCTGCGCATGAGGTTTTTTAAGTATTCTAATGGGAAAACTTGCAATTTTTTGTGCAAGATGGTCCTAGAATGGAGAGAACGTGAACATGGTGATGTAGAGAAGGCAGTAAGGGCCAATCTAATGGCTCAACAAGTGCTACACGCATGTGGGCTTTACAAATTTTGGTGTCTTTGTGGCTTGAGGGCCAAACCAAGACTATTGCAAATGCTGGTGGATTACTGGGATCCAGACTCTGAGTCATTCCAAATAGATGGGATGTCCCTCACCATAGAGGTGGAGGACATATACTTTATTACTGGACACTCTCGACAGGGGGAAGTAGTGAACCTACGTTCTCGTGGGCCCAGAGGTGGCCTGACTATAAATGAGTACATTGCGGTGTATTTCTATCCAGACACGGAGAAGGTGGGGAGTCAGAACCCAACCAACTCTATACAGCTGCTGGGCCTAAAGGCCATCCTACTAACACTGGGCAGGATAGCAGGCTTGGCTTCACTCCACCAAGCCTCGCAGCCTCTGATGTTCTATACAGTGGAGTGCATGAGACCCACGGTATATGACTGGAGCACTACACTACTGAGCAACATGAAACATCATCTCAGTGAGTGTAAGATGGGAAGAGTGCGAAACTTCGGTTTCAGCAGCATATTGAGCATGTTTTTCTTCGAGCGTGCTCTAGAATTGAGCCCCAGAGTTGACATTCCTCTACACGGGGTTCAAGATCTGGCCCAACGGCGTTGGGCGGATGCGATGCATAGACTGGGGGGAGGTAGGGTGTCCAACCCCTATCCAACTGAGTTCTTTCCATGGTGGTGACGATAGATAGTTGCCATCGATGACTACCTCTATGCGGGGATTGATTTCCAGGGGGACTCGGACATGCCGCTACCACCAGGATCTACATACAGTGACATAGGTAACGAATCTCGACCCTCTCTTTAAATTTTTTAGTTATTTAATTTTTTGTGTTTTCTGATTATATGGAATCAAAAGACATGTTTTTGGGTGACAATACATAGTGACATCTACCATATGCATGCAGATGTGGGACCATGGTGGCCTGAAGGCTTCCCTCGTCATAGACGGAGGGGAAGAGGAGATGATATCATGGGTGTGGATGTGGAGCAGACGCTCCAGAGCATTCATACCAACTTTGTGAGGTTGACACACAGAGTTCCCATGGCGCAAGTCGAGGACTTGCCTGAGGCTATGCAGCGCCAGGTGGTGGGTGTACCATGAGCATGGGTACGATTATTTCGACGGCTAGCTAGAGCCGTAGTGACCTTCCATGATCACAACCCCCCTCCTCCTCCGCAGGCTTAGATACCTAGGGGTGACACATTTTGTATTACTGTGTATTATATTTTGGTGGCTCGAGAGCCCCATTTTTGTATCATGACACTATGTATTACCACATTTTGGACGTTTATAAAATTTTATGATGATCGATTTATTTATTTACATGTGTAAACATTTGTGTTTGTGATGAATTTACTGTGTATGAAACAAATGCCAATCTAACACATAGTTAGCATATGAGTCAGCAACTTGATTATTAATTCTTGGAATATGTATGTATGTTCTATTGTCAAATTGTCGTTCTAATAATCTCATACATAAGAATCTTCTTAATAATGTCGGATCTCTAACATGGTACAAACCATTAAGCTGTGACACTACTAACTCTGAATCAAGACGTACCTCAAGAGAGAGAACGCCATGTGAAATGACATCCCATAGAAGCTCAATAACGACACTATATTCAGCAACATTGTTTGAAGATGGTCATAAACATACACCTCCTAAAGACAGTACCTGACCCATAGGAGTATAAATCACCCAAGTAGCAGAGGCTGAGTGTTGAGTGTGACGGCTCGCACCATCCGTGAATCCTATGTAGGTGGAAGATTCCATTGACATCTACCAAAAGAAACGGAAACTAATCACAAACCCGATCACTATAAGAAAGAGACCTAACTCTGAAAAACTGTACAATAATATACAATAACCAGCCTTGGCTGAAAATCATGCATAGTACTTCTTGAGATAGAGCCCATTTCTAGGCTCCGCCAAGGTCGTTCCCTCATAATCCACTAACTCATAAGCACCCTTCTCTAACACACGTTTGACGACGTAAGGACCACACCACATGGGGTTAAACTTTCCTACCCCCAAGGGTTCTTTCGGTTGATACCACAAAAGGACCAAGTCTCCCTCACTAAACCTCCTTGGACAGACAGACTTATCGTACTGGACCTTTACGCGATGTTTATTTACTTCTAGAGCCACCAAGGCATCTCAACGTTGCTCATCAAGTTGCTCAAGGTGGATCAAACGCTCCTCCAATGGTGAAGTGTCTGGTAAGAGTTCTACGGCTAGCTTCAAAGAACGAATCTCGCATTCAACTGGCAATACCGAATCCACTCCATGTACAAGTTGATATGGAGAAAAACCCGTGGCAGTCTTAACAACGGTTCTATATGCCCACAAAGCAGGATATAACATGATGTGCCAATTATTCTTGCTTTGTGCGATGGTTCGTTGGAGAATAGATTTGAGTGACTTGTTCACTACTTCCACCTGTCCATTCGCTTGAGGGTAGTAAGAGGATGAATACTCTTGCTTGTACCCTAACTTTCATGCCAACTCTTCCATCATACGATTCTGAAAGTGTGAGCCATGGTCAGTAACAAGCTCTTTCGAAATCCTAAATTGAGTAATAATCTGGTTGAATACGAAGTGCGCAGCTGTCTCACCGTCGGATTTAACTGTAGGCATAGCCTCAGCCCATTTCGTGAAGTAATCAACAGCCACTATGATATGATGATGCCCCCTAGCTGAAGCTGGGTTGCAATCCATAAAATCAAGTCCCCACTTAGTGAAGGGATTGGCGGTGATGATGGGATGTAACGGGGTAGGTTTCGAGCTCATATTATGTGCAAACACCTGGCAAGGGTGGCACCTCTTGACCACATCAACACAATCCTTAAAGATCGACGGATAGAAATAACTTGCTCTTAATATTTTTTGGGCTATAGAAAGCCCAGATAAATGACCACCACACGCCCCTCCATGGCAATCATTCAGCACTACCTCAGCGTCCTCATGAGTTAAACAACGTCGTAAAATGGAATCTACCCCACGGCGGTACAAAGCGTTATCCACTATGAGGTAATTCTTAGACACGTGATGTAATCGTCGTCATTCATCCCATGAGAGGTGAGTAGGGACCTTCAATGTTTGTAAATATATAATGATATCCCCATACCATGGGTCTAAAGTTGAGATTAAGAATATGTGTTCATCGACAAATGTATCTTCACAAACCAACTCCTTAGCCTCACTTGGAAAATCCGATATAAGCTCTGCAAAAATTAACGATTTCTTTGATTTTGCCGAAACAAAATCGAGATCGAACTCTTGCAGGATGACAATCCATTTATTATATTTTCCCCCAATCATCCTTCGAATGAGGACGAATTGAAACGGATTGACATGGGCTACAACCAAGGTCTAGCGAAGGAGAATATAATGTCTCAACCGTTGAACCGCATGTACGATAGCTAAGGCAAACTTCTCAACATGAGAATAGAAAATCTCCACGTCAATAAGATTCTGGCTCAGATAGTATATGACATGCTCTTGGAGCTCCTCATCCTCTTGAACCAAAACCATACCAATCGTCTCCATGGGCAGCCACATAAAGTAGAAAATCATAGCTATAGTCTGGGGGACTAATCACTGAGGCCGATGCTAGGGCTCGTTTGAGTGCATCAAAGGACTCCTGGGCTCGCTCATCCCAACAAAAGGTGGTGTCCTTCTTCAAAAGACACATGAATCCTCTAGTAAAATTGGCGAAATTGACAATGAATCTCTGTAAGAAGTTTGCCATGCCTTGCAAACATTGAATATGATGAATATTTTTCGGGGGAGACAACTGAAGTATTGCCTCTACCTTCAAAGGGTCGACTCTTATACCCTCTTTAGAAATGATGAATCCTAACAAGCGACCTAACTTCACACAAAAGATGCACGTGTGAGGGTTTAACCTGACCAAATAATGGCAGCATCTTTCGAATACCAATCTCAAATGATAGGAATGACGCATTCTCATACGAGAATGAGCAGCAAGATCATCCAAAAATACTTCGATAATCGATTTGAGATTGTGGAAGACCAAGGTCATGGCCCGCTGAAAAGTAGCTCCAGTGTTCTTAAGGCCAAAAGGCATTTTTCAATATGAAAAATTTCCCCAAGTTCAAATAAATTAAGTCTTGTGTTGGTCCTCAGGTTTAATTTGTATCTGATTATATTTGGAAAAGCCGTCCATGAAGGAAAAAACCTCGCTACCTACACACTCATCCAAAATCTGATCAATAAATGGTGTGGGGAAATTGTCCTTAGGACAGGCACGATTCAAATCACAAAAATTAGTACATATGTGGATAGCTCCCTGCTTCTTATCCACTTGAACGGGGTTTGAAACCCACTCCGTCAAGGGAACGGGATAGATAAAACCAGCTTTCAACAGTTTCTCTATCTCTTCCTTAATCGTGGGTGCTTTCCTAGGATTCACCGCATGCAAACGTTGCTAAACAGGCTTAGCATTGGGATAAGTCTTAATCTCATGTTCGACAATACGAGGGTTGATACCTGGAATTTCATCGTAAGACCAAGCAAAGATATCACGAAATTCTTTAAACAGCTCGGTGTATTCTTGAATCTCAGCATGGGAACATTCTGCCCCAATATAGACATTCTCTATCTTTCCAGGAACGCGAGAGATATTGATAGGAATCGTTGAAGATATATTTGCCATGTTTCCATTAGCCATCGGACCAGGAGAGCTTAATGGAACCATAGGACTACCAATTCTCTCACTAAGAACCTCCCTAAAATCCTCATGCTCCAAGCGGTCAAGCTCTGGAAGAAAGTAAGATCTATGATGGAGTTCTTCCCATGGTGGCTCAACTCTCGACATGGCCTCAATAATCGCTTCATCTGAAGGGAAAACATTATCAAGGAAGTTGTGCACATGAGAAGACTACACTGCCCATGTCGACAGCACATAAGGGTCCTCCTCTTCCATCCGTGAAGAGGAAATACTATGCTCTGCAATACTCTCAAGATTAGCTTGATAATCTACCATAGTTGCAGGCAACGGCACGTCCGTCACGATGGGATCACTCGGAGTACTCGATGTAGGAATAATCCAAGGATCTTCCATATGACTCATGCAAAAAGACACCGATCTCATAGATGTTGAAGCCTCATTGGAACTAGACCCTATCATAAGGATCGGTGCAGGACAACTAAAACTTCCCATGAGGGATGGGTACATACCTACACCCACACTCCTAGTTGTCAGCTGAGAGTGCTCAACGATCGGGATTGAAGCTCCTGAAGATGCGGTAACCAATGGATTCTTGAATGATGTTTGATCAATTGTGACTATCTTCCCGTTAAATGGAAAGCATACAACACGAAATAGGGAAGAAGCTACAGCTTGCATACTGTACATCCAATTCCTACCCAACAAGAGATTGTATTCAAGGGGTGCATCAACCACCTCGACCTCTATCGTAACGATATTTCCTCCCAAATGGACCTTAAGGGAAGGAAGGATCCCGTGCGGCCTAAACAATCTCCCACCGAACGCATTTAACATGGTTGCTAATTTAGACAACTCAGGGGAACCTAAAACCTTCCAACATGATAAAGACATCACAGAAGCAGCATCGCCTTCGTCAATCACAGTGCACTTGACGGTCATGTTAAGACATTCTACGTGAATCAAAAGAGACACATAGTAAGGCAAGCGAGGATGAAGTCCTGCGGTTTCAAATTTAATCACGGAGGAAAAATTATCATCATTCACATCAAGGGTAGAAAGAAAAGCCTTCCTTTGTGAAGGACAACTCTGAAGCACTTCCAGTGCAGACATCGCACAAGGAGTGTGGCCCAAATCCTTGACAATAGAATAGTTCTAGGCGGCTCAGGCATTAGGATTGTGCCATGAACACATAAGGACTCCCTTAGGAAAGCAAGGTGAAGCTTCAGGTTTATCCATAGGTTTCTCAATACGCAAAGGAGTCCCTGGTGGATCAGGTTCCTTTCCTGGGCTAGGTTGTGACGAACCATAGTCTTTTGCACGGGTCACAACTTTTGAAGCATGTACCATGTTAATGCAACCATGACCACTACCCTCCGGTGGATCTTGATCACCACCAAATTGATCATGGGTCATCGAGTTCATATTTTGATTGTGAGGTAAAGGGTTCGTTAGCACAGCTGGGCCCTGTACCAAGAATCTTGAGACTTCATCGATACGAGGGCACAAGTAAGTGAGGTGATCGTCCTTACACAACTTGCAAGGGAATTTAACCTTACGTTTAGCTTGCTTATCCCCCCTAGCATTACAGGTGTTCTTGTCATTATTATTAGCATTCTCATTCCTATTCCCATCCTTATGATTATTCTTACCCTTCTTTTTATTCCTTCCGGGCTGCTGGTTACCCTTCTGGTCCGACGATTGCACCGAAAGCACACTCGTTGTTTGGGTGGGTTTAGACAAAGACGTGGCTTGTCCCGAAGCAGATTGGTTGATTGACAATTGACTAACTTGTTTTGCAACTGAATCCGTAGGTTTAGCACTCGCACAACAAACAATGCCATTGGCATGTTGTCTAGGTTTAACTTTGGGGTCGAAACTAGAACGCGGAGCATTGGGAATGATCTCATATAACAAACCGGACTGAGCATAAATCAAATCCAGTTCCTGTGCCCTAAAAATCACTTGTTCCTCATTTTGTACTCTATATGTAGAAACATCCTTCGCTATATATGGCAATAACGACTTAAGAAACCATTCGAGGAGGAATTCTAGCAGTATAAAGGCTTTAATTAACCTCTTTTTTCTATGCCACTCTTGGGTATGATCCGAGATATGTGTGGCTTTATCTTGTTGAAATGTCGACAAGAGTTCAGTACCAACGTCATAACACACTGGTAGCTAGAAGTGGTTAATAAAAGTCATCGCTAGGTCATCGAATAAAGAGAATGCCCCCCTAGGTAGCTCTATATACCATTTCGCGGTAGGACCTGTAAGGGTGCATTGAAACAGCCTTAAATGGATTGAGTCCTGGTGTAAGGAATTCGAAGAGCACCATAAGTGGAAGGTAGTAACATGTTCACTCGGATCCTCTCCCGGTTTGCCCTCGAATTTGGGTATGTTCGAGGGAATCTTAGTAGGGACTGTCGGCCAAGCCGGGTCATGAGCTATAGGATCGTTCATCAATCTTGACAAGTCAGGAAGATTCAGTATTGCGAGGAAAGGGAGCCTAGGATGATGAGGTCGATGGACCGCTCCTTGATAGTTCTGATTCACATAGGTATGATTACCACCATGGCCTTGGCCATAGTGTCCTCCTCCCATTTGACCCGTATAAGGTGGCATGGAAGCACCATAGTGTGGTGTACCTTGACTATTCGGAGCTACAAAGCCATAATTTGGAGAGCAAGTAGGTTTTTGATACCCGCCCCCATAAGGTGAAGAACCTTATCCATACTGCGTCCCATAATAGGGTCCATAACTCATCGCATGAGATGTCCCATGAGACACTCTGTAAGAAGGAACATACAGTCTGGAAGTAGGAATATACACTCCAGAAGTAGGAATGTGACCTCTAGAAGTATGACCATGACCTCCCGAAACAACGAGCAGTGCATGTACCCGAGACACACCTGGTCTAGTAACCGCAGTATGGACATAACTCGTAGTAACATTCCGGCCCGAAGGACCACGTGAATGAGGTGGAGGGTGAACATTCGAAGAAATAGAGACAGAGGATGAAGGGATCTATGTAATTATGTACGTACTATTCCCTATAGTCACTCGTCTCGGATCTGGTATCCTAATAGGATCACTAACCCTAGACCTAGGAGGAATATGTGATGTAACTTCCACCACCAGGATGGAAGGTGCAATGTGACTAGTGCTCCCAAACCTCTCCGCATGGTAAGGAATGAGAGTGCCCCAAGGCATAGTGTTAGGCTCGAACTCATATTCGACATGAAATTCCAAATCATGCGTGGGAAAACCAGACATACCATAACTACCATAAATAGTGCTCGCGGGTTCAAAATGAGTCTCATCATCCTCCAGCATTCCATACCGGCTATGCGTCAATGGGGAATCAACCCTAGAGTAAGTAGGTCTATCATGAAAGGTTCCTATCTCAGAAATCACAGGACCTAACTTAGTCAAATCAGGTGAAGGATCATAGTTAGGAGTAAACTCCACATCTTACACATGAATGGGAGAAGGTGGTTCAGGAATACCTTCCATATGGTCTCCCATGGTGTGTGAATCAATGTGCGAAGTAGTCCGCCTGGACTGTCTATTTCTCTCTCCCAAAGGAGGAGGATATGTAGAAGGCGGAAGTCCTGCTAAATGATGAGAATGGCGAGGAACCGCACCCAAATCCACAATGACTCAAAAAATATAAAAGACTCTCTATCTACGCAAACCCTAGGCAAGCTATCATGCACAGAGCAATCACCAAGAAAATCTAAAGCCAAACACAAGCAATCAAGGGTAGGATAAGTGAGCTCCCAAATGAAGCAGGTATGTCTCACCTAGGAGAGGCTTGAGACTCCCATACACAACAAGCGAAAGTATGTAACCAATTATTGTGGCCCTCAGCTTCAACGTGTAAAGCGACTGTGCTGTCCGACCCCAACCTGGTCGGGACACCCACAGAATAACCCCTACAAAGTACCCCCTCGATATCCTAGGTAAGGTCACTAAGGTCACCTCAATATAATCATTGCTCAGGCAGACAGTCGCAGGAAGGATTGACCGTATGGGCAGGGTAACAAAGCCCGAAACTCTCGAAAGAGCTGCCAGATACGAATACAATCCTAGAAATATCTCCAGTGCTACTCAGTTATTACTAGGGGTCATCCCAATCAATAACTGATCGCACTGCCTTGTGCTTAAATCCTTTTTGAGAGGAGGATCCTGAGAAACACTATTTATACCAAGGAATTTCACACACTCACCTGGACAGACACATACATGTTGTTGTTTAGTGGTCTTGGAGAATTAACTCACAATGAACTATTCCAAGACCGTAAAACCTAATCTTGTTGGTGAACCCTATCAAATAAAATAGTGTAGTTAATTTTAATTAAGCGTTGATTTTAATTGGATTTATTACTCAAAAGAGGTATATGGCCGTGCAACTAATGGCGTTATGACACAACATGAATTAAAATGCACACCTAACAATCAATGCAAATGCATTGTGTCCATGAAAAACAGGATATGCTACTACGTGAAATGCACAATTTTATTCAAATGATAAATGCAAGCTTTCCTATATGAAATCCTGACTAATACTCCAAAGCAAATCTAGTGCAAGTACTATGCAAAATGCAAAATGCAATGCATGATGATAAGCAAATATTTTTCGATTTTTTGAAATAAAAGTGAGATATAAAAGCAAAAGAATGATTCTACAACCCCCAGACTCTGCAAGCACACTCAAGCCACACTCAAGCAAAGCACTAAGGTAAAATAAGACTAATGCACTAATCCCAAAACAAAAAATCGAAAATGCAATGACAAGAGCATTCTTAAAAAAGAAATTTACCCTAAAAAAAATGTCTCTTGTCAGAAACAAAGGTCTATACAGACTCTGGCAGTATCAAAGGAGACTCAGCAATCATCAAAATTCACCCAGCAACCATTCAACTTCCTCTAAAAGGAAAAACTAAGGGCATACACGACTGTTCGCAGTAAACCCGCATGTGTACGCGGAAATAGCAGTGAAACCCACGTATATATGTGACTGTGAGTTCAAAACTCATGTACAAGAAGAAAGGTGCATAAAAATAAAGGCAAATAGACAAGCTGAGACAAACTTCACACCAATCAAACACTACCAGGCAAACATGCCCCCGGACTCGACACAGAAACAAGAGAAAAAGAGAAATTCAAAGTCATTGAATGCCGATAGAAAACCCCTAAAGGAAAACTACTAGGAACTCCCCAGTGGAGTCGCCAATTCTGTTACGGAGAGAAATTCCTATGGCTTGGGGTACCACAACAGACAGCTTGACTCCAGAAATCAATCCCTTCCAATATGCAATAGAAATGAAATAGCTAACACTAAAGTATCAGACCTCGTACCTTATTCCAAATGGTTGAATTAGATCCCTGTTGAGCTTTCCAACTTCAGCTTGAATTGATAAATCACTTCCTCAAAAACAAGTAAACAATACAAGCATACTATATATGTTGGTGTTAGATCTATTCTAGCATATATAATCAACAATGTATAAGCATTTGAAATCATCCATGGATAAAATATTCATTCAAACATACATTATTGGACAAGAAAATATATTTCTATTAATATAAAATCAGATATTACAATGGATACAACCTCTGTCGGCACGTCTACGAATCAGAGAAACTAAATCCCCCACTTGGGCCTCCACCACCTCAATCCCCCATCTCTCGATAGCAAGCTCACAAGCAAAAGGAAAGTTTAGGAAGAACACAAAAGTGCTCCAAGGGACAAAGGGATGTAGACTCAAGCACAAGTTCTGGAAACAATGGACTATAGTTTCTTTGCTCTCAATTCTCTCATATGCCTTCAATGTACCATAGAGTTCCTTATATATCTTTTCAAAGGGGTAATGAAAGGTCGAATCCGAGCTATCTCAAGGCATAAGGATGGCCAGGAGTCAAGTGAGTCGGATCCATGTCAAGGAAAACTCCAAAAGGATTTGGATTATGCACACATCTCGATATACGCGGTTTTAGGGGTCAAACCCACGTATATACGCGATTATAGGTTTAAAAGTCGCGTGTATTAATTTTCACATGTTTTTAGGGATGGTCAAGGAAACATCAAAGGACAAAAAATGGTCCAAGGGGTTTAAGGAGTCTGCAAGGGGACAGGGGAAGTCCATACAAGTGTGATTCACCTAGAGTGGTAAAATCAGTTATAACACCGGGTGGTTCAACCACCGGCTTCAACAAATGTAGTAGGCACTTCTGGTGGGGTGGTCACTGGGATCCCTAGTGTACCTTCTGGTTCAACTTATTTTGCACACACTTCTTAGAATGGTCATGTTGGATCCTCTTCATTTGTCCAGGGTTTTCCTTGGAATGGGGGGCACATTTCCCCATTCGCTCCATATATAGGTCCAACACCTACATATGTACAAGTGTAGCTCAGAAACACTAACCCTTATGGTCAAGGTTTCTAAACGCCGGTTTCGGCTCCTTTCACGAGATCTCCTTTTTTGCTTTTTAGCGAAGGGATACCTACTCCTATCTTCCAAACTCCAGTTTCAACTGGGGCAGCTTGAACCTCATACATTGCACTGCGTATGAACAATCCACTGGCTTATGGGTGGAATCCTTTCCAAAGCAGTCCAACTACTTCACAACCGGTAGCTGGGGGCAACCCTGCCTTCACATTTGGGAACCAGGGGGCAAGTCCTTCTACTTCCCAAGCTGGTACTTTTCATGCTCCAATTCATCCCAAGCTTCCTTTCCTGGCAACTTTGAATTTTCCAGACTTGTCCAAGTTAATGAATGACCCGGTGAGACATGATTCCTCATGGCCACCTCTTCCTACCAAGTTGCCCTCAGATATCCCAAAATTCGAAGGAAAAGTTGGTGAAGACCCAGGGGATCATATCACCACCTTTCACTTGTGTTTCTCCTCTAATTCACTGAACGATGACACCGTTCGGATGAGATTATTCCAAACAACTCTTACTAGTGCCGCAGCAAAGTGGTACATTGAACTGCTCTCTGCTGTGTTTGGTAGTTTTTGGGACTTAGCCAATGTGTTCCTGAACCATTTCCAACTTCCTATCCGGTATGATTGCCGAGAAAAACTTATTATCCACCTTTCGGTAGGACAAATCCACTCATATTTCGGATCACATCCAAGAGTGGAGAAGGCGGAAGAGGCTCATTAAGGCCACTATCCCTCCCAAGTTTTTACTAGAACGGTTCCTTAAGTCCTTATTGTTGTATATATCTAAGGACATATCCACTTCGGGAGTAACTAATGAGGAAGAGGCTATCCTCATGGCCCAATAGTTAGATTTGATATATTCTCAGTCTAGGATTCTATATGAAATCATTCTTGATGCACCGAGACCAACACATAGTGTCAAAAAACCTAATCTTGGATAGCATGTCGATGGTGTGGTTAGTTCAGTGAAATCTCCCACTGTGGAGTATTTGGCTAAACAGTTCCATGAGTTGTCTGCTAAACACTCTATAGTGGAGGAAGCAAAGGCTGCCACCTCACCCTAGAATGTGAATGTTTTTGCACAATCCTCCCAAAATGGAAATTAGCAGCCCGGTGGGAAAAAGAAAAAGGGGAAGAAAGGTGAAAGAAACCAAAACAAGCCAAAACCCACAAGCAATGCTGAAGGGGAGAAAAAAGAGAAGAAGAAGGTGAAATTTCCATGTAAGTTGTGCCAGGAAGATCACCTTACCCATCAATGTCCCCTTATGGACCAAGCTCAGAAGTTGCTCAAAATTCAACAATCGGCTATCCTAAAGGATCGTTTTCCCCAAGGAAAGAATTCTACTTCAGCTTCAAATGTAGCAGGGGGCACCCTAAATGCCCCTGAACCAAATTATATTAACATGGCTCGATCCCAGACCTTACTCCAGACTAGGAACAAGAACTATGAGATGGAGGCTCCAAAGAAGGGTAATTTTATAGGTGAAACTTCTAACCCTCTCACAAATGAAAAACTTGTCGAAACTATGCCCAAGATACCAAAAGGTTTCTTCAAGAAAACATTACACAATCCTAATTCTAGGGCTGCAGCAAATTACTCTGTAGTTGAAGATTTATCCCAAACCCCTTGTGTGATGTTGGCTTTAGAGGTGTTACAGAGTTGTCCCACCCAATGAGATGTGCTCTTAGCAGCCTTAGGTAGTATGGATTCATCGAGCCTAATGGTGAAGTTTAATTTGTCTGATGTCAAAATTCGCCTGTCGGATCATGTAGCCTTATCAATAGATGTCATCCACGACAGAAAAACCATTGGAAGGGCAGTTGTTGACGAGGGTGCTTCTACATGTGTCATGTCCTTGTCTTGCTAGAAATATCTGGGGTCTCCAGAGCTAGTTCCATCGAACACCCTACTTACTGCTTTCGACGGAATGTCATTTCGTCCACATGGTATCCTACCAGCTTTCAAAATAAAGTTGGCAGGGAGGGCAGCGTCTGTTGAGGTAGAGGTGATTGATGCACCATTGGATTATAAATTGCTCCTTGGGAGAAGTTGGACTTATGCCATGTTCGCTATTGCATCGGCCATTCTTTGGGTAGTAGTGTTTTCGCACAAAGGGAAGTTGGTTACTATAGACCAACTCAGTTTTACTCGGAAGGGCCAAATGGAAACTAATGAGACCACCGTGCCATTGGTTGATCAGGTTAAGCTTGCTTCAGAAAGCTTAGGGGCTGGAATGTTTTCATCATTGATGGGCACATTTGATTTTCTAGCTTCGATTAATTACTTAGGTTCTACTAGTGTAGGGAAGTCTATTGCAACGGTTGTCGATAGAACGGACCCTTGGGTTCTACCTTCCTGTCATGAACCTGAAGTGCCCTTATCGGCAGTGGAAGTAGCTTATCAAGCTATCATTCATACCACTGTTGATCCCATTCCGATCCCTCTCACATTCTCAAAGGAACCAAAAGAAGTCTATTTGCCTACTTGGGAAGAGAACTCTTTGCATACTGAAGACTGCTTAGATATGGTTTTTCCATATGACGAAGCCATTCTAGAACCTGTGCGTAGACAAGATAAGATCTGCGAAGATCTTCACCATTGATCCTATTTTCTTCCAGAGTTAGGTAGGATTGAAAATCAAGAGTTCCATGTGAGACTAGAAGGTGATGCTGATACACTGATTAATCCCTTACCTAGGGAGGGAATATTTGCCGAGGGGAGTATGGAAAAAAATTTCATTACTATTCCTATCAACATCTCTATGAATTCCAACATTGTGGAAAATGTATATATTGGCGCAAACTACTCTCCAGAGGATATTGATATCTATACAGCCTTGTTTAAAGAGTTATGCGACGTGTTTTCCTGGTCATATGAGGAGATGCCAGGCATTGATCCATTGATAGTCGAACATGAAATCTGAACCTATCCTGATGCCAAACCAGTTTGACAAAAACATAGACCCATTAATCCGCATAAAGCGGCAGCTGTTAAGGCTGAAGTTGAAAAGCTTTTGAAAGCTGGTTTTATTTACCCAATATCTTTGACAGAATGGGTATCCAACCTTGTTCCTGTCGACAAAAAGCAAGAGACGATACGTGTCTGTACTAATTTTCATGATTTAAACAAAGCCTGTCCTAAGGATAACTACCCCACACCATTCATAGATCAAATCATTGATTCTTTTGCAGGGAGTGAAGTCTTTTCGTTTATGGATGGTTTCTCTGGGTATAATCAGATTCAAATCAAACTGGAAGACCAACATAAAACAGCTTTTATCTATCCTTGGGGTACATTTGCGTACAAGAAAATGCCTTTTGGATTGAAAAATGCAGGGGCTACCTTTCAGCGGGAAATGAATTTTTCCTTTCATGACATCACACTACAAATAATAAATGGGCCTCCTGAGGAAAAATATAAAAAAAGGAAAGGAAAAATGGGCAATGAAATTTGGGATCTAAAATGGGCCTCCTAAGGAAAACAATAAAAAAAGCCACATCACACTACAAATATGCCATGTCAGATTAAATCTAATGAAAGTCAACCTAAATCGTCTCATTAATGGTAGTTGACAACTATATTGAGTTAATGTAGAGTTAAGAGATATTGGTTAAAAATATTAATGAAACATTTAGATTCTTGTGCACACATAATAAATGATAGGAAACTTTTGAATTTTATATTATTATTTTTGTAAATGAGTTGACCACTACTTTTTATATATTTAATAAATGTAAAACTCAAATATATTCATTTATAATGAAAAATATAATTTTAATAGTATTAAAAAAATTAAAAAATCACTATTATTTTTTAATATAAATTTTATATTAATTCATATAAAAAATATTACATCACATAAAATAAAAAAACAATAAACTATGTATATTCATATTATTTTTTATATTAATATAAAAAAAAATTGTGGTTTAATGGGTAGGTAGGTAAGAGAGAAAACAAGTAAAATAAAATTTTATTATATTTTAGTAACATTAAAAATAGTTTTTATTTTTTATAATAATAATAATAATAATCTATTTTTAAGGTCACTGCCAAGCGAGACACCAAATTGGTGTATGAGACCCCCTTGTTTGTGGGACAAGGGACCCCCCTCTGCGCAGCGATTTAACTGCTAAAGTCTACAGAGGTGTACATACACTACCCCCCTATGGATTTGAACCCGTGACCTCCTAAGAGGAAACGCATGCTCTTAACCATTAGGCCCACTCACTTTATTTTGTTAGTATTTAAATGTTTTATTTATTTTTGGATGTAATAATTAAATATATTTATTTTTTAAATATTATTTAATAATATTAAAAATACTAAA